>JAYESA010000005.1:245712702-245847416 GCA_036927795.1 Iris macrosiphon
CGGACACATAGATCTACATTTGACACTTTGTTTTGTTCATAAATATTATATGTGATTTGTTTGTGTCCTTCGGGGTACAATTGGATGTGTGGTGGACTCGTGTCGCATGTGTATCCTAGATCTAGTGGGATACAGTGTGATACTCTCCAATTGTTGTGTGTTTATGTGTAGATCTAATTAATTGTGCTTTAATTCTTGAATTATAATTGTGTATGTATCTATATATATTATATATGTATTATGTATATTTATTATAGTGTTTATTGTATCATAGATCTATGCATTATATATGTATTAATAGAATATATATTATGTAGCTTTCTTCTACATGCATTAATATATATGTTATAATATATGTTAGGGATGTAAATATATGTATATGTTTTATATAATATATGTGTATGTTTAATTAAGTAATTAGATTATTTATAGTTATTATATAATTATTTATATATATATATATATATATATATATATATATATATATATATATATATATATATATATATATATATATATATATATAGTTATATATAGTTATATATACATATTACTATATGTGTGTGTATGTTACTATGTGGTATTTTATACAATTTACTATGTATAAGTGTATGTATAGTTATATATAGTTTTATATGTATTTAAATATATATTGTATAAATATATATGGTGGGTTATATATATGTATTTATATATATATATATATATATATATATATATATATATATATATATATATATATATATATATATATATATATATATATATATGGTAATTAATATATATATAAATATGTTCATAATTGCTATTTGTATTATAGTATACTATATATGTATATATTTAGTTGTAGCATATAAATTTATTAGAATAGTTAGTATATTTTAGTTATCAATTGTTATAAGTATCTTTTATATATTATATATTTGTAGGTATGTATGTACGTATATATGTATTAATAGTTAGTGTGTAGTTGGTAGTTAGTATTATTCTATTAGTACATACTAGAGTTATATTGGATTGATATATGTAATTATTGATAGGTAGGTAGTATATATATGAGATTTTGGCAATTACCTTGAGATATCAAGGTAAGTATCAAGATATACCAAGGTATGAGTAGTGGGTATTGGCATAAGTAATAGGATAGTTATAAACTAATTATGGGTTGGTATTAAGGTGACTAAAATAAGGTATATAGTATTATATAAATATTAAATGCATAGTAGTTTATAATTATTGTTGGGTAGTTAGTATAAATAAGGTTTTGAATTTACCTTGAGATGCCAAGGTAAGTATCAAGGTATTGGAGGATAATCAAGGTATTGGGTTTGGATATCAAGATAGAGGTTTAGTATTGCGATACCAAGTTGGTTCGAAACCAAGGTATCCATTTAGCATTTGTAATTAGAATTTTATATATATAATATTATTTGATATGTACATATGTGTTATATTTATCCCTTGTTTGCGTATCCTGAGATACGGTATCTTAGTATCCTAAGATGTAGCTTGTATGGCCTAGATTCATAGTGTGTGAGCCCAATATCTTTGAGTTAGACATGCAACCTAGAAATAGGTAGTTGACCATAATTTGACTATAGTTGACCATAGTTGACTTAGAGTTGACCTAGTTTGACTTTTGACTTAGAAATAGTTTTATGACCTAGAAATTGATAGTTTAATTTATTTCTCTTACCCAAAACTTGTAGTAATGCAATATTTCATATATAGGTCTGTGACACCAGTTCAGACATTATTTTTCAATATTTGCTCTAGACCACAGGCGAGTACATTCTCTGATAGTTTTCATTATTTGATTACCACTATAATTCAAGTATTTAGAAATCTTACTTATGATTCTTGACACGATGGTACACGGATTGGTATTGTTATTAGATCGTCAGTCATGGGATGTTACCTTGATTATGGTGATGGTATCGGATATTGTCCTTGTTGGTATTGGATAACATTGAATATTGTAGATTAAATATTGGATACATTGGCTAGTGACGTGTTATGATTCGATCCATCATATCAGTCGGGACGGGGGAAATACCAATTAAATATGTGATCAAGAAACTATCGACTAGTAGTATAATCATTGGCTACTAACTAACCATGTAATTCACGTATGGTTGAGCTAGCTCCTTAGTGTAATCATTGAATCTCCCAGCCCGATCATATATTTAGTTAGTATCTCAAATCACATAGTTATTATAGATTCTATTATTCAGTTCATTGATTACCTTGTTCTATTCTGACATTATAGTTTATTCCTTTATTCTTGTACGCATTGATTATATTCTGTTGTTAGTATTGCCTATTCTTTCATTGTTCTTGATTATCAGTTATATCCTCATCGTAGATAGCATCTTCTATTCTACTGCTTTATAGTTTTTGTCAATTAATTGGAACTGCTATTGGGTTGTACTTCGCTCCATTCCTGACTGGAAAATATTTTTCAGAGGATCCAGGAGATTGGTGTCCGACATACTATGGACCTCAGCCTATAGATGGTGTAGACTTGGGCCCACTAGTTCTGGAGTGACTGTCGAGAGATTTAGCCGGATTCACTAGTTAGCATAGTTAGTTCTCTTTAGCATTTTGGTACCGGATTTGTTTCCGGTATATATTTGTGTTTGGATATTATTTCTATTTGTTGTTGTTATATTAACTGCATAGTTATGTTAGACTTCTTTGATATCTTCTCGTGCCATAGTAATGTGATTGAGTATTGTGTTGAACTAAGTTGATTATACTCTTATCTTGGAGTTGAGATATTATTGGAGGTTTATGCTTTATAGTGAGACAATTAGATAGTATAGTTGACCAAGACAGTGTTATACCGCCGATGCTGCGGCGTAGGCTGGGCGTTGTTCCCGACTTGCATTCCTACACCGGGTGCGGGTCGTGACACGTTTTTAGTGGTAGCCCACGCAGGTCAGGCTTCGCAAGTTATGCGATGTCGTAGTAGTGCGACGACTTAGTTGTACTACTGCGAGCCTGCGATAGGATATAGGACATAGGATACTAGGAAGAGAGAGGGATAGTCAATCACAACTAGGAATTCTAATATGAATTGAATCGCTACTTTTGATTCCTTCTGAATACTTTTGTCCTTCCTTGATGATATCTTATCTTGTGTCGAATTGATCTCCTTTGTTTCGATCTGTCTTCAGGATGCCGCCGAAGACTAGATCCCATCGATCGGGAGCAGTTTCTGCGAGGTCTGCCACCTCTCAATCTTCCACTCAGGCAGTAGAATTTGTACCTCCTACGACATCAGTTCACGTAGGAGTCTCAGCTGCCTTCGGGGGTTCTCCTCCACCTGTTCCGAGGACTACTCCAGTTGCTTCAGAGGGACTTCCACCACCTCCATTTTCAGGAGATACCGCGCCGATGGTTGCATTGTTTAGAGAGATGATGGAATTACAGAGGGCACAGATAGAAGCCCAGCACAGGCAGTCAGATTTGATGCGGCAGAGTATGGAAAATGCCCATCAGATAGCTATAACAGCAGTTCAGAAAGAGGCTCTTCCACAGCCACAGGATATTCAGATCAAGCCAGGCAACATTCAAAATTTTAAGAAGCTTGAGCCTCGAGTTTTCAAGGGTACAGAAGGTATAGTCTATGCTGACGATTGGCTTGAAGATATCGAGCGACTCTTGAAGGTATCCCGTCTTGCGGAGGATCTGAAGGTTGAGGCGGTAGGACTTCAACTGTTCGACGTTGCCCGCACCTGGTTCAGGAATGAGCCAATTCTTACTGATGCGGGGCAGTCTTAGGAGATATTCAATGATCTCTTTAAGAAGAAGTTCTTTGTTCGGATGGACAGATTGGAATTAGGAAGGTAATTTGAGAGCCTTACACAAGGAAGCATGTCCGTAGAGGAGTATGTCGTAGAGTTCGGAAGGCTAAGCCGATTTGCAGAGTACTTGGTGAGAGAGCCAGAAGTTCGGGCTATCCGTTTTCGCGAGGGTCTGAATTAAAAAGTGAAGATTCTCATTCCGTCTTTCTACGAGACGTATTCTGAGATACTTTCGGAGGCACGCAAGGTCGAGCGGGGGTGGAACTTAAAGCCGAAGAGGTACCGTGATATGTTTGGGGGTCACAGTAGCAGTGCGGGACCAGCAAAGAGGCCGCGGTTCCAACAACAGCAGTTTTCAGTACAATTCGGATCCTATCAGCAGCAATATCAGATGCCAAAACCTATTGTTGCTCCAGTACAAGCTCTAGTACAACAAATACCACAACAGCCTCAGAGACAGGTGCAAGAAGCTCCTCAATGCACATATTGCAAGAAGGCTGGGCACACTTGGGAGATGTGCCGGAAGAGACTTGGAGCATGCTTACATTGTGGATCAACGGAGCATATGGTGAAGGATTGTCTCTGGACACTTCAACGTCCAGGCCAGGATGCAGATCGAGGGCAGAGAGGTGGGGTTAGGCCACCTGTAGCACCACAGATTGCTCATCACCCACAGAGGGAGCTACCTCGGCAGGACGGAGCATTTGCGATGACGGTCGAGGAGACCAATACTACAGGTGATGGGTTAGAGAGTCTGTTCTTTTTTTTTCTTTTTATCTATTTTGATTGATTAATTCTTTATTACCTTTTGGATGCTTGTGTTATATAGTTAGTGTAGCTATAGAATACCCTGACAGAGACAACAGTAATAAGACAGGTGGAGACCATGACCAAGCATGTTATTCTTTGCATAGGACAGTTCTTGGTGAGATAAGACCTTATTAGACTATGATTGCTGGGGGTTTGACCTAAAAGGAGTACGATCATCCTTAAATTTCGAGGACAAAATTATTTTAAGGGGGATAGACTTGTCACTACCGTATTTTCTAGAAAAGGATATTTTGATCATTTTATAATTAATTAAATATTATGCATGTTAAATATTTATTTATTGTATTATTTATTTATTATTAGCATGTTAAATTTATTTTTAGATTTTTGTTAGTTGACCTAACTAGTTTAGTTTAGACTCATGGACCAACATGTATTAATTGTTAGAATTGAGCCTAACTAGAAAGCCCATTAATTAGGAGGATGATTAAATTAATTAAACCATTAGACTAGAAGCCTCCCTCCTTAATTAATTTCTTCATGAGAGGCCCCAAGGGGTATTTTAGACTTTACATAGTAGCTTGAGGGAGGGGGCAAGTGAGGCCTATATAAAGGGGATGGAAACTTTCTCTCTCTTCATTTTTTATTCCAAATATAGATCTAGAATTTCCCTCAACCAAATTTCATCAAATTCCTACCAAATTTTCACCCAATTACTTTCCAAATCACCATTGGAGACTAGAAGAGCAAGGATCTAGAAGGAGGAAGCAAGGATCTACAAAGAGGAGCAAGGATCTACAAGTTGAAAGCTAATTTTACCAATTTTGGAGGTTTCATTGGGAATCCATCTCCCAATAGGTATAATTCAGTTTTTCCCTTAAAATAGCTTCTAAATCTGAGATTTAATCATGAATAATCAATCCATATGTATGTACTACCCATAGGATTTAGTTTTGTGTTCATAGGAGACCTATGGAGAAAGTTATGGTACTTTTTGTGTCAATTTTGGGGAAATTCCAAAAATGACTTTTGTTGTGTGTGTCAATTAATCCTATAGATCAATTTGACATATGTTTATGTGTTTGGGGCTAGTGTCGTATCCACAATTGGGTACGTGTAGGTCGTATCCCAATAATTTGGTGATACGTGTTGTTTTGGGGGTTTTCCTTCCGACACGGGACTTTGAGCATGTCGTATTTTGATACGGACACATAGATCTACATTTGACACTTTGTTTTGTTCATAAATATTATATGTGATTTGTTTGTGTCCTTCGGGGTACAATTGGATGTGTGGTGGACTCGTGTCGCATGCGTATCCTAGATCTAGTGGGATAAAGTGTGATACTCTCCAATTGTTGTGTGTTTATGTGTAGATCTAATTAATTGTGCTTTAATTCTTGAATTATAATTGTGTATGTATCTATATATATTATATATGTATTATGTATATTTATTATAGTGTTTATTGTATCATAGATCTATGTATTATATATGTATTAATAGAATATATATTATGTAGCTTTCTTCTACATGCATTAATATATATGTTATAATATATGTTAGGGATGTAAATATATGTATATATTTTATATAATATATGTGTATGTTTAATTAAGTAATTAGATTATTTATAGTTATTATATGATTATTTATATATATATATATATATATATATATATATATATATATATATATATATATATATATGTATGTATGTAGATATATATTTATAAGTGGTAGCATATGTATATATAATAAAGTAGATATATTTATATGTGGTTATATATATAGTTATATTATATATTGTTATTTATTTATATTATTGTATGATTATATATATGTATAGTTATATATACATATTACTATATGTGTGTGTGTATGTTACTATATGGTATTTTATACAATTTACTATGTATAAGTGTATGTATAGTTATATATAGTTTTATATGTATTTAAATATATATTGTATAAATATATATGGTGGGTTATATATATATATATATATATATATATATATATATATATATATATATATATATATATATATGGTAATTAATATATATATAAATATGTTCATAATTGCTATTTGTATTATAGTATACTATATATGTATATATTTAGTTGTAGCATATAAATTTATTAGAATAGTTATTATATTTTAGTTATCAATTGTTATAAGTATCTTTTATATATTATATATTTGTAGGTATGTATGTACGTATATATGTATTAATAGTTAGTATGTAGTTGGTAGTTAGTGTCACGACCCGCACCCGAAAATTCGGGCACGAGTGCGTGGGTACGTCCAGCCTACACCGCAGAGTCGGCGGTAGTACGCTGTCTAGGTCAAATCCATATTTACTAAACTAGCTCATTCACAATAACATAGGCAAGATAATAATGGGAAAACAGATACTTAAGATTGCAATTGAAATAAATGTGACAACAGATTCAAATGTTTAGTACAGAATCATAATGAAATCGGGTACAAACCCGATTACTAAGATAAGAAACAGAAATAAAAGATAGCTACTGCTAGCTACTCTGCAGCAGGGGCCTCCTGGGTGGGATCTGGCTCCTCATAAGTATCATCTGTACCCTTATAGGGACCATAATAAGTAGGGGCAAGGTCCTCATCATCGCCTAAATCAACAGATCCAGTCAGGAAAGGAGCAAAGTACACAGTGCACAACAAGATTAAACTAAATATTTATGACAATTAAAATGAATATCATGTGAGAAACTGCATAAAAGAACATCAAATCTCAGAGTTAATGTTGTAAACAGGAATATGAGAAAATAGAAATAAATGAAACAGGAAATGAAACTACAACAGTCAGCAAGAAATATAGCATGACCAGAAACTATCTGTGTGAACTTGTGTTTATTTTTAGAATACATAGTTGGCATGTAGGGGTTTATAAGGCTAATCCGGCCGTCATAAAAGGCTATTAAACAGGGGAAATCGAGATCCGGCTGAGGTACAGTCGTGTACCAACAGCTATTAAACATGACAAGGGGAAGGGTAAACTACATGCCTTCTAGTATTCTCCCACCCGACATGAAAAACAAGACATGAACTCCAATATTCTAGACATGAAATCCAGCATTTCTAACACTAGGTGTAATCATCAAGGGTACTAGTAAAGCAGGGAATTAATTATCACAATATAAAGGTTTAACTTGAAGTGCAGGTACTTGCCTGTTGTTTGGATCTGATTAATTGGTTCTTGGGGAAATTTCCAGAGATGAGTCCAAAAGCTGAAATAGACATTACCATCACGTTCAGAAGATGTCAAATAGCTAGAAACGCCTGTCCTTGGGTCCAATTTGAAGACAAGGGCAAAAACGGCAGTTTCGGGTCAAAACGGGGTCCGCCGGTGGGCCCGCTTTGCACCGAAAAACGCGTCCGGGTCAACGGTCTCCAAATTTACCAAACTTAGTGTCAACAGGTCAGGAACGCTGATACGAACCCAACGGAACTTCCAGATTTGGATTCTGATGAGCCGAACACAAAATCGCCCGTCGAACGGGGCCTGTGGGGCCCACGACACGCAATTTCGTCAACGTTCTCAGAATCGAACCAAACTTGACCCACAGGACCAGCGTATCTCTACGAGTCCGATGGCGCAAGTTTTGTCTCGATCTGACGAGTGTACAAGAAGTTAGGGTAAAATGTCGAAAAGTCGGATACGGGACGATGTCCGCGGATACGCGTTGATTCCGGTGTGCACGCACACCCGAATCAGCTTCCACAAAATCTCACACGTCCGTATCGACGACGCGCACGTATCTGTGAAGACCGCACGCGACCAAGTCGTCCCGTTTGGCGGGGCGCACTCAGTTCCGGGGTGAAATAGGGTCTGGTTTTTCCTGTTTTTGGATCGCGGTGTGCGATCACCACAGGACGCGATGCCCCGAACGGTTTGTCCGGACACCGAGAGGGTCTTACAGGCTTCACAACGTAATTTGCGGAAACGAAAACAGAGCTACGAGGCGAAAGTTACACGCACCTGAAGGAGACCCAAAAATCAGGGTCGAGTCATGTCCGACTCGTGTCGGACACAGGAACTGAATTAGGGCTAGGGTTTCTGGAATCGGCCGACTCCGGCGGACACGGGGCGGCGCTGAGGCAGCGCTGGGGCGGGGAGCGGCTGGCCGGTGCAGTGCGGAGCCGGTGGTCGGCGACGCGCGGCGGCGACGCGCCGGAGAGGGGCTGCTCGAGGCTGCCGCTGCTGGTGCTGAGCTGCTGCGGTCGACCGGAGGAAGGAGGAGGAGAGGGGAGGAGGTGCTGGCGGTGCAGGGCGGAGCTGGGCGAGGCGGTCGGCGAGGACAGGGACGGCGGCGGCGAGGAGGGCGGAGCTCGGCTAGGGTTAGGGTTAGGGCTCGGCTGGAGGAGGAAGAAGAAGAGGGGGAGAGAGAGTTTATAAAGGGGAGGAGGCGGTTAGGGGGAGGCCGAGCACGGCGGGGACGTGGCGCGGAGTGGGCGACGCTGCGCGCGGAGGGCGGCGGTGGAGTCGGGCGACGTGGGGGTGCTGGGGGAGACCGGGTCAGGTGGGTGCGGGTCGGGTTCGGGTGGACCCGACCCGACCCGGTAGGGGTTTGGGTCTGGGCCGGAATTTGCGGGCTGGGCTGCTGGGCCGGTCCACTGGGCCGGGCCGGCCCAAGGAGAGAAAATAATAAAAAAATAAAAATAAAAATAATATTAATAATTATTATTATTATTATTTAAAAACAGTTAATTAAATAAATAATTAATTAAAATAGTTTTTAGGCATTTAAAAATAGGTCTGAGGTCCAGAAAAATCCAGAAAAATTATCCTAAGTCCAGTTTTTCATTTTAAACCCAAAAATATTATTTTCATGATATTTTAATATTATTTATTAACAATTAAAAATCATTTAATAATTGAGAACCTTGATTTTAAATTCAAAAAATTCCCAAAAAATTTTAGAAAATTGGAAAAATCCAAGATTTAATAATTTTGAAAATTCAGGGGGTTTACAACCTACCCAACTTAAAAAAATTTTATCCTCGAAATTTAAGAATAACAATGGCACGAAAGGAAAGGCCGAGAAATAAAATATACCTCAGGGTTCAAAAAGATAGGGGTATCGCTCTCTAATCTCGTCTTCTCGCTCCCAGGTGGATTCGCCGGGAGAATGGTGCTTCCAAGCTACGCGAACCAGGGAAATAACCTGGTTCCGTAGAACTTTTTCCGATCGATCCAGTATCTCCACGGGTTGCTCTTGGTAAGTCAAACTTGGGCCTACTTCGAGGTCTGAGTGATCCAAAATGTGGCTGGGGTCTGACACGTACTTTCTCAGCTGCGACACGTGGAAGACGTTATGGACTCCATCCAGAGAGGGTGGCAATGCCAGTCGGTATGCCACTTCTCCGATTTTCTCTTGTATGCCAAAAGGTCCAATAAATCTTGGGCTGAGTTTTCCACTCCTTTCGAACCTAATGGTGCCACGTGTCGGGAAAATCTTTAAGAATACCAGCTCTCCAACCTTTAATAAAGTCATAATCAAGTCTGTCATGACCCGCACCCGGTTTAGGGGCACGAGTGCGTGGGTACGTCCAGCCTACGCCGCAGCATCGGCGGTAGAACGCTGTCTAGGTCAAGTACTATCTATAAAATCTCACGCTAGTATCCAACTCCATAAGGAGACTCGGATAATACTATAAAATATTAACAACATACTCAATCACAACTACAGCACGATAGGAATTTGAAGAAACAAAAGAATACAACACAAGTTTAATGACAAAATAATCATACCTGCAAACATTAACTTCCAATCTCCAAGTGTCAGAAACCAGTCTACTAAGGTCACGGTCTGGAAAAATATTTTCCAGTCAGGAAGGAGCAAAGTACATCTCTAAATAGCAGTTCTTTATTAATGATATAAACTATGTAGCAGTTCTAGATAGAAATATACCAGATGCATGTATAGGTACGAGAAATGTATAAGGAAAGAAATACTAGAAATACTGTAAGTAAATGCAGGAAAAGAAACAATATGTCAATGAGCAAGAAACCTATGACTAAGTGTGTGAGTACTAGCTTTAACATATGATCGGCTTGGGAACTTGATCAGGCTGGTTACATGTGATTAGCTATAATTCATGGAAGGTCAGGCTAACCGTTGGTTAGCTATGATGCATGTAGAGGTCAGGCTAATCACACGTAACAGCTATGAGGCATGAAGATGGTCAGGCCGCACCCGACGTGAGATGTGGGGTGAGCTATGATGCATGAAAAGTTGGGTATGATCACATATCTACACTAAAATACTCCCCACCCCCGACTGGTATAGTAGATCCAATCATGGTACGCTATGGCACGGGATTCCCTAGGAAGGTAGCAAATCTCCCCGGGAATCAGTGTCTGTACATGCACAAGATAACAAGGAAACAAGTCTTGTACAAGCTACACCATGAATAAGGAATAACATCTCATGACGAGATCCGTGTATACCAATCCGTGTAACCAACGTGTCAAGAACATGGATATTTACACTAGATACAGTGAACATAGGAGATATCATAAATTAGAAACTAATCAGAGAATGTACTCGCCTTTGGTCCTTAGCTGGTGAATACCGAGGTCCTGTTCCAGAGTGTCGCCTGGAGGAACCAACAGTCCTAATGACATATCAAAATAATACTTGTATTAGATGCTACACTAACACACCATCAAAACATCGAACTCAGGGCCGTGCCAGGTATGGCACTAGTCAACTAGGGTCATCTGGTAGGGATATACATAAATATACATCTCATTAACTAATCATATATATAATTTCCATCAATTACAATAATAGATATATGTACAAATATATACTTTAAAATAAAATAATACTTGTATATGTATATAAACATAATAAAATAATACTTGTATATATATATATATATATAAACATAATTCATGGAAAGGAATACAATACGTATATATTTGTATACATACTAAAAGAATTTAACGTAATATATATATATATATATTTATATATATATATATATATATATATATATAAAATATATATACCAATATTAATTATACTTGCTATAGTTATATATTTACCAAAATACATACATATATATATGTTAACATATATCAAAATACGTTCATATACCTATATATGTATATACCAACACATTACTTAACATATGATATTAGATGTGTATATGCAAATTATATATATACGTTTGCATACATATACATAAAATAGAGAAAAATATATATATATATATATATATATATATTTTTTACACTCAAATACGTATACAACATACGTACGCACACATACACCCATACACACGTATTTATATTCATATACGTATATTAAACATATACACATTCATACATGTATATATTTGAATTCATATATACGTATACAACTTACCATACATAGGTATATACAAATAAACCATACATATAAGAAGGGGAAAGGAAGAAGAGGAGGGGGACTCACTTTAAATTCAAGTATAAGAAGAAGAAGAACGGCTCCGGGGTCGGCCGGACCGGAGATGAACAGGGGGTTGGGGTGAACAGTGTTCCCCCCCCCCCTCTCTTTTTTTTGAATTTAAATTCAAGTATAAGAAGAAGAAGAAGAAGAAGAAGAAGAAAAAGAGAAGAAGAAAGGAAGGAGGAGAAGAAGAATTACATACGTAGGAGAGAGGGAGGTGGAGGCTTGGGGAGGTGTGTTTCCCTAGGTTAAATTTTTGGGATTAGGGCTTGATAGTACATTAAATAGGAGGGGGTGAGATGTGGATGAAGGGTGGTGATGTACCCACTTTAATTGAGTGGCCAGGATTTGATATGGAGAAAAATTGTTTTCATGTAAAGTAGAGTGGGAAAAGTGCAATTTGGTCTACAAATAAATAACCTTTCCCTTTGGTCTTAGCCAATGGGGTGATGATACCTACAATTGAATAATTACAACTTAGCCCCTTAAATTCGGGAAATTATACAAACACATAAAATGACACAAAATTTGTGGAGAAAAATGTGTTTAGTAATTTTCCTGGTGAGAGGGTGTGGTGCGTTAGGCACGGGTTTAATTAATCGGGTATTAGAATTAAATTAGGATTTATGAAATCAGTCAAAATGTTATCCTCAATTTAATTAGAAATAAAATGCAAGCTGTGTTCAAAAATTAATTAGGAGTACATGGGGCCAAAATTAGGTCAGGTCATCAATACCAATAATGAAGAAGACTCAGAACAGAATATTACCCTAATTTGGGCCGCACGAAAAATAGGTCAAGATTGCCTCCAATTTTCGATTGGAACGCACAACGATGCAAAATAGGGATTTATTAAATAACGTCCGCGACGATTTTTTTGTGCGGCTAGAAATAATGTTCAGAGAGCATAATTATGAGTTGCAAAAATAGCAGAATGGAAGGCGGACATGTCTAGGGCAAGATTGTGAAATTTGTTGGAAGACAAAAGTCAGGGTACTGATCCAAATATCGAAGCAAAGGCAATGCGCAATAACTAAATAAATTACGGTAATTTATTACAATCTCCAATAAATAAATTATAAATAAAACAATTAATTACATAATTCCATAATTTGGACAGGTTTCCATCTACTGGGTTTCTAGGTCAAGTCTGCTAGCTAAAAATAAATGAACACTGCATCTAATACTATATTTAATTACACATCACACATAATTATTTAAATTTAATATACCCATCACGCAATTACTAAATTGTAACTATAATAATATTAAATATTATAAAAAGTCGAAAATACCCCTGTTTTCGGAACGTGGTAGTGACAAGTCTACCCACCTTAAAAGAATTTCGTCCTCAAAATTTAAAATCCTCATAGTAGTATTTACTCATACACATTATTATTTCCAAAAATAGTGAAATTCAACAAGCCACAAAATCTTGAAATTATCCGCCTTGTCGTTTCGCAATTTTTCAAACATTTCTGAGATATTCTTAAAAAAAAAATCAGATTCCATCTCCTCACAATTCCCACGAATTTAAAAAAAATTTATACTCGGAATTTGATATCTGTTCCTCAAATTTAATTTCAATCAATGTATTGATTCTCGTCCCAAAAATCTGAATTCAAACAATAATCCTTCAATGATCTGATTCTTCAGTTTTCTTTTTCCTCCAAATACTTAATAATACGACACTTATGGATCCTTCAAATGCAACGTCCGCAATAATAAAATTTAAATTACTATATTGCAATCAAATATATATACTGATAATTTTCTAAATTTTCCTCAAATTTTAATGATAGATTATATCACAATCAACCTTCCTGAAATTAACAATCATCAATTCTGCCATGTTAAATTTTTAATCCTTTATTTAAATTAGCGTTTATCCTCCAATTTCAATCATATCTCGATCCATGTAAAACCAATGATCCAGCAATTCTGTTATATCAACTCATGAATGCTTATCCTTGAATCTCTAATCATCTTGTCCCATTTTGTCAAGTTATAACCTTGTCATAGATCCTTGTTATGGTCAAAACCCCAACGATCATGGTCTAAGAAAATTTTTTTTTTTACCCACAGTCATACAACAAACAACTTAGAGGAAACATGCATGGTTATGGTCTGTCTTATCATGGTATTGCATTCTCTGTCAGGGTGTACTACTAACTATATCCTAACAAGAAAAATCACGAATACAACCCACGGTACTAGAGAATCAATCAATCAGAAGACAAAAACAACATGAGAAAAAGAAAGAACCTGCTAACATATTTCTTGCGGTATCTCCTATCTCTAACATACTCTTAACTCTAGCACATTCACTATCTAATTCCTATTCCTGTACACTGGTACCCATATCAACTAATCATTAATCCACAAAGTCCATGAATATATCCGTATTGCACACACCTGTTTATTAATACTAAAATCTGATACCAAGGACCTCTAGCACAATCATAGGTCAATGATGCATTCAAGGTTTGATACTCCTATCCCTTTAGGTACCACTGTTTCTACTACAAGCACAACCACTGCTAGCTCTCTTACATACTGTAATTGTCTATACTAGTTGTTCTTATCACTCAAGTGCACGCCAAGTGTAACACAACACACTAAGCACTGCTCTCTCTAATACAACTCTAGATGGACATCCAAGTCTGTTTGTGGTGCCATCTCAAGCATACTCAAGCCACAGATCCTTACACATGCATATCATCTACTCATATATTAATATTCATATCTCTCATCTACCATAAAATTAATCCTCAAAATAATCGTCAAGGTTTAACTTCTCGATCAACTTAAAAATGAATTGTATATACCTCCTCAAAATTAGATACTCAACATCGAAGCAAAATTTAATCACTTCTAAAATCTTTGTAGCCTTAACCATGTTTATTGAATTCATATTTGAAATACTCAAAAAAAATAATTTAATGACAAAATCTCAACTCCTCAATTATTCTAAAAATACAATCTTATTTCCACCTTTTAATTTATAACTCCACAATGTACATATCAGTGCTCACGGTCTCTGATACTCAAGGTGCACTCAATGCATCTAGTGTCTATAATTGTGTACTAAAATTGTACTGCCAGAATCACTTGTACTCTTACCTCAAAGTCATCATCAACTGTGTTTTCTTTCATGATTGCAATTTATGTCAACTGGTATATCATCTAATTATCATCACACCGAGTGCTTACTGTTACTAGCACCATTTTCAATAATCCTTGATATAGAATCATCGACACTCTTGGTATTATATTACTAGCTTCATTAATGAATCTTCTCATCAAGCTCATTAGAACTCATGTTTACCTGTACCTTCTATAATACTCATGTTTCTTTACTCTCACGGGCATGTGTATGGTTCTTCATCTCGATTGATGTATAGGTATTTCCCTTTAACCCTTTACAGCCTGTTAAACTGATCTGTGATACGCCTCACCATTTTCATTACCAATTCCGATATTTCTCTACCCATGACACCTCATTAACTCTTTATGCGTATATATTTTCTTACCTTTAACACTTCCGATATCAATCATCAAATTGAACATCATGCTCCATAAATCCTTAACACAATTCCTAGATACTTAATTGTTCACGTAGATCATCCAATTGCATAATCATGATTATCCAGGACGGGTATGTTGGCTCTGATACTAACTCTTGAACTATCACTGATACTCTATACTCTCCTTCTACTCACAGTCTCTAATGACACTTATCCTAGAACCATTGGTACAAGGTACTATGCTAAGGGCTAACTCTAGATTAAAGCCTACTGCTCACATGTCCAACTAAGAAACACTTACCAACTCACAAGTCACACTCAGTCAAACTAATACAAGACACAACCAAAATTGCAAGTCACTAATTATCACGCTAACTGTCACGCCCCAGTCCCAAAATGACGAGGGACTGAGCACGTGCGCAATGGCCAGCAGCACGCACCGATGGACAACCCAATTTAATGGATCCATCAGGGCATGCTTAAGCTGTAGTCTAGCAATACTAAGTACAAGTCTCAGGTATTTCTAATCTCATCCACAGAATAAACACAGATTAATGCCGGAAATAATGCCATGGAATTAAATAAGCAATATTAAATAAGGTTATCTCGGGAAACAAATCCGAGAATTATTCTGTTATATTTAAGGAAACATAGACTGGAAATAAAATACTGAAAAGGAAATACTGTGAATATGAAGCCGGTGCTCAGGAGAAGTCCTCTGGTGCGATCTCGTCTTCAGGTCCTGGTACAGCTCCTGGAAGTGCTCTGGTACGGGGTATCTCTGGATGGATCTCTTCGGCTATACCTGGGGACATCATCCATATCCAGGTCCTCAGGGGACATAGCAAGGTACAAGATAATACAAGCCATAATATTGCAGTGTAATAGTCAATGAAATAAACAGGGTAAATATGTAACCATCTATGTGAAATGCAGGTGAGAACATCATCAGTACTCAGGCTGAGACTACCACAAGCTCTGTGTCGGGGAGCCGGTAGCAGTGATATCATGTAGTTGTCTAGCTCAATGGGAGACTACGACGCCGGCATGATATAAAATCAACCTGTAGCCTGTGTGTCTCTCCAGCAATAAATGGAACAATAGAGGAAACACTAAATAACCATCTAAGTGATATGCAAGATGAGAGCAGCACTAGAACTCAGGCTGAAACCACTACAAGCTCTGTGTCGGGGAGCCGGTAGCAGTGATATCATGTAGTTGTCTAGCTCAATGGGAGACTACGACGCCGGCATGATATAAAATCAACCTGTAGCCTGTGTGTCTCTCCCCACCCCATGTAATCACGCATACCATGACCATAACGTCTCATGTCCATGTCAGCGGGATCATAGCTAATGCAACAAGTCATACTGTCTATAAAATATTTCTGTCAAGTCCTGTAACCTATACAGAATCACCTTGAATGTCTCAGGAAGACTCTGTCTCATGAATAGTGACAAGTGTCCTGGGTTCTGGAGTACTTGATAAGACAAGTACGAGCATTATCGGGTCTCGATAACCATGCCTATGTGACGTTACACAACTCCGCGTACGGAGTTGGCACCCGACTATGATCGGACACTAAGCACATCACCCGTTTCCTAGGTTAAGCAGTTAAAACAAGTTACATTTAATGAATTCAAGTAAAATACCATGTCAAGAATTACTGAGAATTGGCAAGCTTTACTTGCCCACTAATGCATAATTAAGTCCAGAAATAAATAGCAAGCTGCAGGGTTTGGCAAGGTACACTTGCCTGTGGTTCCGGCTGTGTTTGCAGTTCTGACTTCAGTTGGATTTGCAGGCGGTACTCCGGTTGCTGAAACAAACATCACCATCAGATCCAAAAAATATCAATCAGCTAGAAACGCCTATCCTTGGGTCCAATTCAGAGACAAGGGCAGAAACGGCAGTTTCGGGCCAAAATGGGGTCCAACGGTGGGCCCGCTTTGCACCGAAAAACGCGTCAGGGTCAACGGTCTCCAAATTCACCAAACTCAGTGTCAACAGGTCAGGAACGCTGATACGAACCCAACGGAACTTTCAGAATTGAATTCCGATGAGCCGAACACAAAATCGCCCGTCGAGCGGGGCTTGTGGGGCCCACGACACGCGATTTCGTCAACGTTCTCAGAATCGAACCAAACTTGACCCACAGGACCAGCGTATCGCTACGAGTCTGATGGCGCAAGTTTCGTCTCGATCCGACGTGTGTGCACGAAGTTAGGTCAAATTGCAGAAAAGGCGGATACGGGGCGATGTCCGCGGATACGCGTTGATTCCGGTGTGCACGCACACCCGAATCAGCTTCCGCAAAAACCCACACGTCCGTATCGACGAGGCGCACGTATCTGTGAAGACCGCGCGCGACCAAGTCGTCCCGTTTGGCGGGACGTACTCAGTTCCGGGGTGAAACAGGGTCTGGGTTTTTCCTGTTTTTGGATCGCGGTGTGCGATCACCACAGGACGCGATGCCCCGAACAGTTTGTCCGGACACCGAGAGGGTCATACAGGCTTCGCAACGCAATTTACGGAATCGAAAACGGAGCTACGAGCAAAAAGTTACACGCACCTGAAGGGGACCCGGAAACCGGGGTCGAACCGTGTCCGACACGTGTCCGACTCGTGTCGGACACAGGGACTCTTGAAATTAGGGTTAGGGTTAGGTTTGGACTCTGCGGCTGAGCTCCGGCGAGACGGCGGCTGGGGGAGGCCGGCCGGGGGCAGCGCGGCGCGGCGCTGACGGCGCGGGGAGGCGCTGCGGCACGGCGGCCGGAGGTGGGCAGGGCGGCCGCTGCTGGGTGCTGGATCGGGGAAGAGGAGTCGGGAGCCGTCGGGGGCTGCAGCAGGCGGCGCTGCCGCGGCGGGGCGGCGCTGGGGCGGCACGGCGGCGAGGTCTGGGGCGGCGGGGAGCTGCTCAGGGCGTCGGCGGGGGGTCTGGCGGTGGAGGGTTTGGCCGGAGCGGAGGGGAGAGGGATATATATAGGCGGCGGAGCCCGAGCGAGGCGGAGGAGAGGCGAGGAAGGCGGGGGTCGTGGCCGCGGGCGGGGGCGCGTGGAGGGAAGGCCGGAGGATACGGGCGGGCGGCCCGGGCGGTGCGGCGCCGGACTCGGGCGCGCGCAGACGTGGGGGAAGGGATGGGTGGCCGGGTCGGGTTCGGGTCGGGTTGCACGGATCCGACCCGACCCGCTAAGGAGCTCGGCCGGATTCGGGGAATGGGCCGGGTCGGGCTCGCGGGCTGGGCCGGTTTTATTTTATTTTAAAAATTAATAATAATAATAATAATATTTAATAAAACAGTATTTAATTAATAAATAGATAATTAAATAAATAAATAGTTAAAATACTTTTTAGGCATTTAAAAATAGGTCCGGGGCCCGATAAATTCCAGAAAAATTGCCCTAAGTCCAGTTTTTCATTTTACATCCAAAAATATTATTTTCATAATATTTTAATATTGTTTAATATCATTTAAAAATCATTTAAAAATCATTGAAGAAATAAAACCCTGTTTTTAAATTACAGAAAATTCCCAGAAAATTCCAGAAAATTGTGAAAAAATCCAGTTTTTAAAATTTTGAAAAATCAGGGGGTTTACACTAACAAGGATCCTCAAAGAAAATAAGCTCAAAAAGGAACTGGATAAGGACGGAAGGTATCTTTACTGCTAGTAAAGAAAAGAAGCGATGGAACAAAGTCCCAAAACAACAGAAATAGATAAGTCTTGAGATGATACTTTAAGAACCAATTTAAGATACAACCTGATAATCATACACGTCTGTCAGAAATTATGACACTTAGAATCCTCGCCACGCCAGTAAGCATAGATGCGATAAACGACAGGTTCCGTAACTAAGGTATGCAACTCTATAATCATGTCATCTAGAACCTTCGCCACGCCAACCGGTATGGCTGCGAGAGACTCTAAATCTCATAACT
This sequence comes from Iris macrosiphon, assembly GCA_036927795.1. Lineage (NCBI taxonomy): Eukaryota > Viridiplantae > Streptophyta > Magnoliopsida > Asparagales > Iridaceae > Iris > Iris macrosiphon. The sequence continues at coordinate 245,732,224 of JAYESA010000005.1, forward strand.
AAAGTATGTACATCCAAGTTAGGTTCCTGCGTTCTCGTCACGACAGCTAATATGGCTGCGATAAACTCTAGGTTCCATAACCAAAGTAGACGTTTTACCTTTCTCACTGTCCTCATCAATATGTCATCAGATGATACCATAAATTCTAGTCCATAAAATTCATCTCAATATGAAATCAACTCAACAACGATATCAAGAATTAAAGTTAACAACTGGTCAACAAGAATTAACTCAATATCAATGAGTGAGGACGGACGAAAACAAAGGCGAAGGAATTAAATTAGAAATTATAATAAGATTCTCATGGGGTCATCCCAGGAAATCTTTCAAATAAATTGTGATTGAGTATCCTCTCTCATCCTAGTATCCTATGTCCTAGATTCTATCGCAAGCACGCAGTAGTATAACAAGGATGCCACACTACTACGACATCGCACAACTCGCGAAGTCTGACCTGCATGGGCCACCACTAAAAATGTGTCACGACCCGCACCCGGTTTAGGGGCATGAGTGCGTGGGTACGTCCAGCCTACGCCGCAGCATCGGCGGTAGAACGCTGTCTAGGTCAAGTACTATCTATAAAATCTCACGCTAGTATCCAACTCCATAAGGAGACTCGGATAATACTATAAAATATTAACAACATACTCAATCACAACTACAGCACGATAGAAATTTGAAGAAACAAAAGAATACAACACAAGTTTAATGACAAAATAATCATACCTGCAAACATTAACTTCCAATTTCCAAGTGTCAGAAACCAGTCTACTAAGGTCACGGTCTGGAAAAATATTTTTCAGTCAGGAAGGAGCAAAGTACATCTCTAAATAGCAGTTCTTTATTAATGATATAAACTATGTAGCAGTTCTAGATGGAAATATACCAGATGCATATATAGGTACGAGAAATGTATAAGGAAAGAAATACTAGAAATACTGTAAGTAAATACAGGAAAAGAAACAATATGTCAATGAGCAAGAAACCTATGACTAAGTATGTGAGTACTAGCTTTAACATATGATCGGCTTGGGAACTTGATCAGGCTGGTTACATGTGATTAGCTATGATTCATGGAAGGTCAGGCTAACCGTTGGTTAGCTATGATGCATGTAGAGGTCAGGCTAATCACACGTAACAGCTATGAGGCACGAAGATGGTCAGGCCGCACCCGACGTGAGATGTGGGGTGAGCTATGATGCATAAAAAGTTGGGTATGATCACATATCTACACTAAAATACTCCCCACCCCCGACTGGTATAGTAGATCCAATCATGGTACGCTATGGCACGGGATTCCCTAGGAAGGTAGCAAATCTCCCCGGGAATCAGTGTTTGTACATGCACAAGATAACAAGGAAACAAGTCTTGTACAAGCTACACCATGAATAAGGAATAACATCTCATGACGAGATCCGTGTATACCAATCCGTGTAACCAACGTGTCAAGAACATGGATATTTACACTAGATACAGTGAACATAGGAGATATCATAAATTAGAAACTAATCAGAGAATGTACTCGCCTTTGGTCCTTAGCTGGTGAATACCGAGGTCCTGTTCCAGAGTGTCGCCTGGAGGAACCAACAGTCCTAATGACATATCAAAATAATACTTGTATTAGATGCTACACTAACACACCATCAAAACATCGAACTCAGGGCCGTGTCAGGTATGGCACTAGTCAACTAGGGTCATCTGGTAGGGATATACATAAATATACATCTCATTAACTAATCATATATATAATTTCCATCAATTACAATAATAGATATATGTACAAATATATACTTTAAAATAAAATAATACTTGTATATGTATATAAACATAATAAAATAATACTTGCATATATATATATATATATATATATATATAAACATAATTCATGGAAAGGAATACAATACGTATATATTTGTATACATACTAAAAGAATTTAACGTAATATATATATATATATATATATATATATATATATATATATATATATATATATATATATATATAAAATATATATACCAATATTAATTATACTTGCTACAGTTATATATTTACCAAAATACGTACATATATATATATGTTAACATATATCAAAATACGTTCATATACCTATATATGTATATACCAACACATTACTTAACATATGATATTAGATGTGTATATGCAAATTATATATATACGTTTGCATACATATACATAAAATAGAGAAATATATATATATATATATATATATATATATATATATATATATATATATATATATATATATATATATATATATATATATATATTTTACACTCAAATACGTATACAACATACGTACGCACACATACACCCATACACACGTATTTATATTCATATACGTATATTAAACATATACACATTCATACATGTATATATTTGAATTCATATATACGTATACAACTTACCATACATACGTATATACAAATAAACCATACATATAAGAAGGGGAAAGGAAGAAGAGGAGGGGGACTCACTGGGTCAGCCGGTGGCCGCTGGGTCGGCTGGCCGAAGACTGGACTTGGATGCCGGAGACAATGTAACAGTGGTGGTGGTGGTTGAGGGGATGCAGTCGGGAAGTTGGCCGAGAAGAATGGTGGGTGAACAGTCGGGATGCTCGGGATGTTGGTGGTGGTGGAGGATCAGAGGGAGGCCGGACCGCTGGAGTAGTGGCGGAGGCGCCGTCGGCTCGACGGAGGCCGCGGGGATCTTATATTGTAACCAGAACAGAAGAGAGCCGCCGCTCGGTGCTGGTTGATGGTCGGACTCCGGTGCGGGTCTCACAAAGCCACGCTGTCGTGGCTGGCCGGAGAAGGGTCGACTCGAATGTAGGGAGGAGGCTGGGTGCAGGGTTGGCTGCTCGGTTGTTGTGGCCGGAGCCGGAGTTGCAGCGCCGGAGATGGGATGATGGCAGGGAGAAGGAGGGAGATCCGAGGGGGGAACTCGATGCAGTGGAGTCGGTCGTCGAGCCTCCGAGCTCGGCCGGAGATGGAAACGAGGAGGAGGGAGACGAAGAGTGGGAGGAGTTGGAGGCTTGCCGGGCCGGAGATGTGGAGTTGCCGCAGGGACGGTTGGGGTCGGGATCCGTCGATGATGACAGTGAAGAACCCGGGGTCGGCTGCGATGGTGGAAGCCGCCGGAGATGACTGTGCAGCCGCCAGAACAGCAGGCCGGCTGCGGGAGGAAGGCTCGCCGGGATTGGAGTATAGCTCGGGGAAGAAGAACGGCTCCGGGGTCGGCCGAACCGGAGATGAACAGGGGGTTAGGGTGAACAGTGTTCCCCCCCCCCCTCTCTTTTTTTTGAATTTAAATTCAAGTATAAGAAGAAGAAGAAGAAGAAGAAGAAGAAGAAGAAGAAGAAGAAAAAGAGAAGAAGAAAGGAAGGAGGAGAAGAAGAATTACATACGTAGGAGAGAGGGAGGTGGAGGCTTGGGGAGGTGTGTTTCCCTAGGTTAAATTTTTGGGATTAGGGCTTGATAGTACATTAAATAGGAGGGGGTGAGATGTGGATGAAGGGTGGTGATGTACCCACTTTTATTGAGTGGCCAGGATTTGATATGGAGAAAAATTGTTTTCATGTAAAGTAGAGTGGGAAAAGTGCAATTTGGTCCACAAAAAAATAACCTTTCCCTTTGGTCTTAGCCAATGGGGTGATGATACCTACAATTGAATAATTGCAACTTAGCCCCTTAAATTCGGGAAATTGCACAAACACATAAAATAACACAAAATTTGTGGAGAAAAATGTGTTTAGTAATTTTCCTGGTGAGAGAGTGTGGTGCGTTAGGCACGGGTTTAATTAATCGGGTATTAGAATTAAATTAGGATTTATGAAATCAGTCAAAATGTTATCCTCAATTTAATTAGAAATAAAATGCAAGCTGTGTTCAAAAATTAATTAGGAGTACATGGGGCCAAAATTAGGTCAGGTCATCAATACCAATAATGAAGAAGACTCAGAACAGAATATTATCCTAATTTGGGCCGCACGAAAAATAGGTCAAGATTGCCTCCAATTTTCGATTGGAACGCACAACGATGCAAAATAGGGATTTATTAAATAACGTCCGCGACGATTTTTTTGTGCGGCTAGAAATAATGTTCAGAGAGCATAATTATGAGTTGCAAAAATAGCAGAATGGAAGGCGGGCATGTCTAGGGCAAGATTGTGAAATTTGTTGGAAGACAAAAGTCAGGGTACTGCTCCAAATATCGAAGCAAAGGCAATGCGCAATAACTAAATAAATTACGGTAATTTATTACAATCTCCAATAAATAAATTATAAATAAAATAATTAATTACATAATTCCACAATTTGGACAGGTTTCCATCTACTGGGCTTCTAGGTCAAGTCTGCTAGCTAAAAATAAATGAACACTGCATCTAATACTATATTTAATTACACATCACACATAATTATTTAAATTTAATATACCCATCACGCAATTACTAAATTATAACTATAATAATATTAAATATTATAAAAAGTCGAAAATACCCCTGTTTTCGGAACGTGGTAGTGACAAAGTCTTAGTTCCATAATCAAAATATTTAAATTGACTTGAATTTCATAAATTTAATTACCTCAAATTCCAAGGGCCTTCGGTGGCTATTTGCCCAATGTCGTTGCCTGTCTTGAGCCACTCGAAGTCTGTCCCTTATTTGCTTTACCTTCTCAGTTGAATCGATCACCATCTCTGGTCCCAGCAGGGCTCTTTCTCCAACGTCGTCCCATGATAGCGGGGTACGACATCTTCGTCCATACAGAGCTTCAAATGGAGTCATCTCAATACTTGCTTGGTAACGGTTATTATAAGAGAACTCCACAAGATATAGGTAGTCTTCCCAGGATCCTCCAAAATCTAGAACACATGTACGGAGCATATCTTCAAGTGTCTGGATTGTACGTTTCGATTGTCCATCGGTTTGGGGATGATAAGCTGTGCTGAATTTGAGTTGCGTCCCCAAGTTGGCTTGTAAACTCTTCCAGAAGTGAGAGGTGAATCTTGAATCTCGGTCGGAGACAATACTTACTGGAACTCCATGCAACCTAACAATGTGTCTGATATACAAATCTGACAGCTTCTCTGTAGATAGCCCTACTTTGAAAGGTAGAAAATGTGCATACTTGGTCAGTCTATCTACTATCACCCAAATTGCATCCTTTCCACTAGGTGTCCTTGGAAGTCCGGAAACAAAATCCATTGTAATATGTTCCCACTTCCACTCCGAAATGGGTAGTGGTTGAAGCAATCCTCCAGGTCTTTGTCTTTCTGCCTTGACTTGCTGGCACACTAAACAATGAGATACGAACCTAGCTACTTCTCTTTTCATGCCATGCCACCAAACATGCGTCCTCAGGTCCTTGTACATCTTGTTGGCTCCTGGATGTATAGATAGAGTATTGTGATCTGTGCGCCTCTTGCATAATTTCTTTCCTTATGTCTCCTTGAGGTACACATAATCTATCGCCATGCCTCAGTGATCCATCTTCATGAATTCTGAAATCTTTCACTAATCCAGCTTGCACTTGACCTCGAAGGCTTCGCAGGCCTTCGTCTTGAAACCGAGTCTCCTTGACCTTGTCTATTAAAGTAGACTGAATCTGCAAGTTCATCATTTGGCCTTCTTTTCCTGGGATAATTACCTCAATACCTAAACTTTCCAAGTCCTCGAGCAAGTGTCTCTCCATAGTCAAGTACATCGCCATAGGATACCTGCTTAGAGCATCAGCAACTACATTGGCCTTCCCAGGATGATATTGAAGGGTGATATCAAAGTCTTTCATTAGTTCCAGCCACCTTCTTTGCCTCATGTTTAGCTCTTTCTGGGTGAAGATATATTTTAAACTTTTATGGTCTGTAAATATTTCTACCTTTTCTCCATAAAGATAATGCTTCCATAGTTTAAGAGAAAATGACAGCTGCCAATTCTAAATCATGAGTTGGATAGTTCTTTTCATGAGATCGAAGCTGTCTAGAGGCATATGCTATTACTTTCTTGTTCTGCTCCAAAACACAACCTAGACCTTTTCCGGAAGCATCACTATAAATAGCGAAACCTCCGGTTCCAGAAGGTAAGGTCAGAATAGGGGCAGTAGTCAGCCTTTTCTTCAATTCCTCAAAAGTATGCTGACATTCATCAGTCCAGGTGAACTCTTCATCCTTCCTTGTTAATTTTGTCATGGGTTCAGCAATTCTAGCAAAGTCCTTCACAAACTTCCGATAGTAGCCAGCTAGTCCCAGGAAGCTTCTAATCTCTGCTACCGAGTCTGGAGTGGGCCATGATTCTACTGCAGCTATCTTCTTAGGATCTACTGCTATTCCATCTCCAGTCACAACATGTCCCAAGAATTCTACTTTGTCTAGGAAGAATGCACATTTAGATAATTTTTCATAAAGTTTTTCCTTCCTCAAAGTCTCCAATGCTAACCTCAAATGTTCTTCATGGTCTTCGGGGGTTTTGGAGTAGATCAAAATATCATCAATAAAGACCACTACAAACTTGTCTAGATATTTCTGAAATACTTTGTTCATCAAGTTCATAAAAACTGCTGGTGCATTCGTCAACCCGAACGGCATTACTAAGAATTCGTAGTGTCCGTTCCGGGTATTGAAAGCAGTTTTAGGGATGTCTTCCTTCCTCACCCTTACTTAGTGATAACCAGACCTTAAATCAATCTTTGAAAATACCCGAGCTCCACTCAACTGATCAAATAAGTCATCTATCCTGGGCAGGGGATACTTATTCTTAATTGTTAAGGCATTCAAGGCCCTATAGTCAATACACATTCGGGATGTTCCGTCCTTCTTGGGCACAAATAATACTGGAGCTCCCCAAGGTGAGACACTAGACCTAATGAAGCATTTGTCTTCTAGCTCTTTGATTTGTTCATTTAGTTCTATTATCTCCTTCTTGTTGATTCTGTAGGGATTTTGAGATACTGGTGCTGCTCCTGGCACTAAGTCAATAGAGAATTCAACTTCTCGGTCTGGGGGTAAGCCTGGGAGATCCTCAGGGAAGACATCAAGGTATTCAGAGATGATAGGTAGTGGCAATTCTTCTGTTACTAGGGCTCCACAAATTTTGTTATTACCCATTTCTCTAGAACCTCTAGCAAATTCAAATTCTGGCTTGTCAGGGGGCCTGAAGATTACACTACCTCTGTGGCAGTCTATAGTGGCATGATGTTGACTCAACCAATCCATACCCAGTATAATATCAAAACTGGGAACTGGCATTACGAGTAGCCTAGCATACAGTTCTCTTCCACATAATGTAATAGGACAATTGTTACAGGCATCACTAACCGGGATGATTCCTCCACCGGTAATGATCTTATAACAATTCCTAAGGGGTTTAGTGATTAAGCTATGCTTCATAAGGAAATCTACTGATATGAATGAATGTGAAGCTCCAGAGTCAAATAAAATAATAGCTGGTATTGAATTTATAAGCACAGAACCTGTGATCACGTCTGATGTGGCTTCAGCTTCTTCCAGAGTCATTGCATAAGCACGGCCTTGCTGCGGTGCACCCCTCTGTTGCTGCTGTTGGTGCTGAGCAAAGCGTTGTTGTTGTGTTGGAAGCGGGGGCCCTCTCTGTTGTGCTGCTGGGGCCCTGGCCTGGGCTGGAGCCTTTGGTGCAGCGGTGCGTCCTTGAGCAGCTGGACAGTCCCTTATTTGGTGCGCTGCTGAGCCATAGTAGAGGCAGACACCTAGCCTCTTCCTGCAGACTTGCCAAGTATGACCTGGTTTTTGGCAAAAGTTACAAGCAGCAGCTTGTTGGTTCTGTCCTTGAGCCTGGTGTTGGGGTGCTGGAGCTCGAGGGAGAGGACGCTGAGTTTGCTGCGGGCCCTCTGCTGTTGTTGTTGTTGAAAAAGGCGTTTGTTGGGTCCCACATTTCCGGTATCTCTCTCTCATTTCAGTTTATGCCCCATCTCTCTCTCAACGCCTTGTGCCACGCTCAGGATTTCCTCATAGGTGCGAGCTCGGCTGGTGGTGACAGCAAGGCGAATATCCGGAGACAGCCCCTTGTTGAATCTACGGGCTCTGTCCTCCGGGGTACGAACCATGTACTCCGCAAAGTGGCTTAACCTGCTAAATTCAGCAGTATACTCATCAACAGACAGGTTACCTTGTTCCAGTCTCTCGAATTGGCTTTCGAGAGCTTTCCGAGCCACTTCGGGGTAGAATTTCTCCTTGAATAGCCTCTTAAAATCTTCCCAGGTGAGGTCAGGAGCAGATAGTTGGGGTTCATCTCTGAACCAGGTTCGAGCAATGTCGAACAGTTACAGGCTTGCGGACTCCACTTTGAGATCATCAGGAACCCGAGCAGTCTTCAGGAGTCTCTCGACATTCTCTATCCACTCATCGGCATAGAGAATGCCCTCAGTTCCGTAGAATTCCAGGGGTCTAAGATTCTTGAAGTCTTTGGCACTCCCTGGCCTCTTGAGTGGCGACTCCTGGGACTTAAGAGCTTCTGAGAGGCTGGTCCGCAGAAGTGCAGTCTGTTCTTTTTGGGATTCCACTAGTCCTTGGAACACTCCAAGTAGCTATGCCCCATCCAGAGTAACTGCCGGAACAGATGGAGGCGGCGGGAGTGCAAGAGTCTCGGGCACATTCTGCTCAGCTGGTTCTGATGTGCCTCCTACTGTGTTCCTTGTCTGGACCATTCTGAAAGATTAAGGGATAGGAAGATCAGAATAGAATACTTGGAAATCAAAGGCGATAGGAAAAATTGAGCAGAAATGATGTCAAGAATTGAAATAAGGACCCTATACTGTGAATGAGCTTTTCCTAGAACCCTCAATCTTATTCCATACCCTGTCCTAGGGTATTACCCTATTTAAGGATAGACCTGCATGGGCCACCATAAAAACGTGTCACGATCCGCACCCGGAAATTCGGGCACTAGTGCGTGGGTACGTCCAGCCTACGCCGCAGAGTCGGCGGTAGTACGCTGTCTAGGTCAAATCCATATTTACTAAACTAGCTCATTCACAATAACATAGGCAAGATAATAATGGAAAAACAGATACTTAAGATTGCAATTGAAATAAATATGACAACAGATTCAAATGTTTAGTACAGAATCAGAATAAAATTGGGGACAAACCCGATTACTAAGATAAGAAACAGAAATAAAAGATAGCTACTGCTAGCTACTCTGCAGCAGGGGTCTCCTGGGTGGGATCTGGATCCTCATAAGTATCATCTGTACCCTTATAGGGACCATAATAAGTAGGGGCAAGGTCCTCATCATCGCCTAAATCAACAGATCCAGTCAGAAAAGGAGCAAAGTACATAGTGGACAACAAGATTAAACTAAATATTTATGACAATTAAAATGAATATCATGTGAGAAACTGCATAAAAGAACATCAATATCTCAGAGTTAATGCTGTAAACAGGAATATGAGAAAACAGAAATAAATGAAACAGGAAATAAAACTACAACAGTCAGCAAGAAATATAGCATGACCAGAAACTATCTGTGTGAACTTGTGTTTATTTTTAGAATACATAGTTGGCATATAGGGGTTTATAAGGCTAATCCGGCCGTCATAAATGACTATTAAATAGGGGAAATCGAGATTCGGCTGAGGTACAGTCGTGTACCAACAGCTATTAAACATGACAAGGGAAAGGGTAAACTACATGCCTTCTAGTATTCTCCCACCCGACATGAAAAACAAGACATGAACTCCAATATTCAAGACATGAAATCCAGCATTTCCAACACTAGGTGTAATCATCAAGGGTACTAGTAAAGCAGGGAATTAATTATCACAATATAAAGGTTTAACTTGAAGTGCAGGTACTTGCCTGTTGTTTGGATCTGATTAATTGGTTCTTGGGAAAATTTCCAGAGATAAGTCCAAAAGCTGAAATAGACATTACCATCACGTTCAGAAGATGTCAAATAGCTAAAAATGCCTGTCCTTGGGTCCAATTTGGAGACAAGGGCAAAAACGGCAGTTTCGGATCAAAACGGGGTCCGCCGGTGAGCCCGCTTTGCACCGAAAAACGTGTCCGGGTCAACGGTCTCCAAATTTACCAAACTTAGTGTCAACAGGTCAGGAACGCTGATACGAACCCAATGGAACTTCCAAATTTGGATTCCGATGAGCCGAACACAAAATCGCCCGTCTAGCGGGGCCTATGGGGCCCACGACACGCGATTTCGTCAACGTTCTCATAATCGAACCAAACTTGACCCACAGGACCAGCGTATCGCTACGAGTCCGATGGCGTAAGTTTCGTCTCGATCTGACGAGTGTACAAGAAGTTAGGGCGAAATGTCGAAAAGTCGGATATGGGGCGATGTCCGCGGATACGCGTTGATTCCGGTATGCACGCACACCCGAATCAGCTTCCACGAAATCTCACACGTCCGTATCGACGACGCGCACGTATCTGTGAAGACCGCACGAGACCAAGTCGTCTCGTTTGGCGGGACGCACTCAGTTCCGGGGTAAAACAGGGTCTGGTTTTTCCTGTTTTTGGATCGCGTTGTGCGATCACCACAGGACGCGATGCCCCGAACGGTTTATCCGGGCACCGAGAGGGTCTTACAGGCTTCACAACGCAATTTGCGGAAACAAAAACAGAGCTACGAGGCGAAAGTTACACGCACCTGAAGGGGACCCGAAAATCAGGGTCGAGTCGTGTCCGACTCGTGTCGGACACAGGAACTGAATTAGGGCTAGGGTTTCTGGAATCAGCTTACTCCGGCGGACACGGGGCGGCGCTGGGGCGGGAAGCGGCTGGCCGGGGCAGGGCGGAGCCGGTGGTCGGCGGCGCGCGGCGGCGACGCACCGGAGAGGGGCTGCTCGAGGTTGCCGCTGCTGGTGCTGAGCTGCTGCGGTCGACCGGAGGAAGGAGGAGGAGAGGGGAGGAGGTGCTGGCGGTGCAGGGCGGAGCTGGGCGAGGCGGTCGGCGAGGACAGGGATGGTGGCGGCGAGGAGGGCGGAGCTCGACTAGGGTTAGGTTTAGGGCTCGGCTGGAGGAGGAAGAAGAAGAGGGGGAGAGAGAGTTTATAAAGGGGAGGAGGCGGTTAGGGGGAGGCCGAGCACGGCGGGGACGTGGCGCGGTGTAGGCGGCGCTGCGCGCGGAGGGCGGCGCTGCGCGCGAAGGGCGGCGGTGGAGTCGGGCGACGTGGGGGTGCTGGGGGAGACCGGGTCAGGTGGGTGCGGGTCGGGTTCGGGTGGACCCGACCGACCCGGTAGGGGTTTGGGTCTGGGCCGGAATTTGTGGGCTGGGCTGCTGGGCCGGTCCACTGGGCCGGGCCGGCCCAAGGAGAGAAAATAATAAAAATAATAAAAATAATAATAATATTAATAATAATAATTATTATTATTTAAAAACAGTTAATTAAATAAATAATTAATTAAAACAGTTTTTAGGCATTTAAAAATAGGTCTGAGGCCCAGAAAAATCCAGAAAAATTACCCTAAGTCCAGTTTTTTATTTTACACCCAAAAATGTTATTTCCATGATATTTTAATATTATTTATTAACAATTAAAAATCATTTAATAATTGAGAACCTTGATTTTAAATTCAGAAAATTCCCAGAAAATTCCAGAAAATTGGGAAAATCCAAGATTTAATAATTTTGAAAATTCAGGGGGTTTACAGTTAGTATTATTCTATTAGTACATACTAGAGTTATATTGGATTGATATATGTAATTATTGATGGGTAGTTAGTATATATATGAGATTTTGGCAATTACCTTGAGATACCAAGGTAAGTAACAAGATATACTAAGGTATGAGTAGTAGGTATTGGCATAAGTAATAGGATAGTTGTAAACTAATTATGGGTTGGTATTAAGGTGACTAAAATAAGGTATATAGTATTATATAAATATTAAATGCATAGTAGTTTATAATTATTGTTGGGTAGTTAGTATAAATAAGGTTTTGAATTTACCTTAAGATGCCAAGGTAAGTATCAAGGTATTGGAGGATAATCAAGGTATTGGGTTTGGATATCAAGATAGAGGTTTAGTATTGCGATACCAAGGTATCCATTTAGCATTTGTAATTAGGATTTTATATATATAATATTGTTTGATATGTACATATGTGTTATATTTATCCCTTGTTTGCGTATCCTGAGATACGGTATCTTAGTATCCTAAGATGTAGCTTGTATGGCCTAGATTCATAGTGTGTGAGCCCAATATCTTTGAGTTAGACTCATGCAACCTAGAAATAGGTAGTTGACCATAATTTGACTATAGTTTACCATAGTTGACTTAGAGTTGACCTAGTTTGACTTTTGACTTAGAAATAGTTTTATGACCTAGAAATTGACTAGTTTAATTTATTTCTCTTCCCCAAAACTTGTATTAATGCAATATTTTATATATAGGTCTGTGACACCAGTTCAGACATCATTTTTCAGCATTTGCTCTGGACCACAGGCGAGTACATTCTTTGATAGTTTCCATTATTTGATTACCACTATAATTCAAGTATTTAGAAATATTACTTATGATTCTTGACACGATGGTACACGGATTGGTATTATTATTAGATCGTCAGTCATGGGATGTTACCTTGATTATGGAGATGGTATCGGATATTGTCCTTGTTGGTATTGGATAACATTGAATATTGTAGATTAAATATTGGATACATTGGCTAGTGACGTGTCATGATTCGATCCATCATATCAGTCGGGGCGGGGAAAATACCAATTAAATATGTGATCAAGAAACTATCGGCTAGTAGTATAATCATTGGCTACTAACTAACCATGCAATTCACGTATGGTTGAGTTAGCTCCTTAGTGTAATCATTGAATCTCCCAGGCCGATCACATATTTAGTTAGTATCTCAAATCACATAGTTATTATAGATTCTATTATTCAGTTCATTGATTACCTTGTTCTATTCTGACATTATAGTTCATTCCTTTATTCTTGTATGCATTGATTATATTTTGTTGTTAGTATTGCCTATTCTTTCATTGTTCTTGATTATCAGTTATATCCTCATCGTAGATAGCATCTTATATTCTACTGCTTTATAGTTTTTGTCAATTAATTGGAACTGCTATTGGGTTGTACTTCGCTCTATTCCTGACTGGAAAATATTTTTCAGAGTATCCGGGAGATTGGTGTCCGACATACTATGGATCTCAGCCTATAGATGGTGTAGACTTGGGCCCACAAGTTCTGGAGTGACTATCGAGTGATTTAGCCGGATTCACTAGTTAGCATAATTAGTTCTCTTTAGCATTTTGGTACCGGATTTGTTTCCGGCATATATTTGTGTTTGGATATTATTTCTATTTTTTGTTGTTATATTAACTGCATAGTTATGTTAGACTTCTTTGATATCTTCTCGTGCCATAGTAATGTGATTGAGTATTGTGTTGAACTAAGTTGATTATACTCTCATCTTGGAGTTGAGATATTATTGGAGGTTTATGCTTTATAGTGATATAATTAGATAGTATAGTTGACCAAGACAGTGTTCTACCGCCGATGCTGCGGCGTAGGCTGGGCGTTGTTTCCGACTTGCATCCCTAAACCGGGTGCGGGTCATGACAATATATATGTGTGTGAGTGTGTATATCTAAAGAGATATTTATATGTATGTGTGTGTGTATATAGATATAAGTATAGATACCTATGTGTATATATATATATGTGTGTGTGTGTGTGTGTGTGTGTGTGTGTGTGTTTTTCTATATATATATATGCGTGTGTTGGTGTGTGTTGCTTGAGAGAGTGAGTGAGTGATAGGTGAGTGAGTAGAGTGAGATAGAGAGATCGAGAGATAGTGAGATAGAGAGATAGGGAGAGGAAGAGGGAGAGTGAGATAGAGTGAGGAAGAGGTAGAAGAAGAAGAAGAGAGCAGCAGTAGCAGCAGCAGGTAGCAGCAGCAGTAGAGTTAGAGAGGGAGAGATTATATATATATATATATATATATATATATATATATATATATATATATATATATATATATATATATATATATATATAAAAGATATATAAAAGTATATGTATAGTGATATATAGTTAGTATAGATAGATGGATAGGTATTTAGATAGATAGGTTGAGATAGGTAATAAGTAAATAGGTATCGGATTAGTATATATATATATATATATATATATATATATATATATATATATATATATATATATATATATATATATATATATATAACCTAGTATTGGCTATACCTCAATACCTCACCTCTGATATCCCTTTAGTATTGGCTATACCTCAATACCTCACCTCTGATATCCCTTTACCTCAATACCTTGGTATCTCAAGGTATTGAGATACCTTACCCTCTCTCTCACTACCTAACTATATATATATATATATATATATATATATATATATATATATATATATATATATATATATATATATATATATATATATATATATATATTGATGTTATATATATAGTAGTATATAGTAGTATATGTATATATAGATAGTTAGCTAGTTAGTTAGAGTTAGATAGGGGTAATGCGAGGTATCTCAATACCTTGAGATACTCAAGGTATTGGGTATCGGGGCGAGGTATTGGGTTTTTGCCTAGGATTAAGGTTAGAGTTGGGTTTATATATATATATATATATATATATATATATATATATATATATATATATATATATATATATACACGTGCTAGTATATATGTTAGAGGGTATAGGCGGGGTGTATAGCGTAGGTTGAGATATCGGATACCGAGGGTATCCCGGTATCTCAAGGAGGCGAGTTTGAGGGTTTACTAGCTTAATGACCTAGTTTTGACCTAGAATTTTAGGGGTACCCTTGTTTGACCTAGAGTAGACCGTAGTTGCCCCGGTTGACCGCCAAAGTCAATATTTGACCTAGTTTTAACCTAGAGTTGACTTTTGGACCCCTGACTGACTTTTTGACCCAGATTTCATCGGTTTGACCCGTTTGACCTAGAACAACCCTAGAAGCTTATTTTTAGTTATTTTATATATGTTTAACTCTTTAGAACTCCATTTAATATTGCTTTTCGTAATAGGTCCTTGCGATGCCAGTTCAGATCGTCAGTTGCTCAGGATGTTAGGTGAGTACATTCTCTGATAGTTTTTATCATCTGATGATTATTATGATTCAGCTTCTAGTATAGTATTATCTGATTTTTCTGGCACGACACTGACTAGTATTTCTGGATTCATTTACTTGCGACATGTATATTTCATGTTTCTGGCCTCTATTTCTGGAATCACCTACTGTCATCACATCAGGACTAACTACAGGCATCACTCGTGTTTCTGGCTGGACTCATACTTGATTTACGTATCGGGTCTTGGATTTACTTGTACTAGTAGGGGCGGAGAAATACTCGAGTAGACATGTAAACATTCTCAATCTGGAATCACTGGAATCACCCCCTCTTGTCTAATCTGGAATGATAGCAGCCGCACACCCAGTGTACGGTGAGCCGTACTTACCCCTAATCGTTTATATGTCAAAACAGGTATTTCAGAGACACGAGTTCATTCTTTCTAGTCTGGACTCTCTTGCATTTCTTGACTGGTCTCACTTATACTTTCTGGACTGGACTCATTATATTTACTCTTGCTGGACTCACTACACGTTCTTGTGCACGCACTTGATCTTAGTTTAGATTTCTTGTATCCTGCAGTTATTATTATCTTGCTTCTGATTTGCATGCATCTTTACCCTTATGCACCAGTTGACATATATATATATATATATATATATATATATATATATATATATATATATATATATATTTTTTTTTTCCATATTCATACTTTATTTCCTTCTCCTTGTGCTACTTGCTACAACTGTTTTATAGTTTTTTATTATTTAACTGGAACTGTTGTTAGAGGTGTACTTGCTCCAATCCTGACAGGATATATTTTCCAGAGGATCTGGAAGATTGGTGTCCGGGGTTTTATGGACCTTAGCATGTCGATGGTGCAGACAGGGACCCCTAGTTCAGGAGTGATTTCTGGGTTGGTAGCCGGAATCACTATGACCTCAGTTGTATTTATTAGCTTTTGGTACCAGATTTGTCCCCGACTTTTGGTTTGAGACTTTGTATTGTATTTGATTTAGGATATATTGTGTTCTAATTATTATTGTTGTTGTTTTTAGTAGTAGTTGTTGTTTAGACTTTGTAGTTGTTGGACTTCTGTGTTATCTTATCGTACTTAGATCGTGATTAAGTACTTGTGTTATCTTTATCATATTGTTCCTCCGTTTGGAGTTGAGATCTTGACAGATACTTATATTGTTGTGTGAGATTGTTAGCTAGATAGTAGAACTAGACAACGTTCTACCGTCGATGTTGTGGCGTAGGCTGGACGTACCCACGACTCATGTCTAATTTTTCGGGTGCGGGTCATGACAATAAGTACTTCAGACTTTTGTGATCAATAAAAATATCTACCCTCTCCGTATAGATAGTGCATCCATATCTTTAATGCAAAAATCACTGTTGCTAGCTCAAGATCGTGCGTCAGGTAATTCTTCTCATGCACCTTCAATTGTCTCGATGCATAAGTGATAACTCTACTATGTTGCATCAAAACATATCCCAATACACTGCCTGATGCATCACTATATACTATAAATCCTTCCGATCCTGAAGGAAGGGTCAAGACCGGTGCAGTCGTTAACCGCTTTTTCAGCTCCTCAAAGGCCTTCTGACTCCTCTGTCCATGCAAACTCCTGGTCCTTACGCGTCAACCACATCATAGGCTCTGCAATTCTCGAGAAGTTCTGCACAAACCTTCGATAATATCCGGCAAGTCCGAGAAAACTCCTAACCTCTTCAACTGATGTAGGTGTTGACCAAGTCTCTATTGCTGCAACCTTCTCCGAATCAACTGAAAGTCCTTCTCCTTAGATGATATATCCTAAGAAAGGCACTCTATCCATACAAAACTCGCATTTGCTGAGCTTTGCATACAACCTCTCATGTCTGAATATCTCTAACACGATCCTAAGATGCTCCTCGTGCTCTTTGTGGTTCTTGGAGTATACCAAGATATCATCAATGAATATAACCATGAACTTGTCCAAGTACTGATGGAAGACTCTGTTTATCAGACTCATAAACACAGCTGGCATATTGGTTAAACCAAACGACATGACTAGGAACTCATAGTGTCCATAATTGGTCCTGAAGGGTGTCTTCGCTATATCTTCCTTCCGTAGTCTAATTTGATGGTAGCCGAATCTGAGGTCAATCTTTGAGAATATACAGGCACCACTGAACTGATCGAACAGATCATCAATGCGTGACAGGGGATACATGTTCTTGATGGTTACGGTGTTCAGTGCCCTGTAGTCAATACACAAGCGTACCATCTCATCCTTCTTCGGCACAAATAGTATGGGTGCTCCCCACGGCGAGATACTAGACCGAATAAAACCCTTCTCTAAAGTTCATCAACATGCTTCTTCAATTCTACTAACTCTTTAGGTACTAATATGTACACAGCTGAGGTGATAGGCTCTACTCCTGGTGTCAAGTCTATAGTGAATTCTATTTTCCGATCAGGTGGTAAGCTTGGAAGATCATCAGGAAATATATCCACAAATTCTGCTACAACTTTTGGGTGCTCTGGTTATCCTTCTGCAGTGAGTGTCTTAAGTGTAGGCTGGGCACCTTATTCTCTGGCTCCCCAAAGAAACTCAAACTCCGGATGACCAGGTGGTCTAAAGATAACACGTCCATACCGACAATCTAGAGTCGTATAGTACTGACTCAACCAGTCCATACCAAGTACAACATCATAGTCTGGCATAGAAAAGATCAGCAATTGGGCTCTCATCTCTCGGCCACAAACTACTACCGAACAAGATCTACAAGTGTCACTAACAGTAATAATTCTGCCTCCCGTAAGAATTTTTATGGTCTTCGGAAGGGGTACGATAGCTACTCCATGTGTGGCTATGAAACTAGCAGCTATAAAAGAATGTGATGCTCCTGAATCGAATAAAGCTACAGCAGATAATAAAAATACTAATATGGTACCTGTGATGACCTCTCCTACAGTAGATGCCTCCTCAATAGTCATGGAGAAAGCCTATCCTCGTCCCTGGGCTGGTCCTCTCTGCTGATGTGCCTGTTGGAATAGCGCCGCGTATGAAGCCAAGGGTGGCCTCGTCTGATATCCTTCTGGAGCTGGTGGTCTGACTCCTCCAGCTACCGCATGTTGTAAAACCCCCTTCCTAAAAATCGTATATACCCTATTTATTTATTAATTATTAATTAAATTGTAGTAATTAGGTCTAAATAGGAGAATTAGATTTTTAATAATTTTTATGTTAGGTGTTCGGGCACTTAGAGGACTTATGGGACCATCAGGAATTTTTAGGAATTTATTCCATGTAGGGGACCCCTTGAGCTGTTGCTAGCCTAATGATGTGCAATACCCTAATCTATAAATTTTCTTATGAGTATATATATAATATATATGTATATACAAATATATATATATATATGTATATATATATTTATAAAGGAAAAGAAAGAAAGCAAAAGAAGTATTAACTAAGAAAGTAATTAACTAATATAATAATAATAATAATAATAATAATAATCATTACAACTACTACTAATAGGTAGCAGCCAACTTGAATAAAAGCAAGCAAGCGGCCAACTAGCAGCCACTTAGCATTTCTATATTCCTTAGCAACTTAATACTCAAACCACTTCGTTTTGCTTTTGCTTTAGACTCAACTTGCAGAGAAGGACCGCCCCATAGTATCAGCAACTTTAGCTTTTTGCTAAAGCCATTCACCCACAGATTCCTTGCTGTCACCACAGCAACTTAGACATAGGCATAAGGAAGCCCGCCCATTTACTTCTCTTCACCCAACCTTTTCACCCGCGGACCCGCCTCCAACTCTCTCTCTCTCTCCAAATTATATATATATATATATATATATATATATATATATATATATTATTGGCTCCCAAAAAAAAAACCCTAATCTAAACTCCAGACTTCCTCTTCCCATCTAGAGCCGTCACCGCAGCCAGAGAAGCCCCCAAGCCATCCAACCATCCCGTCGACGCCGACCTCGCGAACTACAGTTTCCCACTCGAAGCACCTTCGCTCCGGCATGATTTTCCGTCGACTCGCTCATCCAAACGCTGTTCCGTTTTCATAGGTATGATCTCCCCTTAACCCTCTTCCATACTTGTTTTATAGCCAACCTCGGAAAACGTGTGTCCCTAGGTGAAAAACAGCGCCCAAGTTGGCCGGACTTACCCAATTTTGAAATCGCAGAAACTTGCGATGACCACCCATATTGTCGAGTTCGTATCTCCCACCACAGAGATTCAAATTCGATGATTCTTTTGGATATCTGTAGATTACATGACCTAGTTTATTTTTTGTATAATAACCTTGTGCTATTAGTTGCTGTGGACATAATTATATTCGTCACAAAACTGCGCACACCCACTTTTTTCGGTTTTTCAAAAGTTGGAGATCGGAGCGCGCCCCGCCAAACGGGACCGCCCCGCCGTGTGCCAAGTGTACCGAATGGTGCACACAGCATAATTGGACACGTGAAAATTTATGGGGACTGATTCGGATGCGTGTGGGTGCCAGAATCAGACCGTATCCGCGGACACATTTCGTGTCGCCACTTTTGTGGAACTCGACGTATTTTGTGCACGCTTGTCAGATTGTGACGAAACTTGCGCCACTGGACTCATGGTAACGCGCTGGTCCTGTGACCCAATTTTCACGCATTTCTGAGACAGTTGACCAGATCGCCAATTGGCGGGCCCCACAGTTGACTTTTTGGACCAAATTTTGTTCGGCTCATCGGAATCCAAATTTGGACATATCGTTGGGTTCGTATTGACATTTAGAGTTGTTTGACCCATAGTTTGTCCCATTTAGAGACTGTTACCCTCGGCACGCTTTTCGGTACAAAGTGGGCCACACGTGGACCCCACTTTTGCCAGAAATTACCGTTTTGCCCCTGTGTCCAAATTGGACGAAAGGGATGTGCTGGAGATACGCCCGGATTTCCTTTACACTTTTTCTCCTGTACGCCCGGATTTTCCGCTGGAGATACGGGTCATGATGACCACTATATATTATGTACTATCAGGCGGGCCACCGGCGTTCAAAAGACGACGTGCCTTTTAGGCCCCTGGATCTTTAAAAGAGAACCATGCCAAATCCTAGTTTTCAGCCAGATAGCTCACTTGTGGGAAAAGTTGTTCTTAACTGCATTCACTTTAGACGGTTAGGCGACCCCTTTGGATATTTATTTCAGTACTTTATTGGCGTGTGTTTAAGTATACTTGTTATGTCCCTCTGACGACCTGGTCCGCTGCCAGGTGTACCTGTTTTTGAGTATTTGCAGGAGCACAGATGTGGAAGGATATAGATGCTTCGTGGATGTCTTCTCTTCGAGCCGTGATTGGTAGCTGGTGCTTATATTGTTGAGTGAGTTGTACTTATATTATATTTACTTTTCCCATTTGAGTTGGTAGTGGATTTGTTTCCACCCAACTATCATCCTTAGATACTTCTTGTTGAGATCTAGTTTCATAGATACTGATTATTTATTTTTATATGATTTTGGTGGATGAGATTTAGATTTTATCCTGTGACTTGTATTACAGTTTCACCACTTGTGGATTTGATATTCATAAAACAGCGTACGTATGGATTTGGTTTCCATTATTAGAGTTGCCATATCCATGCGGCTGGCATGCTTACGTTTCCTAGTCCTACGTATTTTTGGGACTGGGGCGTGACATATTTTTGTGGTGGCCTATGCAGGTCGAGAACATATTGTCTCGGTTACGTTATTGTACCGAACAAGCCTGCACCTAGGACTAGAGTATAGGATCTCATCCACAATTGACTATGATTCATCTTCCTCCTATTTGTTCTATTTGAACAATTGTATCTTGCTTGATTCCTGTACTTCCCTAATAATTCTTTGAGTATAGCCTTCTGCTAGAATATAGGAACCCCTGTTATTAGGATGATAATTAGAGTAGCACACCTATTAAGAATACAACGAGAATATAGACACACCACTAAGTTTAGAATATCTAGTGAACCCTAGAACTCCTTATCTTTAGATTGGTATACCATTACCCCTTAAGGTATTAAGAAGACTTGAGTAGTATAGACACTACTAGAGATAGTTAGAAGTTTTACAATAATGTTTGACCCTAGTATTGAGAAACCAATGGAGAACCAATATTGAACCTTAGGACTGAACCTAACCTTCATAATTGGATAATATTAGAGAACTATAAAACTTATGTCATGGTCTTGTTATTAGTAGACAAGTACCCTAGAAGGCCAAGAGCAATGCATAGAATATTTCTCTAATCATACCTCAAACATAGTAGCTAGCGTACCACTTCCCTTTAGAAACCATGATGCTATCTAGAGCCCTCTATTTTTAATTTCATATATTGTTTCCCTGCGACCATAGCGCTCGCTATTTTGCGATGGCTAATTACGTTTCTTCTCTTCATCTCTCAACTCGTGCCATCTGACACTTCGGATAGTAGGCCAAGTAATTTTATTCTTTGTTAAGGGCTCATAGTTTGCTAGGATTATAGTTGTAGCCTTGAGTGTGAAATTTTTATGCTTGGTAGTTAGACTTGATAAGTTTAAGTTGTTTTGTAGATTGTGACCGATGATTAACCCTTAGTTTAAATCATGTAATTTGTACTCTCGCAAGCGAGATCCCTTTTCCCCTTAACGGCTAGTAACTCTTCTAACCTTACCATTGACACTTGTCCTATAAGCACTAGGACTAAGGCTAAAGACGACCATGACCTAGGTAAAATAGGAGGATACCCTAATAGATACTAAGACCCTTTCTCGTAGACCTTAACAAGAGTTTCCACGGTATCCTTAAAGACAATTACAAATAGTAGTTCAATTATTATAAGTTGGGTAGTATACCTCACAACATAGTATCACATAGCCTTTTGCCTTATTATTGAAGTGTGAATGAATGACATTTAACTGTATGTTAGCTTAGGACGACATTGTTTTTTTTTTCCAGACTGTAGAGCTTAGAAGCCATACCCCTGCTTTGTTAATATTGACCTAGACAAGGAATTAGTATGTTAACTGTAGAGATTGTAGAGTCTTCTATTATTATTGCTTATGTTGTTTTGCTTCTGCGAACTTGAATTAATTTGTACCTTCTTTCATCATAATCCTGCGTATTTATGATTGTTGTACTACCTTAATTTATGCTGCTATTATAGCCTAGTTTTTGCAAGCTTATTCTTTCATCGAGCTTGCCCATGGCATATGTATTATTGGGTGCACACAATGATACAATTATCTAATCAGAATCGGTGTATTAAGGTCTAGCTAACCTTAGTGCGCTTGGTTCGCTCTTCGCATTACTACTTTACGTGGATTGAGATATATGGTAGTAGACAGATTACTTACCCCTAGATATGTCTGACACATCGTATCGGTTACATAACTGTACTGATATGAGCATTTAAATAGGAAATTACCAAAAATAGGATTTCAATCCACAACTGTCCTGACAACTCCCTTTTCGATTCTTTAATCTCTTTGAACCTCGTACTTGTATTCTATCACCTTCACCTTGAGTTCTTTATTATTGCTCTCCGTCTTCCCTTATTTCGGAAAGACGAAACCTCATGCTGGTATAAGTAGACACACTAATAAGTACTAGATATACCCCATAAGGCTAATCACATGACTTAGCGACCTTCTTTTATAATTAGTTAAGGGCATATCATAGGTGATATGTTTGGTGTTAAACCTTTGAGGATTAAAATCATGATTTAATAAATAGTTTTTTTAGATGCATGGCCTTAGGTGGTAGAGGAAAAATTTTAAGTTCGGCAGATTGTGAACCCTCACCCAAAAATTTGACCTACTTGGCTGAGTTAGTGGAACTAAGGTTAGCTTTAATCCAGTTAGAACTAGAACACAGTATTTTATTTAATTTTGCAATATTGTATCACTTAGTGCCCCTTATCGTGCTCCGATAATTGGAGCACTACACTAGCCACTGCCTTCCTACAAATTCTACACCCTTATCCTAGACATGGCCATCATCCAAATCTCATCTTTGTGCAATTTTTCCAATTATTGGACGCTTTTATGCAAAAGAGCATTTAGGTGTCCACACCATTGGATATGACACATGAAGAAACCTATTTTCCGCTCATATGGATTTTCCATAAAAATTTTCGGGATGTGCAACGTGCAACATCGCCCACCCTTTAAATCTATCCTTGCATTTTAAACGATGCAAATCTTATACCATTCTTGACATTCTATCGTGGCTTAATTTTAATTTCGAGGACGAAATTTTTATAAGTTGGGTAGAATGTAAAACCCCCTTCCTAAAAATCGTATATACCCTATTTATTTATTAATTATTAATTAAATTGTAGTAATTAGGTCTAAATAGGAGAATTAGATTTTTAATAATTTTTATGTTAGGTGTTCGGGCAATTAGAGGACTTATGGGACCATCAGGAATTTTTAGGAATTTATTCCATGTAGGGGACCCTTGAGCTGTTGCTAGCCTAATGATGTGCAATACCCTAATCTATAAATTTTCTTATGAGTATATATAATATATATATATATATATATATATATATGTATATATATATTTATAAAGGAAAAGAAAGAAAGCAAAAGAAGTATTAACTAAGAAAATAATTAACTAATATAATAATAATAATAATAATAACCATTACAACTACTACTAATAGGTAGCAGCAAACTTGAATAAAAGCAAGCAAGCGGCCAACTAGCAGCCACTTAGCATTTCTATATTCCTTAACAACTTAATACTCAAACCACTTCGTTTTGCTTTTGCTTTAGACTCAACTTGCAGAGAAGGACCGCCCCATAGTATCAGCAACTTTAGCTTTTTGCTAAAGCCATTCACCCGTAGATTCCTTGCTGTCACCACAGCAACTTAGACATAGGCATAAGGAAGCCCGCCCATTTACTTCTCTTCACCCGACCTTTTCACCCGCGGACCCGCCTCCAACTCTCTCTCTCTCTCTCTCCAAATTATATATATATATATATTATTGGCTCCCAAAAAAAAAAACCCTAATCTAAACCCCAGACTTCCTCTTCCCATCTAGAGCCGTCACCGCAGCCAGAGAAACCCCCAAGCCATCCAACCATCCCGTCGACGCCGACCTCGCGAACTGCAGTTTCCCACTCGAAGCACCTTCGCTCCGGCGTGATTTTCCGTCGACTCGCTCATCCAAACGCTGTTTCATTTTCATAGGTATGATCTCCCCTTAACCCTCTTCCATATTTGTTTTATAGCCAACCTCGAAAAACGTGTGTCCCTAGGTGAAAAATAGCGCCCAAGTTGGCCGGACTTACCCAATTCTAAAATCGCAGAAACTTGCGATGACCACCCATATTGTCGAGTTCGTATCTCCCACCACAGAGATCCGAATTTGATGATTCTTTTTGATACCTGTAGATTACATGACCTAGTTTATTTTCTATATAATAACCTTGTGCTATTAGTTGTTGTGGACATAATTATATTCGTCACAAAACTGCGCGCACCTACTTTTTTCCGGTTTTCCAAAAGTTGGAGATCGGAGCGCGCCCCGCCAAACGGGACCGCCCCACCGTGTGCCAAGTATACCGAATGGTGCACGCAGCATAATTGGACACGTGAAAATTCGTGGGGACTGATTCGGACGTGTGTGCGCGCCAGAATCAGACCGTATCCGCGGACACATTTCGTGTCGCCACTTTTGTGGAACTCGCGCATATTTTGTGCACGCTTGTCTGATTGCGACGAAACTTGCACCACTGGACTCGTGGTAACGCGCTGGTCCTGTGACCCAATTTTCACGCATTTCTGAGATGGTTGACCAGATCGCCAATTGGCGGGCCCCACAGTTGACTTTTTGGACCAAATTTTGTTCGGCTCATCGGAATCCAAATTTGGACATACCGTTGGGTTCGTATTGACATTTAGAGTTGTTTGACCCATAGTTTGTCCCATTTAGAGACTGTTACCCTCGGCACACTTTTCGGTGCAAAGTGGGCCACACGTGGACCCCACTTTTGCCCAAAATTACTGTTTTGCCCCTGTGTCCAAATTGGACGAAAAGGATGTACTTTCTAGCTATTTTGTTTATTTTGGGAATGTTGGTGATATCTATTTCATCATCCGAAGACATTTGTTCTGAGGCCATAGCTTCTGGTCCTGTGTATTGGACATCTGGACGTGACACTTTGCAGCTTCTTGCCAGGCAAGTATACCTTGCCATTGTACTGTTATTTTTATTCCATATGTTGCATGCATCTTTATTTTCTGTCTTTAGTTCATATATTTTAACTGTTATATAAAATGCACGCGACGGTGTCGTCGCGATATATTTTTATTTATGTATTTGCATTGACCCTGTTTATGAGACTACCCCATTATCATGTAGTATCATTAGGTTCATTGGCCGTGACACAGATGTTACACGGGTGTGAGTCTCATATAGATCATGGACTGCACGACAGGTCTGGCCTCCTGTACGTATGAGCCGTGCGTTAGGAATAGCTGCCGTTAGAAACTTTGCATGCTAGTAGACTTGGCAGTTATTAGAGGTATTATTGTGTCATGGATGTGACATGCTTAGAGCATTGGGTGGAGAGAACAACAAGTACCGCATTTGAGCTCCTTTACACTTTTTCTCCTGTACGCCCGGATTCTCTGCTGGAGATACGGGTCATGATGACCACTATATATTATGTACTATCAGGCGGGCCACCGGCGTTCAAAAGACGACGTGCCTTTTAGGCCCCTGGATCTTTAAAAGAGAACCATGCCAAATCCCAGTTTTCAGCCAGATAGCTCACTTGTGGGGAAAGTTGTTCTTAACTGCATTCACTTTAGACGGTTAGGTGACCCCTTTGGATATTTATTTCAGTACTTTATTGGCGTGTGTTTAAGTATACTTGTTATGTCCCTCTGAGGACCTGGTCCACTGCCAGGTGTACCTATTTTTGAGTATTTGCAGGAGCACAGATGTGGAAGGATATAGATGCTTCGTGGATGTCTTCTCTTCGAGCCGTGATTGGTAGCTGGTGCTTATATTGTTGAGTGAGTTGTACTTATATTATATTTACTTTTTCCATTTGAGTTGGTAGTGGATTTATTTCCACCCAACTATCATCCTTAGATACTTCTTGTTGAGATCTAGTTTCATAGATACTGATTATTTATTTCTATATGATTTTGGTGGATGAGATTTAGATTTTACCCTGTGACTTGTATTACAGTTTCACCACTTGTGGATTTGATATTCATAAAACAGCGTACGTATGGATTTGGTTTCCATTATTGGAGTTGCCATATCCATGCGGCTGGCATGCTTACGTGTCCTAGTCCTACGTATTTTTGGGACTAGGGCGTGACATATTTTTGTGGTGGCCTATGCAGGTCGAGAGCATATTGTCTCGGTTACGTTATTGTACCGAACAAGCCTGCACCTAGGACTAGAGTATAGGATCTCATCCATAATTGACTATGATTCATCTTCCTCATATCTATTATATTTGAACAATTGTATCTTGCTTTATTCCTGTACTTCCCTAATAATTCTTTGAGTATAGCCTTCTGCTAGAATATAGGAACCCCTGTTATTAGGATGATAATTAGAGTAGCACACCTATTAAGAATACAACGAGAATATAGACACACCACTAAGTTTAGAATATCTAGTGAACCCTAGAACTCCTTATCTTTAGATTGGTATACCATTACCCCTTGAGGTATTAAGAAGACTTGAGTAGTATAGACACTACTAGAGATAGTTAGAAGTTTTACAATAATGTTTGACCCTAGTATTGAGGAACCAATGGAGAACCAATATTGAATCTTAGGACTGAACCTAACCTTCATAATTGGATAGTATTAGAGAACTATAAAACTTATGTCATGGTCTTGTTATTAGTAGACAAGTACCCTAGAAGGCCAAGAGCAATGCATAGAATATTTCCCTAATCATACCTCAAACATAGTAGCTAGCGTACCACTTCCCTTTAGAAACCATGATGCTATCTAGAGCCCTCTATTTTTAATTTCATATATTGTTTCCCTGCGACCATAGCGCTCGCTATTTTGCGACGGCTAATTATGTTTCTTCTCTTCATCTCTCAACTCGTGCCATCTGACACTTCGGATAGTAGGCCAAGTAATTTTATTCTTTGTTAAGGGCTCATAGTTTGCTAGGATTATAGTTGTAGCCTTGAGTGTAAAATTTTTATGCTTGGTAGTTAGACTTGATAAGTTTAAGTTGTTTTGTAGATTGTGACCGATGATTAACCCTTAGTTTAAATCATGTAATTTGTACCCTCGTAAGCGAGATCCCTTTTCCCCTTAACGGCTAGTAACTCTTCTATCCTTATCATTGACACTTGTCCTATAAGCACTAGGACTAAGGCTAAAGACGACCATGACCTAGGTGAAATAGGAGGATACCCTAATAGATACTAAGACCCTTTCTCGTAGACCTTAACAAGAGTTTCCACGGTATCCTTAAAGACAATTACAAATAGTAGTTCAATTGTTATAAGTTGGGTAGTATACCTCACAACATAGTATCACATAGCCTTTTGCCTTATTATTGAAGTGTGAATGAATGACATTTAACTGTATGTTAGCTTAGGACGACATTGTTTTTTTTTTCAGACTGTAGAGCTTAGAAGCCATACCCCTGCTTTGTTAATATCAACCTAGACAAGGAATTAGTATGTTAACTGTAGAGATTGTAGAGTCTTCTATTATTATTGCTTATGTTGTTTTGCTTCTACGAACTTGAATTAATTTGTACCTTCTTTCATCATAATCCAGCGTATTTATGTTTGTTGTACTACCTTAATTTATGCTGCTATTATAGCCTAGTTTTTGCAAGATTATTCTTTCATCGAGCTTGCCCATGGCATATGTATTATTGGGTGTACACAATGATACAATTGCCTAATCAGAATCGGTGTATTAAGGTCTAGCTAACCTTAGTGCGCTTGTTTCGCTCTTCGCATTACTACTTTACGTGGATTGAGATATATGGTAGTAGACAGATATACTTACCCCTAGATATGTCTGACACATCGTATCGGTTACATAACTGTACTGATATGAGCATTTAAATAGAAAATTACCAAAAATAGGATTTTAATCCACAACTGTCCTGACAACTCCCTTTTCGATTCTTTAATCTCTTTGAACCTCGTACTTGTATTCTATCACCTTCACCTTGAGTTCTTTATTATTGCTCTCCATCTTCCCTTATTTCGGAAAGACGAAACCTCGTGCTGGTATAAGTAGACACACTAATAAGTACTAGATATACCCCATAAGGCTAATCACATGACTTAGCGACCTTCTTTTATAATTAGTTAAGGGCATATCATAGGTGATATGTTTGGTGTTAAACCTTTGAGGATTAAAATCATAATTTAATAAATAGTTTTTCTAGATGCATGGCCTTAGGTGGTAGAGGAAAAATTTTAAGTTCGGCAAATTGTGAACCCCTCACCCAAAAATTTGACCTACTTGGCTGAGTTAGTGGAACTAAGGTTAGCTTGAATCCAGTTAGAACTAGAACACAGTATTTTATTTAATTTTGCAATATTGTATCACTTAGTGCCCCTTACCGTGCTCCGATAATTGAGCACTACACTAGCCACTGCCTTCCTACAAATTCTACACCCTTATCCTAGACATGGCCATCATCCAATTCTCATCTTTATGCAATTTTTTTAATTGTTGGACGCTTTTATGCAAAAGAGCATTTAGGTGTCCACACCATTGGACATGACACATGAAGAAACCTATTTTCCGCTCATATGGATTTTCCATAAATTTTTTCGGGATGTGCAACGTGCAACATCGCCCACCCTTTAAACCTAGCCTTGCATTTTAAACGATGCAAATCTTATACCATTCTTGACATTCTATCGTGGCTTAATTTTAATTTCGAGGACGAAATTTTTATAAGTTGGGTAGAATGTAAAAACCCCTTCCTAAAAATCGTATATACCCTATTTATTTATTAATTATTAATTAAATTATAGTAATTAGGTCTAAATAGGAGAATTAGATTTTTAATAATTTTTATGTTAGGTGTTCGGGCACTTAGAGGACTTATGGGACCATCAGAAATTTTTAGGAATTTATTCCATGTAGGGGACCCCTTGAGCTGTTGCTAGCCTAATGATGTGCAATACCCTAATCTATAAATTTTCTTATGAGTATATATATAATATATATGTATATACAAATATATATATATATATATATATATATATATATATATATATATATATATATATATATATATTTATAAAGGAAAAGAAAGAAAGCAAAAGAAGTATTAACTAAGAAAGTAATTAACTAATATAATAATAATAATAATAATAATAATAACCATTACAACTACTACTAATAGGTAGCAGCCAACTTGAATAAAAGCAAGCAAGCGGCCAACTAGCAGCCACTTAGCATTTCTATATTCCTTAGCAACTTAATACTCAAACCACTTCGTTTTGCTTTTGCTTTAGACTACTTGCAGAGAAGGACCGCCCCATAGTATCAGCAACTTTAGCTTTTTGCTAAAGCCATTCACCCGCAGATTCCTTGCTGTCACCACAGCAACTTAGACATAGGCATAAGGAAGCCCGCCCATTTACTTCTCTTCACCCGACCTTTTCACCCGCGGACCCGCCTCCAACTCTCTCTCTCTCTCTCCAAATTATATATATATATATATATTATTGGCTCCCAAAAAAAAAACCCTAATCTAAACTCCAGACTTCCTCTTCCCATCTAGAGTCATCACCGCAGCCAGAGAAGCCCCCAAGCCATCCAACCATCCCGTCGACGCCGACCTCGCGAACTGCAGTTTTCCACTCGAAGCACCTTCGCTCCGGCGTGATTTTCCGTCGACTCGCTCATCCAAACGCTGTTCCGTTTTCATAGGTATGATCTCCCCTTAACCCTCTTCCATATTTGTTTTATAGCCAACCTCGGAAAACGTGTGCCCCTAGGTGAAAAACAACGCCCAAGTTGGCCGGACTTACCCAATTCTGAAATCGCAGAAACTTGCGATGACCACCCATATTGTCGAGTTCGTATCTCCCACCACAGAGATCCGAATTCGATGATTCTTTTTGATACCTGTAGATTACATGACCTAGTTTATTTTTTGTATAATAACCTTGTGCTATTAGTTGCTGTGGACATAATTATATTCGTCACAAAACTGCGCGCACCTACTTTTTTCCAGTTTTCCAAAAGTTGGAGATCGGAGCGCGCCCAGCCAAACGGGACCGCCCCGCCGTGTGCCAAGTATACCGAATGGTGCACGCAGCATAATTGGACACGTGAAAATTTATGGGGACTGATTCGGACGCGTGTGCGCGCCGGAATCAGACCGTATCCGCGGACAATTTTCGTGTCGCCACTTTTGTGGAACTCGCGCGTATTTTGTGCACGCTTGTCAGATTGCGACAAAACTTGCGCCACGGGACTCGTGGTAATACGCTGGTCCTGTGACCCAATTTTCACGCATTTCTGAGATGGTTGACCAGATCGCCAATTGGCGGGCCCCACAGTTGACTTTTTGGACCAAATTTTGTTTGGCTCATCGGAATCCAAATTTGGACATACCGTTGGATTCGTATTGACATTTAGAGTTATTTGACCCATAATTTGTCCTATTTAGAGACTGTTACCCTCGGCACGCTTTTCGGTGCAAAGTGGGCCATACGTGGACCCCACTTTTGCCCGAAATTACCGTTTTGCCCCTGTGTCCAAATTGGACGAAAGGGATGTGCTTTCTAGCTATTTTGTTTATTTTGGGAATGTTGGTGATATCTATTTCAGCATCCGAAGATATTTGTTCTGAGGCCATAGCTTCTGGTCCTGTGTATTGGACATCTGGATGTGACACTTTGCAGCTTCTTGCCAGGCAAGTATACCTTGCCATTGTACTGTTATTTTTATTCCATATGTTGCATGCATCTTTATTTTTTATCTTTAGTTCATATATTTTAACTGTTATATAAAATGCACGCGACGGTGTCGTCGCGATATATTTTTATTTATGTATTTGCATTGACCCTGTTTATGAGACTACTCCATTATCACGTAGTATCATTAGGTTCATTGGCCGTGACACAGATGTTACACGGGTGTGAGTCTCATATAGATCACGGACTGCGCGACAGGTCTGGCCTCCTGTACGTATGGGCCGTGCGTTAGGAATAGCTGTCGTTAGAAACTTTGCATGCTAGTAGACTTGGCAGTTATTAGAGGTGTTATTGTGTCATGGATGTGACATGCTTAGAACATTGGGTGGAGAGAACAACAAGTACCGCATTTGAGCTCCTTTACACTTTTTCTCCTGTACGCCCGGATTCTCCGCTGGAGATACGGGTCATGATGACCACTATATATTATGTACTATCAGACGGGCCACCGGCGTTCAAAAGACGACGTGCCTTTTAGGCCCCTGGATCTTTAAAAAAGAACCATGCCAAATCCCAGTTTTCAGCCAGATAGCTCACTTGTGGGGAAAGTTGTTCTTAACTGCATTCACTTTAGACGGTTAGGCGACCCCTTTGGATATTTATTTCAGTACTTTATTGGCGTGTGTTTAAGTATACTTGTTATGTCCCTCTGAGGACCTGGTCCGCTGCCAGGTGTACCTGTTTTTAAGTATTTGCAGGAGCACAGATGTGGAAGGATATAGATGCTTCGTGGATGTCTTCTCTTCGAGCCGTGATTGGTAGCTGGTGCTTATATTGTTGAGTGAGTTGTACTTATATTGTATTTACTTTTCCCATTTGAGTTAGTAGTGGATTTGTTTTCACCCAACTATCATCCTTAGATACTTCTTGTTGAGATCTAGTTTCATAGATACTGATTATTTATTTCTATATGATTTTGGTGGATGAGATTTAGATTTTACCCTGTGACTTGTATTACAGTTTCACCACTTGTGGATTTGATATTCATAAAACAGCATACGTATGGATTTGGTTTCCATTATTGGAGTTGCCATATCCATGCGGCTGGCATGCTTATGTGTCCTAGTCCTACGTATTTTTGGGACTGGGGCGTGTCATATGTGGCACTCCTAGTGCTGGATAGACTGGCCTAGGTGGCTGCTATGTTGGTTTTTGTGCTGGTAAGACTGGTCGGTGAATCATAGGTGCCCTCGCACAGTCACGTGCTGAGTGTTATCCTAATTCGCAAATCAAGCATAGTCCCAAGTTGCGTCTGCACTGCTCTCAATATGACCTCGCTTGCCACAATATTTACATATTGGTGGTACCTGCAAGGCTGTTCTAGGTGGCTGGTGTATGTGAGGTCTCTTTGTAGCTCCTCCCTGGGCTGCTCTGGCTGGTGCTAGTGGGTACAGCCGTTTTTGGATGGACTCTCTCCGGTTGACGCACTCCATGCGTCACGCTGCGACAAGGAGGTCATTGTATGAAGTAGGTGCAACAGAGTCGATCAATCTCTGTAGCTCAAAGCTAAGTCCGTCAAAGAACTTCTCCGCCTTCTCCTCTTCTGTCAGAATCTGAGTAGGGGCGAAGTGACTCAAATGGATGAACTCCGCATTGTACTATTCTACTATCATGTTGCCTTGAGTGAAGCGGTTGAACTTATCCCTAAGTTCTGCTTTGGCAATGGCTGAAATGTACATCTCCTAGAAGAGTCTAGAGAACTCCTCCCAAGTGACTTGGTCTGAGCCTACCCTAATCTCCTCGAATAGCCACCAATGATGTGCATTTCCTGTCAACTGCAACTTGATAGCAATCATCCAACGCTCTCTAGGAAGCTCAGCTGCTTCCAATTGAAGTTGAGTGTTTGTGAGCCACTCTTAAACTTCAGTGGGCTCCTCCTTGCCCGAAAAGGTGCGTGATTCAACTGGCAAAAATTCGAGATGGATTCCATCGATGGTTGCCTGGCTGGTGGGGTCGAATGCTCCAGTGTTGTCACTATGTTGTTCCTCAAGTTCTTCGCCTGGCGTTGCTGGGCCTCTTGATGAACCTATTGTTGTTCTTGCATTATTGCGTAGAATATTTGGAACTGTTATCCGTCCATAGGCTGTCCTGGTGGAAAAACTGGCATCGGTGGAGTAAAATATGGTGGTGGTGGAATATCATCTCGTCGGAACCTCGAGGCGCGCTGATCTGCTTGATTGCTTTATTGAGTGGAGGGATCTCCACCCGGTGGCGTCACCCCATCGTCGTAGGTAACAACAATACCTTGTGGTGTACCCGCGGGAGTCTCGTCACTGGCTCATAGATTCATTACTCTGCACACAAGTAAACTATGAGGATCGCACAATGATTCAAAGCATGATGCAAGTCAAAGAATTATTTTAAATTCGGTATAGAGGTCAAGAACGTGTCAATTTATGGATGAGATTCTATAATTTTATCTATCTTAATTTGCAGGCTTGCTCGGTTCCTAAGTTGGAACCAAAGCAATAAGTCATCGACCTGCATGGACCACCACAAAAACTATGTCACGCCACAGTCACAAAATACCGAGGGATTAGCCACGTGGCAATGGCCAGCAGCAGAACTCTAATGGACAAACCCAATTTAATGGACCCGTTAGAGTGCACTTAAGCTGTAATATAGATAAATAAAGTCTACTACTCATGTCATAGTATATAATCTAAACTAATCTCATCCACATACAGTAATCACAATACAAAAAGATAGAACAATCAAGAAAATAAATAAAGAAAACTGTCCATCACAAGTCCAAATCTATATAATGTCACGAGGAACAACCCGTCATCAAAACTAAAGAAAAAAATAAAACTGAGTACATCTATCCCGTACTCACAGAAACAAGTCTCAATATCTAAAGAACATGAAAAGTAAATAAAATAGTAACTGTGCTCAAGAAAAGTCCTTGAGCACAACCTTGTCCTCTGATGCAAGTACTGCTCCAACGTCAGCTCATATCCCGTAAACCTCGGGGTAACTCTCCTCAGCTATACCTGGGGACATAATCCGGATCCAGGTCCTCATGGGACATAGAAAGGTATAAGAATAACTCAAGCCAAGTACAGTAAATGATAAGAAATAATGAAAAGAGGTGTTCTCAGGATATCTATCATAATCTATCTATGTGTATGCAAGTAAAAACGTACTCGTCCGCTAAACCACCGGGTTTCATACATATACTAGGGGTACTAGTGATAGTAGTAATAATAGTAGTAGGTACGTACAAGCCCCATCAAGGTACCTGTAGTACTATAATACTAGTAGAGGTTGGTAGCCCAGCGGTATGGTAAGTTCTCTCCAACCCCATGTATCTCACGCCTTATGTCACGAAACGCAAGACAATCTCTATCTATCAAGTCAAGGTATAAATAATAGCACTAGTACAAGTCTCCAGTCCTGTCCTAAAACAGAAACCGGGATCCTCGAATATCTAAAGAGTGGCTCATGTGTATGAAAGTCGAGTTCAGTATCCTATGGTAAATCATGCATGAGTAGCACGAGTAGGTAAGCACTGACAATGCAACTAACGATACCCGAACTCCACGTACAAAAGTTGCCACCCGAATGTAATCCGGAAGCTAAGTATCATGGCGGTCCTAGGTCATAACAATTACAAGAAAAAAACAACAACAAGAATACAATAACTAGAGCGCAATCTACTGTGAACAAGGCAAGGTACACTTGCCTTCTGTCTGCTGCTGCGATGTAGCGAGTCCCAAGTCTATGTCCGATGGTGCTGTGTCTCCGACGTGCCATGTCAGTAATATATAAATAAATTCTTAATTCTAATATTTACTACTTTTATATAAATTAGAGAGTCGCCACGCGCTCGTCAACCACGTCGTGTTGTTGGTGCCAATGACACTACGCATGACTAGTGCAGTACGTCGTACGCTGTCGTACACCCCATGTTATGTTCAACGATAACATTAAAAACATGCATACACGTATATAATATATATAATTTAATATTATAATTGTATGCATATTTTTATATATATATTTATTATTTTATGCATGTAATACACACGTACAAGTTCCTTACAACTTAGTGAACAATTGTCCATAGTCTAAGACCATAATATACATACTTTAATATATATAGAATCTGAAATAACACCCAATAATTTTTGAAATTAATATTAAAATCTGAATTAAATTCTTTAAAATACAACAACTCATATTGCATGCTACAACTTAAACCAAACCTATGAATGTGCTTGCATGATCAACTAGTAGGTTACCTGGGTTATATACAAGAAATAAGGGAGTTCTTGATCATGCATGGATGGATTCTTGGTTCTCTATCATATACATACATACATGAAGGAAGGAAGGAAGGAATGAATGAGGATTTGATCAACTTACCAAGTCTTGATGCCTACGGGGTTCAGTTGAAGTCCGACTGCTTTCTGACTTCACGAAGGAGTTACCCCGCCTTTAGGTCAACCCGTAGTCGACGGAGAGCGATCGTGGGGTGGTGGAGAGGTGGTGCACAGCTGCACAGGGACAGCTGCTGTTGTGGGTCGCGGGTTAGAGGGGAGGAGGTCAAGTGGAGGCTTCGGGTGGTGTCAGTGTTATTGTCGGTGGTGGTGGTGGTGTTGTTGGTGGAAGGAGGAAGAAGGAGATAGATATGTGGAGAAGAAGAAGATAGGAGGAAGGAGGAAGCACACATGAAGACGAGGGAAGGGTCGACTGTAAGTTTGTATGGGGGTGGGTTCCTAGGTTAGAATAGGTTATATATAGGTTGGTATTAAATGAATGAATGGATGGATGGTTATAGGCTAAAATCCAATGATTAAAAGGAGTTGAGGGTGTATAGAACTTGTATGCACCCCCCCCCCCCTCTCTCCATGTGGTGTACATGAGGTGCAACATAATTAAAATAGTCCATTGGAACATGCCAAAATAGGTAATTGCTGAATTTAGATTAAAAGAGAGTAAAATATGGGATTTGATGTGGAAAAAAGAGTGTTTGGTGTGTAAAACATGGGGGATGGGTGTGTGGTGTTGTACATGGGCTAGACAAATTGGTTTGAGGGTTCAAGTTTGGGTTCGGTCTCGGTTTGGTTTAATTATTCAAGAAATATCGACTTTTAACTAAATAAATGCGCGATATATTTAATATTATTTTTGGAGCCTGTAGGGACTCGAATAAATGTAACACCGAAGTCATGCGCTTAGTAGGTCGTGTTGGCTAGGGGTTATATGAATCAGTTTTAGGATTTGAGGTCACGTTGCCCATCTAAATTGATTGCAACAAAAAGAGGTTTTTTAAATCAAATAACGGTTTTGTAAATGCACTAATAAAATACTAATACTTTTTAAATAAAATAAAATATACAAATTTTACTGTAATAACCTTAGTTGAATTTTAGGGGGATTACAAACTTTATCAAACTTCCCATGCCACATCTTCGGAGCTTGCTTCAGACCGTATAACGATTTTACCAACTTGCAGACTTTGTCTTCAAGCCCTTTGATGATAAATCTTTCTGGTTGTTGCATGTAAATATCTTCGGTCAATTCTCCATTCAAGAGTGTTATTTTAACATCCATCTGATGAATAATTAGCTTGTGAATTACACTTAGATCAATCAACATCATGATGGTTATCATCCGCGCTACTGGAGCATATATATGTGTCGAAGTAGTCAATCCCCTACTTCTGAGAAAACTCATTGGCAACCAACCTTGCCTTGAACATGTCTATAATTCCATTGGCCTTTATCTTCTTCTTGAAGATCCACATGCATACGATTGGTTTAGGTCCTTCAGGCAGATCAACCAACACCCAAGTGTTGTTGGAGGTTATTGAGTCATACTCATCATTGATATCTTCCCTCGAGAAGATGTGACTCTGGTATCGTCTCATCATAGGTAAGCGGATCTGCTTCCACATGATAGGTGACCAAGTCATCTTTGAAGTCCTTTGTCTTCTCACTCGCTTAGACACCGGTTCCGCGAGTTCTGGTTCGAACGTTATCTCTGGAATGATATCTTTTGCTTGGACTATATCTTTATTGGAAGCTTCAGCCTCCTGTACACGAACACTATTCTCCGAAATGTCCATGAGGATAATATTCTTGTGCCTTGTAAATTTATCTTCAAAGAATTTTGCGTTACGAGATTCAATGATATAATTTGATTCTATATCAAGAAATCTCCGAGCATCACTCTTCTCAGCATAACCCAGGAAGATGGTCTTCGCAATCCTCGTACCCAGCTTCTGAATCTTCAAGTCTGGAAGCTTCACGTATGCCAAACACCCCCACACTCGAATGACATTCAAGTTGGGTCTGAACTTGAACCAGAGTTCATAAGGAGTGATATTGAAAGTTGTGTACGGTAGCCGTTAGCCCAGCTTCTCCTCAGAAGAAGTTTGGAGGACCCACAGTCAACAATATTGAAGTCATCATCTCTGTCAACATTATGTTCTTTCTTTCAGCTACTCCATTCGATTGAGGAGAATACAGAGTAGTTGTCTCATTGACAATTTCAGGTTCTCTGTAGAACGATACGAATTCAATGGACATACACTCTCCGTCTCAATCACTTCTGAGTCTCTTGAGTTATTTTCCTTTTGACGTTCAGCCTCAGCCCTGAACTCCTTGAACTTCTCGAATGCTTCATCTTTTAACTTGAGCAGATAGACAAATGCATACTTCGAGTAGTCTTCGATGAAATACTTTATCTTGGCCTTTGTGGAGAACTGTTTGAAGTTACAGTTATTTGAGTGCACCAACTCTAGAAGATCTATGCTTCGGTTAACTCGCTTGAATGATTTTCTTGTAATCTTTGTCTGCGCACAGACCTCACACTTCTCCACCTCCTTACCCCAACATTTGGACATAAGCCCTAGACTAGACATCTTGCGGTACGGAGTACATGTCCTAGTCTGGTGTCCCACAACTCTTATAATTAGACTTCACTCGCAAGCAGAAGCTCGAACATCCATTTAATACAAAATGTCTTATTTCAAAGTATGTCTCCTGCCAAGATATCACCATCTGGAAACCATAGATGTTCGCCCTCAAGTCTGCAACATACTTTCTGAGATCGTGTACTTGGTAATCACTGGTACTTAGCTACACGCCCTCCTTTGACTGTAACTTCTTGAAGTCCATAACCATCTTCCCAATCCCCAGGTCCTTGGTAATCACTGATACTTAGCTACATGCCCTCCGACCTTGGTGAACAAATCTTCCTAGAGCACAGGTGGCTAGATATACTAGTTTCCATCCACTGGTCAGCAATCATGCCAGGTGACTAGCCTACGCAATCATAGCAACCAAGTTAAGTAATCAAAGTAACCAAGTTAAGCTTTTACCTTGCTATGTTGGTTTAAAATTGGATCTGCAATCCTTATTCTTATGGCCCTTCATGCTTGAAGAGACATGCGCCAAATTGCGCATAACCCTATACACATAACCTGGTCGCGCATAGAACTTGCTAAGAGCAAGCCACATGGGTACTTTCATGCGCCAAGACCTGCCATGTGTCGAAAGAACGCAATGCGCAGTGACTACCCTACACCGAGCCTATTATGCACCAAGTTCTGCCATATGCCAAAAGAATGCCATGTGCAAATACAGCTCGCGCATAGTGATAGTCTCCATTCACCAACTACAATAGACTTCTCCATGCGGCAACTTGCATAAGATGTCGTCTTCCTTCCTCTTGGAATCTGGCAACACACATCCATCAATTGATAGATGACTCATTCCTCATCCTAATAATAGAAGTGTAGCCTGTCAATCTTCTCAAGTTTGTGAAAACTTGTGTCAAGAATGTTTGTACGGGTGTTCTTCATATTTTCTTCGGATCTTGCTTTAAGATTGTTAGTCCCGAGGCTTAACCTAGGATGGATGAACAGGAACAAGAATAAAGGTTCACTCACAGAGGTCCTCCTGAGCAGAGTTCTCTCTCTGAAAATAATCGAGAACAGTTTCTAAACCAGATTACAACTCCTTCCAGATCACAAGACTCAAGAATTAAACCACGTTCTTCCTTGCAAACGCAGTTGCAATTGGGACAAAACGTTTAAAACTAGAATAAGATAGAACAAAAATTATTCTTGCTGGGGTGGTGAAGACCACCGTTGCTCAAAGCAAGATTTGCCCTCTATCGACGATCTGCTCCCTGGAGCCAACAAGTTCACAATAAAACTTATGGAACGCTCGTAGTAACCTCTGAGTAGGACTCGAACGGACCCTTTGGACTCCTCTTATATTATTATTTTTAGGTCTCCACAAAGAGGTCTGAGGGCTTTATTTATAAAGAATAGTAGAAACCTATCTCATCTCCCATCCGATGTGGGAATAAAATACAAACTCCCAAAAATAAGGATTAAGTGGGATTATGAGTCAATTATGCTCAATGTGCATATGCACGCAGCAGCCCAACCGATCTACTCCTATGCGCATAAGCCAACAACGTAGTGACCCATGCGACCATGCGTCCAGCAGCGCAGTAGCGCATAGCCGCGCAACGCCCGCTAATGCACCCTAGCGCCGATGCTGACATAGAAAGTGCAAAGTGCAAAGTGTGCCAACAAAGTACCACTTTGCGCCCTTGAGTCCGAGTCCGAGTCCGAGTCATTTGGGGCTTAGCCCCTAAGGAAATATTCCCAAGAGAGTGACAAAAAGCATAAATGCTTTCTTTGAGAAGTTAATCATTTTTTCTCCTAGAAAAATATTGCCACATACAACACCCCATGTGCACACCTCAACTCATACAAAGTATTATATTGAGATACTCACTTTGTGGTGTAGCCAATGTGGGATTATTCTCACTGGTCCAAAGGAAACAACACCAACATCTACTAATGTAAAATTTTGAATTTAGTCTAAGCATGTTCAATTTTAAGTGTATTCTAGATGAGGAATTCAAGATAATATGTGAGCTAATTTTGCAGTTGCAAGATTGTATATTTCAAGATTATACTTCTCATTCAAGATATATTATATGTGAATTAAATTATATTTCAAGATTGTATTCCAAAGTTTGGATGTAATATATTTTTTTTCATTCTATTTGTTGTTTTATGTTTCAAAACTTAGAAGTTTTGTTTAAAATTTGATGGTATTCATAGATAAATACTTGGCTTTTGGAAACTTGAAAGTTTT
Organism: Iris macrosiphon; assembly: GCA_036927795.1. Lineage (NCBI taxonomy): Eukaryota > Viridiplantae > Streptophyta > Magnoliopsida > Asparagales > Iridaceae > Iris > Iris macrosiphon. Next base: position 245,772,441 of record JAYESA010000005.1, read on the forward strand.
GTTGATTATATGTTTCGAGAGATATATAACTATTTAAGTGGTAAACCGGTGATTAAGTATTTGCATGCGAACATTGGTGTAGCCAGAATTTTCATCCAGGGAACGTGGCACTTACTATTAAAAATTTATAATAAATACATTTATAGTTCCAAAAATATTATATATTAATATAAATATTATAAACTATTACTGGATTAATACGAATAAAAATAATATATAGCATCAACCTAATAATTGATTAATACGTATAGTAACATTATGATTCACCTATCAGCTTAGATTAAGTGATCCATTAATTGGGTCGACTCCGAGTAAAGAATGTGTTGCCACTATAATCAATTATAATAAGAGTTTTAATGGACTTAACTGACCGAAAAAATTCTTTTTAATCCCCATAGCCATCCCTGTCCCTATTTTTAAATTTCCAAACCCATCCTCGTTGGAAGAAAAAAAAAATCGACTATGTTGAGTTCGAAGGAAATTGCCATCCTTAATGACATCGTCTAATTCTTTGAAGTTAGAAAATACATACAACTACCTAATTGTCATTTTTTATTATAAGTGAGTTAGGAGGATTTGACATTGTATATATAAAAGATGACGATAAACTGTTAAGTGTGATCAATATAGAAATCGATCTTATGAACTTTATTCTTTTGGTAATGTATATACTGCTTTACTAAAAAAAATGTATTCTATGTACTACTAAGGTAAATTTTCAGAAAATCAACATATTTGGAAGCTTCCTTACACTTTAGAATTTTGTTCATGGTAGACATGTTCTCGAAAGTATATTACTATGATTAGTTGACGTTCTGTTGAAAAATTGTTCCTTAAATATATTATTTCACTGATCTGACATTACAGTGTTGTCTTAATGGAACATCATGCTAGTTTTTCTATGACCAAATATATAAATATATATATATATATATATATATATATATATATATATATATATATATATATATATATATTTATTTATTTATTTATTTATATTTATTAAAAAAAATTAAGAGGTAATTGTGTTACAAACTCCTAGCCTGAAGGCCTACAAACTCGGTCCAAAGGCCCACCACATCCCAGTCCGAAGGTCCCACACATCTCGGCCCGTAGGACCGCACCTGTGCTGCACTCATTACCAACTCACCACTTAATTCCCCCAAAGAAAAATTAAATGTCACCCAGGAGGCTCCAATCCGCAACCTCCTGAATAATATGCATCGGTCTTAACCACTAGCCTAGACTTCATTTACAATATATATACTTCAAAAAAATATAAACAAAAACTTAAAATTTGACGGGGCGCAACCGCACCCCCTCGGCTCCATGTGGTTACGCCATTGCATGTGGTAAACACCCAAACATTGGAACTCTAAAATTTCAATTTTCACCTACATTTTTATGTTGTTATCCAAAGAAAATGGGTATGAAAATTCACTTCTAGTGGACAAAAAACTTTGTATCCAAACATATTTTAGAAAGTGACACATATTGAAAGTGCACTACATTACAACATGTTAAAATTATCAGTTTCACACTTTCGAGGAGTTATAAGTAGGGCTGATCGTTCGATTTAATTGGTTTCAACCGAACCGAAATAGTCAAAATCGAATAAACCAAAATTATAAAAATCCAAATTCGAACTGAAATTAGTCATAATGAAAATCGAACCGAACATAACCGAATAATCTTTTCGGTTTGATCAGTTGGGCTATTTCATTTATTTAATGGATCAAACCTAAAATTGTAATCTTGGTTAAACTATATTCAAAAAATTATAATTCTAATTACACATTTATTGTATTTCAAAGTTACGTCCAAATTTGGACTCTTTGTTAAATTATCAAAGTTTGACTTCAAAACATATACATACAATTGTTGTTTTCAAAATATACACATTTTTAATCAAAAAATATACATATAATCGATGATGTTTATATAATTGCATAAGTCATATGCGATTTTCGATTTTGGACCGAAACAAAAATCCGAAATGAAAACCGAATAAAGAATTTTAGTATTTTTAAAACCGAAAATCGAAATCTTTTCAAATTGGACTAAATTTATTATTTCGTTCAATTCGGCTATTCGATTCGCTTTTCGGTTCAAAAATCGATTAAAGCTCACCTTCCAAACATGTCCTTAATTTTTTTTTTTTAGATACCCGATATAAAGTTCGAGAATTATGTACTGTGTTGCCTAACTTTTGAATCCACTGCCCCCAACTCCCACCAAATAAATAAAAATAATAATACGTTTCCGAGGTTCGATTTACCAATCTTTTACTATCCAATCAGAGTCTTATATCTCTCTCCGGTAACCACCAATGTCACTCCAATTCGGTCAAACATGTCCTTATTTGCAAACAACTTTTTTTTTTTATTCCCTTCACATAAATTATATAAATTTTGCCATTAATCAAATTTTCTTGCTTCCTTACAAAGATAAACCCTTCGAAAGGATAAGCTCATCCATCCAGCCATGGCCTCTGCTGCTTCCTGTAACCTCCTCCACCTCCCCTTCCAAAAGATCCACATCCACTCCTTCCCCTCGCTTCCTTCTCCGCGTCAGCTCTCCTCCTTCCCATCCCTCTGCTGCTTCCCGGCCCTCTCCGCCGCCTGCGCCGGTCCGGTCGAACCGGTCATCGAGCCGGCCCTGAAGTACGCGAACGTGCTGTGCTTCCAGGCCGGGTACAACGTGCAGATCGTGGTGGACGAGGAGGAGTCGGAGGAGGCCCTGCTGAGGAGGTTCAGGAGGGAGGTTTCCAAGGCCGGGGTGATACAGGAGTGCAAGAGGAGGAGGTTCTTCGAGAACAAGCAGGAGGAGAAGAAGCGCAAGCACAGGGAGGCCTGCCGCCGAAACCGCAAGAGGTGGTCACCCCCAACCCCCCCTATGTTTACGACTGTGTTTACAAATTTCAATATCTCACAAACATGATACGGACACGGCGACATGATCGCTGCACCAATTTTGGCGTGTCATGGTGTCCTGTGGAGTGTTTCCGGAAAACGAGACCGTAGCTGAAATGAGAACGCCAAGATGGATGACGACAAAAACTTTGAGAATAGGATAAGATTTGAGTGTATTTGAGGGAACTTGGAGGTGGTGCCTATTATGACGATATGTGAGAAAACTGTCTCAGGTGATTTTGACACGCACATTGTAGACCAGTAAAATTAGGAGGAGCCATAAGATTGAGGCTATGGGTAGCCTCAAGGGCATACCCACATAGGGGGCTTGGATGGGCTTCAGCCTACCCCAAATAAGAAAATTTCATATATATGGGTTTTTTCGTGTGAGTCAGACACACACACTTAGCCCACCCCAGTCCACTCCAGCCAGCCAAACTCGAATTTCTGGTTCCGTCCTTGGGTAGCCTAAACGGACTTTGATTGAGACTACAAAGAATGATATGATTTTTGTTAATGTTACATAGGACACGGCCTTTAACAGAGAACGGGATAAAAGGATTGAAATTGCCGACACCATATTAAGGGTTTCTTGTTGTCTTGTATTTTGGAGTGCCTATTATGTGTATCTGACTAGACACAAACACGACACCAGTTTTTGCAGTGTATGTGCTTCCCTTGACTCAACATTTCAGAAGAAAACGAAATTGGATGTTACAGAAAGATATAGTGGTACCATAGTTAATGTTAAGCTTGTTGACTATCGTAGAGTTGTTGTGTAAGTGGAGGAAATTAAAGAAATTTGGAGGGATTACCATATAAATTGTTTGATGAAGGAAATATATTGAAGAAAAATAAGAGGGAAATTCACATTGATGGCCAAGAGATACCTACTAAAGAATTTCTACTATGTATGATCTGCCTTGTGGAATAAATGCAGGATGTTGAGGTAGATTATTCTTGGAGTACTTTGTGGTCTCTGATACTAATGAAATTGAAACAGAAATTCCATACGACTGCTTTAAGATATAGTGTAATTTGTCCTGAATGTTAGGAAATTAAGAAATGCGTTCAAAAAGTTGTCCCATGTTAAAGTGAATGTGAATGGCAAGATGATTCTGTGACAATATATTAGAAGAGAAAATAATTGAGCACATTCTTCAGGAGTTCTCTAGATGATGCCACTTGAGGATAAGATTAGGGATAATTGTTTAAGATGACATGCAAAAGCGGCCAATGGGTTCAGCGGTTAGGAGTATTAGCAGGATGTAGTTAAGGGGCTGCTTGGACTAAGATTTGACCAAAATGAACTTGGATCGGTGTTCTTTAAAGGGATAGCCCATGCTCATGTAGGGAACAAAGAACCTTTGGCAGATTGAAATTTGAATATAAGAAAAGGATTCCTGTAGCCAACCACCCAAAAAAGTTGGGATAAAGACTTTCTTCTTGTTTTTATTGTTCGAAGAGGGTAATATTAATGAGAAATATACTGGACAAATTAGGGCAATGGAAGTGTGCAACAAAGATCGCTGATGCATGAGTTAGATTAGGGGCGATAAGATTGTAGTTTAGTGTGCTATAAATTTGAGGTGTAGGTCAAAGCAATGATGAACTGAAGCCTTAAATAATAGCTTTGCGACTGTAGGATACCCTTGATATTGAAAGAGAAATTCCATTCTACTGCTATAAATGGGCTGCACTTCGCGTCAGATGTTGGACAATTAATAAATATGCTCAAAAAGTGAGTGTAGGTGAATGAGATTGGTGAGAATATGGTTTTGTGAGCATACTAACAGAGAAGATAATAAATAAGTGCGTTTTTTGGGTGTTGTAGGTGGTGTATGTTGAGGATAAGACAAGGGAAATTGTTTGAGTTGGTTCGTACATATGCAATAGAGACGAATAGATGCACCGGTTATTTGGAGTTAGTAGGATGTGGTTAAAGGAGTTGCGAGAACTAGGTTTGACTTAAATGAACTTGGACCAATGTTTTTGAAACGGATTTGGCATGGTAATGTTAGGGAAGAGAGGAGCCTTAGGAAATTGAATAGAATGAAAGAATTCATGTAGCCAACAACAATTTTTTGGGGATAAAGACTTTGTTGTTTTTGTTTGACGAGGTTGATATAGGATAATTAATAGTTGACGAATTAGGGCAATTGAAGTGCGCAACAAAGATTGCGTGAGTTAGGGTGAGAAGATTGTAGTTGAATGCTCCATGATTGGATGCTTTGGCCAAAGCAAGCATGAACTGAAGCCTTAAAGGCTCATGGATGTTACGCTGAGGTGACCTGCTGAGGTGACCTTTAGTATAGAAAACAGAGATGGATTCATGCAATCGACCTCAAAGGCTTTGCTGTATTACCAAATAAGAATCAGCTTACAAACAAAACTATGTTTTAATTAATTATAGTATTCAGATTGCTCGTTCTGGATAAATTATCAATATTTGTTTCCAATAAACTATCAATTTTTGTTTCCGCATTTTTTAACAGGTACATTGATACTAGCTCCATATTTGTCAAAATATGGATGCAAAGTTGGATATGGATTAGATTATTTTTATCCTTTTCATCCTTAGTTAGGCCACAATTAACTAACCTGTAGATTTTTGTTATAGTTGTAGTTTTGTTTGTACCATTCATGACTATTTCATCTCTAGCATCATTCTTTTACCCTCATTGAAGTCAATGATATGCTTAAATACATTAAGTAGTGTCTTAATTTTTGCTATACATAAGAAGTGTATCCGACACGCATCCTTTAAGTAGCGGAGTGTCTGAGTGTTTGTTATGTGCTGTTTGTTATGTGCTCCAGTCTGAGACCGGCACACCTTCCTTGAAGCGTCAGAAACTCTGTGCGACAAAGGTATTAGCCAATCAAATTGGTGTGTTGTATGAGAGGACTACCACTTAGCTTGCAACATTTAATGAAGTTATTTAAGAGGCATCAAGGCCTACTCTTCTACTCTGGGCACGAGGATATATGACAAATTAATATGGGGAGGGTGGGGTGTTCAGGGGTATTAAACAGTCTGGATATTGTTTCATGAGCGTGCATGTGAATTGAGGCAAACTTATTTATGTGATCAAAGTAAGTTCTTGAGCGTGCATGCGAATAGAGGCAAACTTATCGATGTTTCATGTATGTTTACTAAACTCCACACATTATGGACGTGATCTCCTTCCTCCTCCCAGTATCCCTATTTCCATACAGTTCAATTTTGTGTTAGTTTTTTTAAGTTTACTTCATAGTGTATCGGGCCGGGCTGGGCCGACCCGGGCCCAGTGTTGACCGATTTTAACCGGGCATGGTTCAGGCCGAGCTTAGCCCAAAGTGGAGTCGGGCCGGGCCGGTCCGGACCAGAAAAGAGAGGAGGTGAACCCAGCCCGGACCCGAGTTCGATCGGGAGTGGGTTGGGTCAAACCTGGCTGAGTCCGGGCAAGTTCAGGGCCGGCCCTATTTTATTAAAAAAATCAAAAATTTGAAATTTGAGAAAGAAACATAAATTTTATTGATGTAATTAAAATTTAAATCTAATATAATATTTTTTTATAACTAACACAAATTAAAAGTTGACATTTTATTTGCATAGAATTTGGAATAAAATGTACAAGTTTTCTGTTTTTCGTCTTCCGTCCTGTTTATTGTTCAGTTTCTCCTCATCCAGTAGAGTCGTCCATAGTAAGAGACTGAATGTCCATCTCATTGATGTCAGCACCTTCATCTCTTAAATGTTGAGTTTATTTTACCGCATGAACCCAATCTTGAACGCAGACTTCCAAAATATCTGGCAGCATCCTGCTCATTTTCTTGCTTAGCATCCTTGAACTTGAACTAAAACAAAATTTCAATGCTACAGTGGACACTGGGACCATTAGAAGATCATATGCTAAAAAATGTATACAATAAGTTTTCGTATCTTTTCTACCATTCTAAAATTGAAAAATACGATCCATAATCATTATTATCTTTATAATAAGAATTTAAGTATAAGGACAATTATTGAGTTGGTAGGAAAGATTGTTTTTGTTTTTCCTTTACAGTATACTTTTAGTATGAGATAACTTAGACATTAAACCATAACTACTATTGCCTTGAACGGTTGTACCGAGACAACTTGATACAATTTTTTCTTCATATAAAGTAATTAGAATATCTAAAACTTATTTAATTTCTACTTTTAAGCTACCTACCTCAACATTTATATTGTCATTAAAATCGTCTAACAATATAAATACACCAATCTAATTTAATTTTATAATAAAAAACCTCAACCAAACAATATAAAAGAGGTATATCACACCAATATTTTAGAAATTTTATATTCATTTTGGAAACAACATAATCAAAACCGGAAGCATTTCTATATTTAGAAAATAAATGAAACATGTTAATAATTTTTGTCAAAACTAAATGAGAAGTTGAATAATAAACTTCAGATAAAATACATGTAGCATTGTAAAATAATTCTAAAAATTCATAAATTGAACTAGCAACTACCCAATCATTTTCAATTACTTGAAAATCAAAACTTGGATTAATATTGCTATAATGTGTAATAACGTCTTTAAATTTCATAGAAGATTTCAACATTAAATAAGTAGAATTTCATCTATGTGGTGCATCCTTAACAACTCTCTTAAATATCATACCATATTGTCCACGTACCATTTTAAAATCTTGTTGTCTACTTGCAGAAGTGTTCCACACTAATTAGACATGATCTAATATTTTCTAAATTTGCTTGAAAAAACTGAAGGCATTCTTATACAACTAAATTAATAATATCTCAAACACATCATACATGAAAAACTCGTCCTTCTAGTATGAGCAAAAATTGTGATTTTAAAATACTAATACAAGAAGTGTTATTACTAGCATTATTAAAAAAATTAAAAAAAATTATTGTGAATATCATATTCACGTAAAACTTGCATTATAACTCCACCGATTGCACAACGGGTATGTGAAAATTTCAAAGGTCTTAGATAAATAAATTTTTTTTTGCAAAATATATTTTACATCTAAATAATGTATTGTAATAGAATTAAAAGGGTAATTATTTTTACTAGTCCATATATCAGAATTTAAAACAAATTTACTAACATGTACAAAATTTTCTTTCAATGCTGCCTTTTTTTTTGAAATTTTTTGACAGCTTCTGGTCTAGTAGTAGATTTAGAAACTTTTGTATAATAAGGATTAAGAGTAATACTTACATAATCATAATATGATTCACTCTCATCAAATGTAAAGGGTTGTTCATCACAAATAATATATTTTGTTAGCTCGATTTTGTTACAAGCAGTAGAATAAGTAAAATTTTCTACGGATGGTCCTTGAGGACCGGTGTTTAACTGTGTTTGTCTAGCTTGTAAAATGTCCTTACCATAACAACTTTTATAGTCTCTTTAAAGTGCCTGTGCCATCATTTTTTTTTCATTTAAATTTTTTCTTAATTCCTTGTATTCTGCACATTTAACTATTGGTTTTTGATCTTTTAGATCTAAAACTGGTTTTACCTCACTAGCAATGACAAATAATTTATTATAAAATTTTCATAAAATTGATTTTTTTTCTAGTTTAAACATTAGTAGACATACTTCTAACTTTTGAATGTGACATTTGAGTCGGTGGCACTAAATCTAAAACATGATTATTATTATAACCAAAATTATTATAATAATTATAACATTGTTCTGAAACACACCTTGATAGGGGTGGTTAGAACAAAAAAAAAATCTAAAGCATGATTACGATTAATATGTAAAAAATAATAATTTTTAGAAAAAAAATAAGAAGAGAACTTTTTTTCCCAACAAAAAAAGGGAAAAGAAAATTCACGAATAAAAACGAGAGGAAAGAAAAATATTTTTTAAATCTTAAAAATGACTTAAAACCTCAACTTGAAGTCTCCAAATTTTTTTGCACAACTTGAAGCCTCCAGAAAACTGCACTTTAGACTCCAGAAAATTGTACTTAGCCTTAAGAAATTTGTAATTTCAGTCTTCAGAAAGTTGTTACTTCGATCTTCATAAATTTGTTTGTTTCTTAATATTGCAAGAGAGTAAAGAAAATTTGTTGTGGTTAATTTTGATGAATTATGTTCTATTTATGAAAATTTTCAGGTGCCAAAGTACCCCTAATATCGCTAAAATAGAGTTACTATAAGGATATTTTGGTCATTTTCAACAAAATGACCAAAATTTTCTTTAAACGGTTATAAAACAGCTATAATATTAGGAGTATTTTGGTAAAAATACCATCCAAGGCAAATATGACAGTCGGAAGGGTAAATTACCAAAATACCCCTCCAACGTTTCTCCTAACAGTTATAATAAGGGATATTTTGGTCATTTATCCCTCTCTCTCTCTCTCTCTCTCTCTCTCTATATATATATATATATATATATATATATATATATATATATATATATATGAAAAAAGGGATATAAGCCATAGGCTCATATTCCTACATGAGCCAATGCACATGTGGACCAATAGGAATGGAGTGTACTAATGCACATGGGTGCACATGAGATGTAGGAATCCATTCCTATTGGTCCACATGTGCATAGCTCATATAGGAATATGAGCCTATGGCTCATATCCCGTTTACCCATATATATATATATATATATATATATATATATATATATATATATATATATATATATATAATTGTTGTGGGGACCGCGTGGGGGTGGGGTGGTGGGGGAGCTAATCGAATTTCTTCCGGACCAGGTCGGTCCGGGTCGACCGAACTCGTCGGCCCGGTTTTTTTTTTTCCGAGCTGGGCTATAGGGCCACTTCTTCGCACCCATCCCAGATCCGGGTTTCTTGTGGGCGAGGCCGGGTCGGCCCGTTGACCCGACTCGGGCCCGGGCCAACCCAGACCGGTATTGACCAGTTGACCGACTCGGGCCCGGGCCAACCCAGACCGGTATTGACCAGGCCGGTTCAGGGCCGCCCGGCCCAATTCACATCTTGATGTTTACTGAATGGGTTGTATTTTGGATACTTGCCTTTTGTTTCCTTAAATGGCTCTTAGGGGTAGATGTCTCCCACCAATTCTCTCAAAATAAAATAAAATAATGTGTTAGTTTAAGGGCACAGTTTTTTCCAGTGTTGTTAATATGGAGGGCTGTATGCATGTGTTTCTTGTGTTATGCATACTTCGGCCCCTGTAATTTTGCATTAGCCATTTATTTAAGAATTTGCACCACCTTTGATAATGACCATATACTTGTTCGCTTTTATATGACGAACCGATAGTGTGTTACTGTGAACAAATAAGGGGAATTTCACACAGAGCGGTTGACCAAATCAGTCCTTCCTATAGGTCTATATGACTGTTTTCTATATTTCCAGTGTTGATTGAAATTGATGGGATCTAATTGATGATCTGCATTACAACCTTAATTACCATTCATATATACAGATACTGATGATGAATTGTATTTCCTTCCTTTCTCGTGTTCCTTCACCTTCAAAGGTTACTTTGACCAGGATTCTGCAGAATTATTCTCTGTCGGACATGAACTAGCCTGTGGCTTTGTTTTGAGTGAGAATCCACCAGTAGCACATTTCCTATACTGTCCCCATGACGTAGTCATAGAAACTGGAAAGACAATACAAAGGTTTTCCTTCACTTCGACTCAAGGGCGGAGCCACGATTTTAGTTTACCCCGAACTGAACTTAAAATGTCCTGATTTTTTTTAACAAAATGAATGTTGTGTCGGTATCGTCATGTCCATATCTCATTGTGTCCATACTGTACCATATATGGCCAATGTATAACCGTGTCCAACAAACTATAAAAATGTGAACTTATAAAAATATATTTAGTTTATCCGGTACTCTTTTAGGTATAAATTTGAACACTAAGAGCCTTTGCTATCATCTTTCACCATTAACAGAGAATCCGTAATGTGGCAGAACTCGTTGTGTGTGCGGTGTTCGGACAATGAGAAGTGCTTCCTTTTAACTTGACCGCTTCCTTTTTAACTTTTTATTGGAAGCTAGTCCCTTACATTGACGTCATTGAGTAATGAGGAAGGAATTCCCTGTTTCTGGACAAAATGTTCCTCAACTGGCCCAAGCTTTTAGAACATAGTAGTATATAAAAAAACTATGTTATCTATCTTGTATCAAATCTCAAATTGGGTCTAATACGTACGGGTCATGAAGTCCTTCCAAATCACATATGCAAACATCGAAGACATCATATGGTATATTATAACATAGAAAATGGAATTATACGCTAGAAACAATTCCAGCTGCTTCGGGCGACAACCCATGCCCACATTGTCAGTGACGCATGCGCATGAGTATGTTCTTGCCACGGATAAGTAGAATTTTTTTTTCTTTGTAATTATTGTTATTGTTTTCTTTTCCAGCTGAAGTGAAACTATGCAAAACTCTTATGCTTGGAGCTTGATGATGGATGAGTCTATATGAAGATTTGACAAGACATGGCATATATGTCAAGTCTTGTAAGTGGAGTATCTACCATCTTGCCTGGAAATAACCATGAAAGAGAACAACTATACAAAGTTCACACACATTTAACAATTTTAACAAAGGATACTTGCGAGATCAGTGTACCATAATACCTATAACATATCATTATGTGACTTCCTTGATGAAATTAAGTAACATTACATGCATAAGGTCTAAAAAAAAAAGGGTGCGCCCTGGGTGGGCTGGAGCCCATCACCGCCCACCAGTAGCTCAGCCTGTGCTCGACTTTTAGTCTTCATCAACAATATTATACTATAAATCCACATCCCTACCACTACACTCTTTACTGCTCACAAACTTCACGCCTGAAACTAAACTGGTTTCGGTAGTAGATTTCATGTTGAAGTAATATTTACCCTATTTATATATTCATACAACAGCGTCCAATGCAAGGAATACTACTTATTCATGGAAATTAATTTTGTTGTGGCCCTTTTTTGCAGACGTTTTGGGCCAAGATTCAATGCATCGACGTCACAAAGCGAGGCTGATGCTGCTAGCAAGGCTAGGGAGGATGCAGATGATAACTGGGATCTACCTGTGGGTGACCTTCCTTATTGAATCTCGTGATGCCTAATTTTATTGAGATGTTTCTATTCAGACATATTGGGCAGAATTCCTTTTCCTCGAATTGTAATTTTTGCTTCCGTGACAAAAGATGGTGGCATGAATAACCCTTTTGCACTTATTTGAGTTTGAAACTTATTTAACAGCAATCGTAACCTTGTACTCATTTCATCTCCTAAGATTCTATATCTTTTGTCGGAAGTTTGTCCATCATAATATCGTGCCAAGTGATTTTTACCATATCTTGCACAGTTATTGAAGACTATGAAAGTCACTTTCCATGGATGTTATGTATGACTTACAACAGATGGGCAGATTGGATTTGGTTGTAAACATAGCTTTTGACATCGGTGCTAATGGAATTGATGCTTGCATTCATCCAGAAATATAAATTGATTTTGTTAGAGAATAGACTAGTTATTGTTTAAGATCAATGAGATGTGATTTCAGCAGCATTTTATTTACTATAAATATTTGTCCAAAAGTTCTAATAAAATTTTTTATTGCATTTTATCATAATGTAGTCTCCACTTTCTACCTGGTATGAGAGACCTAGGTTTTCTTCCTAGACTTATTTTTCTTCACCATTTCAACATGTTGCTGTCTACCATGTCGAAGTTAACTGTGTTTAGTTCTTTGTGTGTGATTAGTTTGTGGCGTTTAGCTCTCTCATGTGTGATTTTCATACTTGCTGGCTATTTCTTCTTTGGCAATTTCTAGGACCGACTTTTTGGATCACTTTTTCTGGTATTTTTTGTTTTTTCTGAACTCCAACCTATTTTTGATGATTTTTTTCCAAAATTTATTGCTTTACAGAATCCGGCCTACTACTTATATTTTCTATCAGGATTTCTCATTTTTAGTTTCTCTTGTGTGTGTGATTAGTTTGCGGTGTTTAGCTATCTCGTGTGATTTTCATACCAAAAATGATCGGTGGCTCGCGCCGTTCGCCACTGCATCCCTCTTCCGGTCCCCCTTCCCCTCCTGCTCCGCGTCCGGCAAGCCAGCTGTCGCGTCCACTCTCGTGTCGGTCCCGTCCGTTCCCTCCGTCCCTCTCTCCCCCCCTCCTGCTCCGCGTCCGGCTGTCGCGACGTCGGCCGGACCACCGTGTGCGAACACTGTGAGTGCAACAGCGCAAGCAGTGCAGCACGGTTGTTTTCATACTTGCTGGCTATTTCTTCTTTGGCAATTTCTAGGACCAACTTTTTGGATGATTTGTTTCTGGTATTTTTTTTGATTTTTTGATCCCCAACCTATTTTGGATAATTCTTTTCCAAAATCTTTTCCTTTACAGAATCTGGCTTACTGATAATATTTTCTATCAGGATTTCTCATTTTTAGAGCCCTGGTTTACTTTCTTTTTTCTTTTCTTTTTTTTCTTTGGAATTTCTCCTCCTATTAGAGCCCTGGCGTATTTAGGATGTTCTATTATGAGATTTATTGATAGTTTCGAACCCAACACATTTTCGATCTCTTATTCCTTTGTTTTTTTTTCTTTTCTTTTTTTATATAAGAACTCCCAACTACTTTAGATGGTTTCGTCTGAAATGTTTTCTGTGTAAAACCACCAGGCTTCCAACAAACACTCCTCCCCTCCCCCCACTCCATGCTATCTTTCGACTCATTTCATAATTTTTTTTTCTCCTGTTTGCCAAGTCTCGACTTTTTATTGAGATGATTACTTCCATTTTTTAAGAGATTTTTTAAGTCTCGGAGGCGATGTCATTTTGTTGTTTTATAGTTTCCATTTTTTTTTCTCACCTAATATTTCTTTCACAAGTTCTAGCTAGCTTGCAGAAGTATGTTAGCTTGCAGAAGTGTGTTACCTAGCAAATCAGTTATTATTTAAGATTAGTGATATCATTACAAGATTACAAATATTTGACCAAGAGTCCGTACTATTCTATCATCACATAGTAGCCTGCATATTCAACAATCATTATTATTTAGTAGCCTCTACTTTCAGCAGATATCATACTTGTAAGGTTAGATAGTCCATTTGTGATTGCGTGCCTGAGCGAATTAAGGGACTCTGAACGGGACTTCCCTACAGAAGTTCTTTACCAATTTGATAATTCCACTGCATTGGAAGGTTTTGGATGGAGATTGACAGTGATCAGAAAGAGAGGAAATGGTGAAGAAATTAGAGTTTCTTTGCCAATTGGCTTGAGCTAACAATCTTGATACTAATTCTCAGTAAGTATATCAATTGGATTCTGCTGTCACTGAGCCAACCAGTTTCTAAGTATCATTAGTACAACCACCGGATGTTGTATTCAAAGTTGAGTTCAAAGTTGTACTAGTTATTAAATTATCAAAATTTATCTATAATTGTTGTTTTCAAAATATACACATTTTTAATCATAATATATATATATAAATTGAGTGTATTTAATTATTATATCAGTTTTATTCGATTTTTGGTTTTAGATCGAAAAGAAACCAAAACCGAAAAATTTAGTATTCTCAAAGCAGAAACCGAATCGAATCATTTATTCGTTTCGGTTCTCGATCGAAAATCGAATAATGCTCAATCTGAGCAATTAAATCAAACAAAAATATCGAGTCACCTGAAAATGTGACATGAAAATCAATTTGTGGAGTAGACTTCTCATTTATTTTGCAGAGAGGAACTTTTCTTTCCTACTTGGTATGGATCATCAATCGAACTAATACATTACAAATTCTTAAGGACCTCGAAACAATTACATCAATCGAACTTTTCCTTTCCTACTTTGGGAGGACTTCGAAACAATCACTATAAAAATACTGTTAAATAGCGACGGATCTCAGTGACGGACAATAATCCGTCGCATAGTCAGCGACGGACATTAGACGAAATCACGACTAATTTAATTATGTAAACAAAATATATTATTTTTCGTGAATAGTCCGTCGCTAATCCATCGTCGTTCCTTCAGTGACGGAAATATCCGTTGCTGCGAAAACTTAAAATTTCAGAGCGCGTTCCCCCCCCCCCTCTCTCTCTCTCTCCCTTTACTCCAGTGACCCCCTCTCCCTTAATCCGGCGGCCGCCTCTCCCCTCTCCTCCTCCTCCTCCTCCTTCCCAGACCCCGGCCCCCTTCTCCGCCTCATCCTCGACCCCCCTCTCTGCCCCCCTCCGTCCGCCTTCGCCCCCTCCATGACCCCCCCTCTCCTCGACGCCCCTCTCTGCCCCCCCTCCGTCCACCTCCGCCCCCTCCTCGACCCCCCTCTCTGCCCCCCTCCGTCCGCCTCCACGCTCCGTTAGATCCCCTCCTCCTCCATCGAAGATAAGCTCTAACATAACCCTCATTCATATTTTGGTCAATTATTAAGCATACGAGATTTATGGTGTTGGATATGTAGACACGAGACACTGGACATGGACACGAGAACATAGACATGGACACAGATACATTTTATGTTGAGGAGAGAGGAATATAGAGAGCTGGAAAAAGGATGAGAGAAAAGAGAATCAAAAGGGAAAGGATGATGATGATGATGTTGATGATGATGATATGCATATTGGTGGGAAGAGTGAGAGAATATTAGGGAATGATGGCTAAGACTGTCTATAATATATTTTAAAAATACATTATCACATACTAGAGAACGTACAATTGGTGTAAAAAGAAATACATTATTACATGTTTTTACAACCTTATTGTTTACACCCTTGCTAATTGGCTTTTATTTCATCAATTTTATTTTTCGAATTGACCGAAAAAGAGACTTTGAATGTTGGAATCGTCGATATCGGATTTGGGTCTATATCGGATCGGTATCGCCGATACTGCAAACTATGTTATGTTCATATAAGTTTAACTCAATGTATCAATTTTTTGGTAATGAAAACAAATAACTATTAGTAAGTTTAACTCAATGTATCAATTTTTTGGTAATGGAAACAAATAACTATTAGCAAGTTTAACTCAATAGTACATAGTGTTGGAAACGAGGTGTGACCAGAACCGGAGTTGGCCCATGAGGTACGATATTGGACTGGGCCCATATGCCTTAAAAGAGAATTCTCATGTAAGGCATGAACCAATCCCAATTATCTCCACCTATGATCCCACCTCCTACCCGATGTGGGACTAAATTACCAACTCTATTTTTACCCCCTTTTGAGCACTCATCCAAAAACGAGATACAATCCAGCAATCTCCATCTTAGCTCATTTTCGCTAGCCGAACAACTTTAGCACATCCCGGCTACCTTTGTTCGTTCCCGCTAGCCGAACAACCTTAGAATACCCCGACTACCTTTTGTTCGTTCCCGCTAGCCAAACAACCTTAGCACACTCCGGCTACATATGTTCATTTTTCGCTAACCGAGCACTCAGAAGATCGAACATATTGTTATCTCGATCCGTTCGACCACAAAACTAAACTGACACGTTCATCCACACCACCATTGTGTGCCAACCACAACATCTTGCTCCGCCTTAGACGCGTCAGACCCATCTTTGAAGCCAATTCATGTAGTTGATGCTCCTACTCCACCTTGAGAAGAGCCCGTATAATCTATGAACGTTCATCAACATCTGTCTTGAACCAATTAGAGTCACTCAAACTAGTCCTGTAACATTGGGATATGATACCACTTGTTGGGAACGCGGTGTGACCCGAACCGGAGTTGGCCCATGAGATACGATATTGGATTGAGCCCATATGCCTGAAAAGGGAATTCCTATGTAAGGCCTGAACCAATCTCAATTATCTACCCCTCATGATCCCACCTCCTACCCGATGTGGGAATAAATTACCAAATCTATTTTTACACCATTTTGAGTGCTCATCCGGAAACGAGATACAATCCAATACGTAGTTGTTCACCATTATAATAAGTTTGGAAAACCTTCGTTTAATAACAAAAAAAAAGAGTACAAAGAAGTCATAGACAGATAATCTAAGTACAATATTTTTTATCTGGGTAGTGTGACGATGGAGATCGAGTACTGCAGCAACTCTTTTACTCCGTTGACGGTCCGACGAGTGAATGAGGGATGCTCTCTTCTCTCTCCTGAACTTGTGTGCACGTACGTAGCTCGTCTGGAGGGGTATGGTCTCTCTGAAGCAGAAAAAAGGCCAGCCATGGGACATCCAAATTGCCTCTATTTATAGCCATCATGTTGATGAGCTATATGTGTCGCATGTGCTTCTGTTTGGTGGCCGCAAGGGGGCACCTTCAACAGAATACGGTTGCAACTGTAAGCACATAATATGGGTTAAGTCCAGGGCAAGCTGCCACGTGGATGTTTTGTTAGAATTTGTTGTTGCTGGAGATCCTGGCGGTTCTCATCTTATGTTTGCGTGACTTGGTCAGATTGACACGTAACCTGCATTTAATTGGAGAAATCCACAATAGAAAGATTAAGGGAACCTTGCCACATTGAACGCATGGAGTCTGAGATGCATGGCGTCTGGAACGTATGGGGCCAGAGACACATAGAACATCTGGAATCTAGAACGCATGGGGCCAGAGACGTATGGAACACATGGATACTGAAATGCATGGGGCCAGAGACACATGTAACCCAATGAGTTTGGAATACATAGGGCTAGAGTCGCATGGAGTGCATGAAGTTTAGAACGCATATGGCCTCGTATATGTGGCGTTGCACGCTTGTTAGAAGTCGTTATTATTCTGACGATAGCTTCTTGTCGCTTAGTGTGCTCACATATTTTGAGGCATTCAAAAATTTTTTTTTTTCAAGATTCTCTTTGTCAAACATAATCTTGGTGTCAAACCTTTATGCAACCAATATTTGGGGCACATAATGCTGCTTTTTTTGGCCGTATGATCATCTTACGACCTGATTTCTTCTGAGTCGACTTTGGGGCGCATTGTTGTTGGACATATGAATCTAGATTTTTTATGCTTTTACAAGACCCTATTTAAAGTTTTCAAACTAATAAGTTTGGGATACTTTGAATAAGAAGCATGGAGGAGAGGACCTTGGGCCGCATGGACGAGTTTTTGTCAGGCTGTCAAATCTCCATGTAATGTAGGATTCGACTCGATCCATGAGGAGATTTCTTGGGACTCTGAGTCAACGACAGTTTTTGAGGACATAAATATGGATCACGCAAATTGAGGCATCAGGCTCATCCTCATAACTGTCTGGTTCATCGCTTGGATTTTTTTATGCGCCCCAAGAGCCTATATATAGGCGGGCAAGGGAGGAGGAGAGATAATTTTTTGTCTCTCGGCTTCCCCCTCTTTTTGCGAAAGATGCTGAGGGCTATTGTTCACCTTCTCGAGGAGTTTGCCAGGAGTGGCGTCGATCCGTGGAACCCTGATGCTGACATTCTATTTGGAGGTAAGCAAGTGTGTCGTGATGGCAGAAAAACAGAGACACAAGTACAAGACCAAGCAGTGTGGATGAGAAATTATCTAGAACAGGCGCATGTCCTACCCCCACGGGGTTCTGCCGTACAACTGTGCAGTCATCCACAATATGTGTGCATAGCCTATCTGTGACTTGGCTGCATGGATGAGGAATCTGTCCATCTGCGGCTTAGCCGCATGACTAAGAATTTCTTACGCTCATGCGTGCGGACTTGGCTATCTCGAGATGCCCCTGATCCTGCGCGTGGCTGCGACTTGGAAGTGGCATACGGCCATTGTACATTTTTTCAATCTTTGTTTGAGATTGATGTGTGTTCTCTTTATACAGGTTTTACCACCTTTTGTGGTGCCCAAGATGGAGCATGGAAGGATATCATAGAACCCGTCATTCGAAGAGAATGCCAACCTTATGTGGTGGTTCCTCGTCAAGAACTGATCCAGGAGATGAGAACGGTTCGCCAATAACTAATCCAGGAGACGAGGATGAACATTCTGCGTCATACGCGGAGTTGTCCATGTTTATGCAGCGTGCTAGCTAAATTTTCCTGATAATGTATTTCTGCTGGGTTTCTCATGTTAGTTTCTGTCATTTTATTTATTATTTTTTTTTGTTGAGAGAGACTACCCGAGGCCAGTAGAATACCTATTGGCATTGACATTGCCATAGACCCAGTTTAGGATCTGTATGTAGAATGGACATCTGGTTCGGTTTATTTGACTGAACCCATGACTAAATATTTTTTCTCTCCTCTTAGTGCATATATGAGCTTTTCTCTCTCTCCTCTCGTTCTTCTTCTCCATTTTTATTTCCTTCTTTCTAGCTCCCTTCTCCCCCACCTCCATGCACCTCCCCTAGCCGAACCCTAGCACTAGACCCAGCTAAGAAGTGGTCATTGGACTCTTAAGCAAGTACATCTTGCTCAATAAAAAGTCATAAATTTTTGGACTTTTCATATATATGTTGTTTTAAAAAATGTATTTGATGGAAATGTTCTCCTTGAGTTACTGATCATATTTAGTTCTTGGAGTTTTGGATTTTGATGTATAAATTTTTATAGATCTGAGTTTTAAGTTTAGGGTTTTTGTGGGTTTCATGAGTTTTTCTTGGTTTTGATATATTAAAACTTAGTGTTTTCGGGAAATAGTTGTTCCTTATGTTTGAGCATTTCATTTTAAGCATTTTGGCTTTGATTCACTTGATTTGGAGTTAAAATAAAGTTTTTATGAAGAAAATAATTTTTAGTTTTTTGAGCTTTCGGCCAAGGTTGAACCTGTAGTTGGAGAAGATAAAGTCTTTATGCGGCCAGCGACCTATGCGACAGAGGGTGTTATTCGACCCGAGAGGGTTATGTGGCATGAACTCGTTGTCGCATACTGACAGCATGCGTCCATCTTATCGAATGCATGGCTGTACATTATACAATGTGTTCTAGAGCTATCCTTGAACTGGTTGTGTTTTTACTCGTTGAACGAATGAAAAATTTGCTAAGTCCAATAGGGAGTTTATGCGATAAGTAGTTTATGCGATATGCATTTCATGCAGCCACGAACTGTTTTCCTTGAATGCATGACTCTGAACTGTTTGGTACATTTTTTTATAATTCTTGTCTTTTCTTCCTAACACACTTTTCGAATATCACATCAATCATTTTATGTCACTTTACTGACACTCCATTATTGAACCATTACTTAGCACTTGCCCCAAGAAGTAGACTTTAACCCAGAGCATGCAGCAAGTGAGTCCATGCAGCAATAGGGTGCATACGGCCAGTGGGTGCATGCAGCAAGTGAGTCTATACGGCTAGTGGGCGCATGAGGCCAATAATTCTTGTGTGCATTTTGTGTTCCTTTTAATTATGTTTATTTAGTAATTCCTTTTAGTGATTATTGTTGTGTGCTTCCTTATGTCGATATAAGTTTATGTTACCAGACAAGTTTTGCATGTAAGTTCACCAGAAAAGTTTATGTACAAGTTCACAATCCTCACGATACCGTAGAAATATTTTTGTATAAAAATCTACTGCATTTGGCATCGGACAATCGAGTGTGAGAATTGTCCAATGTATCGCATGGCGCAAATACGATAACTCATGAAAAGCTCGTACTCGTGACTCATCATTCTAAGGAGTTCTCAAGTGTCCACGACTCGAGAACTTGAAATAATTTAGTAATGATTAAACAAGATAATATTTACCTAGATTATTGGGAGGGAAGAATATTGCCCTACCGGCTACCCCGATCTCTAAGGGCCCTATGCAGCATGGACCAACCCTGCTAGACAAGGGCTCCATGACTGAACAAGTTTACGCATGCTGCGGCACTTAGAAGACAAGTTTATATACAAGTTTATGTTACAAGACAAGTTTATAAAGCAAGTTTATGATTACAAGTTTAAGTTTATGCTTATAAGTTCAATTTATGTTTATGACAAGTAACAAGTTATGTTATTATGTGGTTGAATGTGCATTTAAGTTTACTAGACAAGTGTACCCTTGGCCATCTGGGTTAACTGTAGTATTTATGGTAGAAATATTCTTAAAACATACATTTTGTAATTAATGTCTGTGATAACCCAAGTTAGTTAATCGTAGCAAGCCGTAAAGTTGTTTGGTCGTACGATGAATGATGTTACTTTCATTATAGCTCGCTCTTCTAGTTTTATTTTCTTCCGGTGCGTGGTTTGGGTGCTAAGTTCTACTCGAGTGAAGGTCTGCAAACCCGGTCCTTATTTGGTTTAAGGGTTGTGGTCCTGATCCAAAGTAGTTCCTATGCTCTCTTGCCGCTCGTCACCTTACTTTCATTTTTGCACATGTTATCAGTTCTTACAGTATTATTCTTGAGACAAGTACTTTGGTACATCGAGATCCTTTGTGGTACTTGTTGTTTGGGGTTTTGAACTCACTGGCTTTGCATGGCCAGGTTACCCCGAAGAGAACCAGGATCCACCGTACTTCTAAGATGGCTCGCACTCGTAGGACTGCGGCCGAAGCTCGCGAGTGGGTTTCTTCTTCCACCCCTAATCTTGATTACTTCATTTTGTGGTGTTTGGCAAAGAGCAGAGTTAGCGCATTATATTTTTGAGACACGGTCAACATGATGTATATATTAGACCTTGGCTGGTATATTTGATCATGTATTGTTATACTTTGCTAGTGCAGCATTTTGTATTCATTAGCTTTATGATCATATGTGACATGTAATTTGGGATGCCTCTTTACTTTCATGTATGATATACTCTTGCCAATTGTTGTTGTTGGATTGAGATAATATAATTTGTTGGCCTTAGGACAGATGTCATTGCATGCTAGAGTTCACTCATTTGTCTTCTAGACGACCTTAACACATTGTGGCTTACCACCGACAGGACAGAATGAGAATCACAACCCAGGTATAACGGAGTATCGGCATTATTAAACATATCACAGAATTCCTTTGCAATAGGTTTCGGATCCTCCTAATCAAAACTTGGACTGAACGCATCAAATACCAACTCACACACTAGGTTTCACGTTTGATATTCAAAGTTATCTCTGAGAGTGGATTCTTCTACCTCCGTATTGAAGGAGGAATGATATTGAGGAGTCAAAGGTTCTCCTTGAGTTGTCCACTCCTTGTAGTTCGGTACAAAACCCTTCTTGTAGAGAGGCTCCTTCACGAGATCCACCTCTTTAAATGGTATATTATAGCATTTGATACAAGGGCACTTGATGAGACTCACCTCCTCGAAATAAGTTTGACTACTGGCATTTTTGAAAAATTCCTCAATGCTCGCCCTGAAATCATCTGTCAAACAAATTCTACTCTCAATCTCTGATTGTACATCCATGATTGGTCCACTAAGTATCGACTCATTGTTATCTTTCACGTGAATGCTTATGCATGTACCCTATATATTCGAACAATTGGATTATATATAAGTGTCAAAAACAAAACAAAATAAATAATATTAAGGAGCTATTAGATTCTTTAAATAGACAAGAAAATCCTAAATAATCTAAATACATATTCTATTTAAATACATACTTAAATTCTATATAACTAAATGGTACAAATTTATATTTATCAAATTCTACTGACCTATTTCTTTTCCGAATTAGCATGTAGTGGAAAGGGTCTACAAGTATATAGCAAGGTTGTAAAATATATGAAAGAGAAAAACTTATCTATCGATATATAAATCAATCGACAAGGGTTACTACTATAGAAGCATAGAAAATCTGGATCCATGCGTCCAACAACCATGTACCCCAAATTTGACTCAGAAGAAATCAGGCCGCAGAATGACCATGCGGCGAAGAAAAAGCAGCATCCATGTGCCCCAAATATTGGCCGCATAAAGGCCTGACAGCAAGATCATATCTGACACAGAGGAATCCTAACAAAAATAATTTTCTGAATACCTCAAAATATGTTAGCACACTAAGAGACAAGAAGCTCTCGTCAGACTAATAATAACTTCTGACAAGCGTGCAACACCGCGTGTATGAGGCCTTATGCGTCCCAGACTCCAAGCGCTCCATGTGAGTTTGGCCCTATGCGTTCCGGAATATATGCGTTCCATGCGTCTCTGGCCCAATGCGTTCTAGACTCCATGCGTTCCAAATTCTATGCATCCTATGTGCCTCTTGCCCCATGTGTTCCAAACGCCATGTGTCACATGCGTCTCAGACTTCATGTATCCAATGTAGAAATGTTCCCTGAGACAAAATCTTTCTGTTGTGATTATCTCCAACTAAATGCGGGTTACGTAGCAGCTTGCCCTGGACTCAACTCATACTATGCACCTACAATTGCAACCGTATTATGTTGAAGGAGCCACCTACGGCTACCAAACAAAAGCACATGCGGCACCTATAGCCCATAAACATGATGGCTATAAATAGAGGCAACTTGGACGTCCCATGGTTGGCATTTTTTCTGCTTCAGAGAGACCATACCCCTCCAGGTGAGCTATGTACGTGCATACAAGCTCAGGAGAGAGAAAAGAGAAGAGATCATCCCTCATTCACTCGTCGGACCGTCAACGGCGTAAAAGATTCGCTGTAGTACTCGACCTCCATCGTCACACTACCGAGATAAAAAATATTATACTTAGATTTTCTGTCTAGGACTTCTTTGTACTCTTTTTGTTTGTTATTAAACGAAGGTTTCCCAAGCATATTATAATGGCGAACAAAGTGGCGACTCTGTTGGGGACCTCATTCTCCTCTGATGAGAAGGCATTGGCGAAGTCCTACGCGTCGAAGCTGGGTTCGACCCAGAGGATGCTGGTTGTACGCTTCGACCAGCAAGCCTTTGAGAAAATGCTCTGTGAAGGCAATGTTTCTCCAAGGCTGCAAAGCCTAAGAAGACATGGAGGACATGGGTTGCAATGGCCGTTGTGCCTCACCCAACTGTGGAGCACGTGCTCCCCGTCTCTCTCTCTGTCGCAGGGACCGCACATCATGCGTCCACCTCTCATGCGGCAGCCTCTTCTAACAAGAAGAGTGCTCAGCACCTGAAGACCCGTAGGACATTGGTTGCAAAGGCCGATATGCCTCACCCAACTGTGGAGCATGCTCTTCCTGTCACTCTCTCTCTATCTGCCACAAGGATCATATATTATGGATCCACCTCTCATACGACAGCCTCTTCGGACAAGTATAGTGCTCAGCACTTGAGCTATGGCAGAGGAAAACACTATGATGCCAGGAGTTTGAGCGCTAAGATATGTTCCATGTAGCCACGTCAAAAGCCGCATAAGGAGGACTATGCGACACCGCTCGATAGTCACAAGCAGATGGCTGTATGCGGCCAAAATAGCCATATAAGTTTTGTCTTCGACCGAATCTCACGCAGTACTGAATCCATGCGCTCGACTGAGAAGAGTGAAGATGTGAACTTGGCTCACATACTACGTACCGGCGCATGCTAGGACGAAGAAGTCTAGGGCAATACGATCTCACAAAGCTCAAGCAATTGCTCATTCGACCGATCGTTAGCAGGCGCTGCTTACTATGCGTCCCCATGATGGAAAGTCATAATAAATTGGCCCGTACGTCCAGCCCACAATGGCAATCAGACAGGGTCGGTCTTAAGATTCTTATGTTGGAAACTTGGGGCAAGTTCTTGTACGAACCCCAGGCCAGGAAGAAAAATCAACACCTGTGTACCCGTGTGCTCGGTCTACCCGGGCTCATAAGGATGATGCAAAGGTGAATCAGCCCTTGTTTGATTTGCGCAACGTGACCAATCACAAGCGCAAAGTGAGGAAAACAACCACAGCATATGAAGTATTCTTTCCAGGGCATAATTGTGACAATATTATCAACTATTGCTGTAACAAAGTAGTAGAGCCCACAAAAAGGTAGTTGAGATTCCAGCAGCTGCAACCAAATGCCCCCACCCGGCTATAACCCGGAGAAAAGGTGCAATCACCAAAGAAAGAGGAACTGCCCTTTGCCTCGTGTCATTCTGCTTATAAGCCCCTCTCCATGAGGGGAGGTCGAAGGTCCAACACCTCCAGCCTGTCACTCTAGGACAGCGAATCAAGAAGATGAACCGAAGAAGGACAGACAGCGAAACCCGCAGAAGGTGTTTTCCTAGGTACCCCCTTAAAAAAGAAGCTGTCATCCACTGGGGGTAGTTCTTCCTCAGCACCTCACAGGGATACGCAAGTTGGTGGTGGTAATCCCCCGGTCCTTTATGATAATCCGACATTCCGAGATGATGATGACTTCCAAGGAACAGATGTTGAGACCCCTTGGGGTAGCCACCCTCGTCAAAAGGACACAGCTTCCAATATTGGGGGTAGTGTTCCCTCCAAGTCCGAAGAGGATGCGGCACTACCAACTTTTTTGGATGACTATTTACGATAAAAGTCTGAGGCAAAAAGTGCGACGTCTACCATCCCATCTATTTCTCCCCATGTAAGTTCATGAGATAAGTTTATGTACAAGTTCACAATCCTCACAACACCGTGGAAATATTTGTGTATGAAAATCCATTATATTTGGCATCGGGCAATCGAGTGTGAGTATTGTCCAATGTATCGTATGTCGTGAATACGATAACTCATGAAAAACTCGTATTCGTGACTCGTCATTCTAGGGAGTTCTCAAGTGTCTACGACTCGAGAAATTGAATTAATTTAGTAATGATTAAACAAGATAAGATTTACTTAGATCATTGGGAGGAAATAATATTGCGCTACCGGCTACCCCAATCTCAAAGGCCCCATGCAGCATGGACCAACCCTACTAAGCAAAGACTCAAAGACTGACCAAGTTTACACGTGTTGTGGCACTTACAAGACAAGTTTATATACAAGTTTATGTTATAAGACAGGTTTATAAAGCAAGTTTATGATTACAAGTTTAAGTTTATGCTTATAAGTTCAATTTATGTTTATGAGAAGTAACAAGTTATGTTATTGTATGGTTGAATGTGCATTTAAGTTTACTAGACAAGCGTACCCTTGGCCAACCGGGTTAACTGCAGTATCGGTGGTAGCAATATTCTTAAAATATGCATTTAGTAATTAATGTCTGTGACAACCCTACCTTGTTATTCGTAGCAAGCCGTAAAGTTGTTAATTTGGCCGTACGATGAATGATGTTACTTTCATTATAGATCGCTCTTCTAGTTTTATTTTCTCCCAGCGCGTGGTTAGGGTGCTAATTTTTACTCGGGTGAAGGTCTGCAACTCCGGTCCTTGTTTGGTTTAAGGGTTGTGGTCCGATCCAGAGTAGTTCATATGCTCGCTTGTCGCTCGTCACCTTACTTTCATTTTTGTACATGTTATCAGTTCTTCCAGTATTATTCTTGAGACAAGTACATTGGTACCGTACAAGTCCCAATCAATATTTTTTTATGTCTCTTTCTGCTTATGTTGTGATGTGTTTGGTTTATCACCTCGAGATACTTTGTGGTACTTAATTTTTGGGGTTCTGACCCTACTAGATTTGCATGCCTAGGTTACCCCTAAGAGAACCATGATCCACTGCACTTCCAGCAAGATGGCTCGCACTCGTAGGACTACGGCCGAAGCTCGCGAGTGGGTTTCCTTCATCCACCCCTCGTCTTGATTACTTCATTTTGTGGTGTTTGGTTAGGGGCAGCTTCTTATATTTTTGACACAATGGTCAACATTATGTATATATTAGACCATGGATGGTATATTTGATCATGGATTATTATACTCTGCTAGTGCAGCATTTTATTTTCGCTAGCTTCATGATCATATATGACATATAATTTGGGATACCTCTTTACTTTCATGTATGATATACTCTTGCAAATTGTTGTTGTTGGATTGAGATAAATGGACTTTTTGGCCTTAGGACTGACGTCATAGCATGCTAGAGTTCACCTATTTATCTTTTAGACAACCTTAACACATTACGGCTTATTTTGGTATTCTGTAGGGTACAGTTGGCCATGTCAGTTCCCGTATTTACCAGTATTCTGGGAGCAGAATGTGACACATAATGTTGGGTCTTCTGAATGGCGAAGACTAAAGAGAGGCACTCCTTCTCGATGGGGTTGTAGATGTGCTCTGCGCCGGCCATCATTTTACTGAGATAGTTGTCACACCCCAGATCTAGAATACTGGAGAGCGGGGGAATGACTCAGCCAACCATACCTGGTGGAATACCGAAGCAACTCACAATGTGTTAAGGTTGTCTAGAGACAAAGGGGTTCATACTATAATCAAGTCTTCTAGGGTCGAGAAATTCTATATTTTATTCATTCAAACAAGTAGCAATAATATAGAATATTTTAGAATAGGAAGTAAGGCATCCTATACGCCGTATCAGAACGTTCTAGAGATCTAGCGATACAGAGTGATATGCCAGATAAACAATCAAAAGCATACATGACAGTGAGTCAACTACAGTCTGAAAATATTACAGTCATGTAAGGAACTAGTGTCCAATTGTTTTGGCTAATAGGTTTCGGTTGGCTAAATGTCCAAAACAATAAAGTTTACAAAAGATGAGCAGTGAATGAAGGAACCCACTCGTGATCCTCAGTAGCCATCATTCTGGTGCGTGCTATCAGTGAGAGTGCGATACGCTTGATCCTCAACTGCTAGCTCTAAACCTGGCCATACAAAACTAGTGGGGTCGTACCCCCAAATAGAAAGTACCACAAAGGAAGTACGAAATGAAGAAACAAAACCAGTTCTATAACATGAGATGCATGAGCCAACAATCAATGGCATATATCACATCCATGACATGACACAATACCCCTTCCCCAAACAAGGACAAGAAGTGCCATATTACATCAAGATAGAATATGCCCCTTGATTCTGGCTATGTTAAATAACTCTACATTGTGGTTTCAGTCCATAGGCTATCGTAACACAATAGCGCAATCCGATAACGAAACAAGGACACGAGTTGAACTATCATGCCACTATGTCCCTAATTTTATCAACAGAAGGCACAATACACAAGCTGGGATACATTATTAAGTAAAATAACATAGGATATCAAGTAGCTTCGATCCTTGTCCCATTGTAACACAAAACGCAACTCAACAACCAAACAAGGACATGAGTTGAACTATCATGCCGCAACGGTCTACTTCACTAACTAAAACAAGTTTAACGGCCAAACATGTGTTATGACTTGATATGTGGTCTCTGGGTTATCCCAATAATGCAATATATGAGTATCCTCAGATCTTGCCATAATCGAGTAGGGTTGGCTGAACCAATAATATATTAGCAAGAATATAGGATGCACCAGTCTCTTACAAGGACCCTGAGCTAATTAATGGTCAGTAGCAATTCCAGGCTTTCTATAGGAAAGACACTGGCTCGATTTATAATTAAATCGGATACTGCACCCCACTAGTGTGGATGATATACATTACCTGTGGTGGCCAGTCTTTACTCCCAGCTAATTTAGGGTGGCTTGATATGCACGATCTCGAGATACTGTTCCCTCCTAATGCTCTACAAATTAATGTTGCCTAGTGAACCCTAGGTTAATTGGAATCTCATGTCGTGGTCATATGAACATTCCTTCCTAAATTTCGTACTTTAAGTACGGACACCCTTGTTACGAATCCATATTGTCACCCGAAAGTTAAATTTGGATTCATCCAAGTATGATACAACAATCAATACTATCTAGCCACGACTAAAGTCACAGTCCAACTACCAGATTCATGCAAAAAAATAATTACATATATCACATAGCAAGTGTATGTGGCATGACGGCTCACTATATATCAAGTAGCACTATTGGTGCGATCAAGTGTATCAGCACAGATACAATAGGGCAGGAATGAGTTCTAGTATCAAGGTTGTGGACAACTTATCAAGTTACAAGTTATTCAGGATAGGACAGTCAAATTATGGTCAAATTAATTATATCGAAAGAAAAAATAAGAGAAGTACGAGTACCCCTCGAGATCAGATCCACAATCCTTAACCTAAATAAGGATCGAGATTGCAGACCCTTTCCCGAATTGAACTACGTCCCTTATTCTGTCTGACGTATAATGAGGTGATCAAGGGAAGGTAGCCTACTTAGAAAGTAAGTACATGTAGGGCCACATCTACAGGGCTCATGTTAGGTACTTAAAAATTTAGCATATGGTCATATCTGGGTCATACAAGTCATTTCTAAGTTCAACACATAGCATCACAATCTTTCAATCAACATCAACATTAAACCAAGTAAGTGTCCAAAGTATGCAAGAAACAGAAGGAACATAGGAGCAAAGGCGCATTGCAAGGTGCCGCATAAGGTCGAGGCCGCATAGGATCAAGTCCGCATGCAATTGATGTTGCATGCAATCAAAACCGCATTATTGGAATTGGACGCATAGGATGAGCAAAGTCCACTCCTCGAGAAACGTATGATGTGACAATCAATAAATGCAAGTCAAGTTAGAAAAGTGACTGATGTGACATATAATAAAATTGTGTTAGAAGAAAAGACAAAATTCATGAAAAGTTATGCCAAGTCAGTCAGAAGTTATGCGTCCAGAAGGATAGGGACACATAGATCCTTGCCGCATGGTCGACGAGGTCGCATACTCCTCTTGGCCGCATGCATACTTGCCCGAATGAAATCTTTTGGGACTTAGTAAAATTTTATCCGTTCAAGTTCATCTATTTGGCCAGGGGAGCATGTGCAAATTCAGTCATGCGTCCAACAGGGTTGGACGCATGCTGACTCACGATAAAGATTCTTGGCCGAATACCACTCCTTAGTCTCTAACAGCAGCTTTTCGACCATGGCCAAAAGCTCAAAAATAAAAATTATTTCTTCCTTAGAAACCTCAAATGATGCCCAAATCCAGCAGAGTAAAGTTCTAAACTACTCAAAATCAAGTGCTCATCAATATAGGACAATAAGTTTTCAAAAATATTAAATATTAAGTTTTAAGAGATCAAAACCTAAGAACACTCAAGAACATATAGAAAATCCTAAAACTTAAAACTTAGATATACACTAATCCATCCACCAAATTCGAAAATACCAAGTTCTAAATGCATAGAGAATTATATAAAGAACATAATGGAACAAAAATATAAATAGTTTTTCCTTCTTGCAAGATGTACTTGCCTATGGAGGGGGGGGGAGAAAAAACTAAGAAAAAGAATGGAAGAGGAAAAATGATATGAGAGAGAGAGAGTAAAGTTGTGTTATTTATGGAGGGTTTGAGGTTTGAACCAAGGGTTCAACTTAATATAAAACTAAACCAAATAAATAAACCAAGAGCCAAGTGAACCAAAGAATGGGTCTAGTCTATGCTAGCAAAAAAATAAATATGCCCTAGATACGTACATTGGGAACGGGGAGTAACAATAGTAGGTGGCTCATTTGTGACCTGCATCTCTCGTTTGGGCTAGCAGAGCCCCGAGGGAGAGATTCATTGCCCGCACATATAGCAAAAGGGTCTTCCCACAACGGAGGCCACTAATACTGGGGGATTCATGAGATACTCCTTGATGTCGTCGAAGGCGCGTTGGCATTCTTCGTTCCAGACAAAAGAGACTCCCTTCTTTAGAAGCTGTGTGAACGGTTGACAACGTCCAGAGAGGTTTGATATGAACCTCCTAATGTATGCCAATCTTCCTTGAAGGCCATGAAGTTCTCTGAGATTCTTCGGTGGGTGCATTTCAAGGATGGCTTTAGTCTTGTCGGGGTCCACGTGGATACCCTTCGAATTTATGACAAAACCTAGAAACTTGCCGCTGCTGGAGACTCCCAGAAAAGACTTCATAGGATTCATCTTTAGTGGTGCGTACGCATGAGGTCGAACATAGTCTTCAGGTCTCGGAGGTGATCATCTTTAGAGCGGCTCTTGATGGCGATGCCATTAACGTAATGCTCTACTGTATTGCGTAGATGCTCAGGAAAGATGGTGCTCATAGCTCCCTGGTATGTAGCACCTGTATTTTTAGACCGAAGGACATGACTGTGTAGCAGTACACTCCTATCGACGTTCAAAATGATGTATGCTTCTCGTCGCCAGAAAATATCTTGATTTGATTGTATATTGAGAATCCGTCCATGAAAGTCATGCACTTGAAGCCACAAGTATTGTCGATCATTATATATGTGATCAGAAGGGGAAACTCGTCCTTAGGGCAGGACGCTTTAAGATCATGGAAGTTAATACAGATCCAGATCTTTCCATTCTTTTTGACGACGGGCACGATGTTGGCTACCCAATCCGGATGATCTTCTTCACGGATGAAGCCACTATCTATCATTTTGTTGACTTCGGCTTCGATGGCGTTCGTGATGTCCAGCCAAAATTGTCGTTTCTATTGCTTGAACGGCTTAGCGTTCGACAAGATGTTGAGTTTGTGGACCACAATTTGGGGATCCAGTCCCGATATGTGTTCGTAACTCCAGGCAAAGACATCAATGTATTCTCTAACGAGTTGTATCAAGGATTCTGGATCTCCATCGGACAGACTTTTACTGATGAAGATCGGTTTAGGGATGATTCGTCGCCCAGATCGATTTGTATGAATTTGTCCTTAATGGGAGGTTCTCGTTGTTCGAACCGCATCTCCCATTGTGCTTCTAGGCGTTGGGCCCACAGTTATACTTCAAAGAGTTTAGGAGCATCTTCTTCGTCTTCCTCAGGGTCAGCTGACACAATGTTAGCAGACAATGTTTATTTTTTGCATTTCCCTGATACTGATGTCGGAGTTCCAAGAGAAAAATTCTGAAGAGTGAGAGTGTAACTCATCTTCTTCATCTGAGCCTTCGGGGGTCATGGGAGGGGTGATGTACCCTAAGCTATGCTTGGTCTTATGGTAGTAATCATCGGGCTTGCCTACAGGAGCTTGCATATGCAGAGGCATCCGTTGGCCTTTTTTGTACTTCAATCCCCTAGCGGATTTTAGATTGTCTCTCATCTTATGGATGAGGTGCTTGGCTTGAGAGCTGTACCGACGAAGTGACATTTTTTCGGTATCGGGTTCTGGCTCCAGTTCCTCTGAGACGGATGATTGGGGACTTTTTATTCTGCGAAAGATGATGAGTTTTCTCCCATCTTCCTTGCTGGAACTATGAATTAGGAGTTCTGACTGGGGAGAATTCGGTTAGCTGCATAGGTGGTAGTCACATGTGTATACAGGTGCAGGTCCAGACCGTGCTCAAGGGAATATAGCATGTTGAGATGTGCAACATCTGAGTAGTTCAAAGATAGCCCTTTATTAATAAAATAAGGTATCTCATCTTTCAGAATTACATCATCGAGAGAAGGGACGTTAGCATGAGCGGCTACGTACTCCTCCAATTCATCCTTCCCGAGATCTTCCCCTAGTGCGAGAGACGGCTTTGGAGGTCTCCTGCACAACTTTACCACTAGAGGTTTGGAAGTCGTAGTAGGCGTTGGATCTTCCTTCAGTGGTCGACTCGGTCTATGGAGGCAAATGACCAAATGCTCATGTGCTTTCCTAGGCAGTTTTACCTTGAGGGAGGGGTTGTGTCGAGAGTGCTTGCTTTGAGATAGACTCTCAAGGGATCGTTCAATCTTGTCCAAGTTCCTTCCTCATCGTCGGCATTATTTCCACCTTCATCTTGGTGGACTTGCTTGTAGAGGATCGAGTCAGAGTAATAGGCCTCAACCCTTTTGAATGGATCTACGTAGGTAAATTCTGTCTTGACGACACCGTGATCGTCCACGTACTTCAAGCACTGGTACAAGGTTAATGACATAATCATATACTGATGTATCCGTGGATGTCCCAACAAGATGTTATAGGATACGTTTACGTCTATGACGTAGCAAGTGACCTCTATTTTTAAATCGTCGATATGATATTTCAAGTGAATCTTTCCCAGAGGGTAGCTCCTCCCACCATTGATGCCACTGATGGTTGTATTGGTTGCTGCCAGTCGATACATCAGGATGCCCAAGGTCAAAAGTAGACTCTACAGGATGATGCTGATTGATGAACCAGGGTCGATGTGCATCCGTTCCACCTTGATGGTGCCGATGTACCCTGTGTAATACAGAGGAGGATCGTATCGATTGTTCTTCAACAACATGTCTTGTGGTGAGAACGTGATGTTGTGTATCACCTCCATCAAATTATTGCAATGGGGGCAAGCGACGGGATCCTCAACTAGCGGCTTGACTTGCGCCAGGTAGGTGTCGACATTCTGCAATGCCTCACTTAGAGCAACTTGAATATCTCTGGAGAGTCGGAGAAGCTCAAATAGTGATAGTTTCGCTGGAATATTGGCCAATTGTGCCAAGATATCGAAGTTGTAGGGCTTCTCCAGCCCTGAGCTGTATCTTTGCATAGCAGTTTATCGAAGCGAGTTTCTTGCTGCTTGGACTTGTCTGCTATTAGAGGCTGGGATAAACCCAGATCGGATGTGACGATTGGGAGCGCACCATCGTCAGGGATGTCGTACTCTCATTGGTACATCAGGCCTGACCTTATTTTTTTCTACTATAGCTTCTTCAGAGGGGATAGAAACCATGTAGCAGGAGTTGGACTTCTTGCCCTTGGACTTGGTGGTGGAAGGTGTTACATGCTGCATCAAGTCTGGAGCAAAGTCCGGATAAACCCATATGACCTCCCCACGTGATGTGGTGAGAAGTATCAGCCCAGCTGTTTGGTTACGAACTGGCAGAAAATTGACAACCTCCATTGTTGCCCTAGGGATCGGGATCACTCTGTCTTGGGCTTCTGTCGCCTGGAAGTTGCCAAACTGGGGAGATACCATGTTCGCGATGAATGTTTTGTCATCGAAGTCCAAGGTGAGAGCCTTGTTGTCGAGCAGATGCTGGATGTACCACTTCATTGTGTAGCAATCTCGCGTTGCATAGTGGACGTATTGTTGGTAGTGGCAGTACTTCGGATTATTCACCTCGGCTGCCTCAACGGGACGCTTGACATCGGGAAGCTGAAACTTATTTCCCTTCATTAGCACGTCAAAGTTGTCATGATATCATCATCTTCGAAGTAATAAGTTTTCTTCCATTTTAGAGCATCTGCAGACTTTTGCTCGGGCTTCTTGGCTATATTGGTGACCAGAGCCTGCTTCCCCTTGTTATCCCTGGTGTTGTTGCCGTTATTGTTGTTGTTGTTGTTGTTAGAATATTTTCCCCTATCATCAGCGATGGGGATATGTATTCCCAAGAGGCAGACGTCCTTCACCTTTTTCTCAACACCGATAACATTTATGATAAACTGTGTCCAGTCTTTAAACTGAGAGTCGTCCATCCAGAGCCTGACTACAGGAAGAAGATTCCTCCGACATGTGTCTATCAGTGTGGACTCAAGGTTACCAGAGGATAACTTTAGCGCTGCTTTCCTGTACCGCTCGATGTTTTCCCGAACATACTCTTTTTTTTCTTTGTGTGATGTCCATTAAAGAGGACATCGTCATGTTATTTCCCATCATAGAACCGAGCAAGGAAAAGACCTTTGAGGTCGTCAAATGATGAAATACAGTTGTCCTGGAGGCTGCTGAACTAATCGAAGGCTATTCCAAACAATGATCCGACAAAGAGCTTGGGCGTCTTTGAGGGGTAGATGCCCTATTGCCGTCTCTAAGTAACTCATGAATTGACGGGGCGATGTCTTCCTATCAAACGGAGTCAAGTTGAAGGGCTTATACTTGGACGGATATGGTATGTCTCTCTATTCGAGGGGATACGGTTGTCGAATCCCGAGCTCACGTAATGAGTCATGATTGCCCATTGAATCTAGGCAGGCCCGAAGTTCTCGTACCTCCCGTATTGCTTTCCAAGCTTTATCGACTGCAGAAGGAGTGGATGATCCGGGCATGGGGTGATTACCGCCAGTGGGTAGAGCAGTTGTATTAGAATCCCCGTTGGTACCGGGGCCCAAGCTTGCCTGACCAGAGGCTCTCGCTTGTTGTGGGGCCATATTTGCCTTAATTTCTAGCATTGTCTGGGTCAAGGCTTGTATTGACGTACTCATGGTCTGCATCATAGCCTAGAGGGTTTTAAGACATTGTCGATTGTTGGGGCCCTTGTGATCGTCCCCTGCCATGTAGCGGTTCTCATATGGGGAGAAATGGATGGGACGGTGGACGTCGCACTTTTTGCCTCAGACTTTTATCGTAAATAGTCATCCGAAAAAGTTGGTAGTGGCACATCCTCTTCGGACTCGGAGGGAACACTACCCCCAGCGTAGGAAGTTGTGTCCTATTGAAAAAGGTGGCAACCCCAAGGGATCTCAACATATGTTCCTTGGGAGTCATCGTCTTCTCGGAACACCGAATTATCATAAAATTCCGGGGGATTACAACCCCCAGCTTGCGTAGCCCTGTGAGGTGCTGAGGAAGAACTACCCCAAGTAGATGACAGCTTCTTTTCTTAGGGGTACCCAGGAAAATACCTTTTGCGGGTTCCGCTGCCTGTCCTCCTTGGGTTCGTCTTCTTGACTCGCTGTCCCAGAGCGACAGGATAGAGGTGTTCGACTTTCGACCTCCCCTCATGGAGAGGGACTTCTGAGCAGAATAGCATGAGGCAAAGGACAGCTACTTTTCCTCTGGTGTTTGCACCTGTTCTCTAGGTTGCAGCCGGGTGGGTGCCTTTGGTTGCAGTCGCTGGAATGCCGACTGCCTTTTTGTGGGCACTACTATTACAACAACAATTGATGATAATATTGGCACAATTATGCCCTGGTGAGAATACTTCATATGCCGTGGTTGTTTCCTTCACTTTGTGCTTGTGATTGATCACGTTGCACAAGTCAAGCAAGGGCTGATTCACCTTTGCATCCTCCTTATGAGCCCGGGTAGACCGAGCACACAGGTGTGCATGTGTTGATTTTTCTTCCTGACCTGGGGTTCGTACAAGAACTTGCCCCAAGTTGCCAATAGAAGACTCTTAAGATAGACCTAGTCTGATTTCCACTGCGGGATGGACGTACGAGCTAATTTTGTACGACTTTTCATCAGGGGAACGCATAGTAAGCGGTGCCTGTTGACGGTCGGTCAAATGAGCAATTACTTGAGCTTGGCGAGCTCGTATTGGCCTAGCCTTCTTCGTCCTAGCACGTGATGGTGCATAGTATGTAGAGTCCAAGTTCACATCTGCTCTCTTCTCAGCCGAGCGCGTGGATTCAGCGCTACATGAGATTCGGTCGAAGACAGAACTTCTATGACTATTTTGGTCGCATGTAGCCATCTGCTTGCGACTGCCGAGTGGTGCCGCATAGTCCTTCTCATGCAAATTTTGACATGGCTGCATGGAACGTGTCTTAGCTCTCGAACTCCTGGCATTGTAGTATTTTCCTCTGCCAGAGCTCAAGTGCTGAGCACTATACTTATCTGAAGAGGCTGCCGCATGAGAGGTGGACGCATAATATATGGTCCTTGTGGCAGGGAGAGAGAGAGAGAGAGAGAGAGAGAGACAGGGAGAGCATGCTCCATAGTTGGGTGATGCACAATGGCCTTTGCAACCCATGTCCTACGGGTCTTCAGGTGCTGAGAGCACTCTTCTTGTTAGAAGAGGCTGCCACATGAGAGGTTGACACATAATGTGTGATCCTTGCGGCAGAGAGAGAGAGACGGGGTGTGCGTACTCCATAGTTGGGTGAGGCACAGCAGCCTTTGCAACCCATGTCATGCAGGTCTTCTTAGGCTTTGCCAGCCTTGGAGAAGCGCCACCCTCAAAGAGCATTTTCTCAAAGGCTTGCTGGTCGAAGCGTACAACCAGCATCCTCTGGGTCGAACCTAGCTTCGATGCATCAGACTTTGTCACAACCTTCTCATCAGAGAAGAAGAAGGCCCCCAATAAAGTCACCACCTTGTTAGACATTACAATAGGTTAGGGAAACCTTCGTTTAATAACAAACAAAAAAAGTACAAAGAAGTCCTAGACAAAAAATCTAAGTATAATATTTTTTATCTCGGTAGTGTGACGATGGAGATCGAGTAATACAACAAATCTGTTACTCCGTTGATGGTCTGACGAGTGAATGAGGGATGCTCTCTTCTCTCTCCTAAGCTTGTATACACGTACATAGCTCGCCTGGAGGGGTATGGTCTCTCTGAAGCAGAAAAAGGCCTGTCATTGATGTCCAAGTTGCCTCTATTTATAGCCACCATGATGATGGGCTATAGGTGTCCCATGTGCTTTTATTTGGTGGCCGCAGGGGGCTTCTTCAACAGAATGTGGTTGTAATTGTAGGCGCATAGTATGAGTTGAGTCCAGGGCAAGCTGTCACGTGGCCCGTATTTAGTTGGAGAGAATCGTAACAAAAAGATTTTGTCTCAGGAAACCTTTTTACGTTAGACATATGAAGTCTGAGATGCATGGTGTTTGGAACGCATGGGACCAGAGACACATGGGACGCATGGAGTCTGTAACGCATGGGGCTAGAGACGCATAGAATGCATGGAGTCTAGAACGCATGAGGCCAGAGACGCATGGAACGCATGGATTCTGGAACGCATAGGGCCAAAGTCACATGGAGCGTTTGGAGTCTGGGACGCATAGGGCCTCGTACACGTAGCGTTGCACACTTGTCAGAAGTCATTATTAGTCTGACGGGAGCTTCTTGTCTCTTAGTGTGCTCATATATTTCGAGGCGTTCAGAAAATTATTTTTGTTAGGATTCTCTATGTCAGACATAATTTTGGTGTCAGGCCTTTATGCGGCCAATATTTGGGGCGCATGGATATAGCTTTTTCTTGGCCACATGGTCATTCTGCGTTCTAATTTCTTTTGAGTCAAATTTGGGACGCATAGTTGTTGGACGCATGAATCCAGATTTTCTATGCTTCTACAATAGTAACCCTTGTCGATTGATTTATATATCGATAGATAAGTTTTCCTCTTTCAAATATTTTACAACCTTGCTATATACTTTTAGACCCTTGCCACTACATGCTATTTCGGGGAAGGAAATAGGTCAGTAGAATTTGATAAATTTAAATTTTTACCATTTAGTTATATAGAATTTAAGTATGTAGTATGTATTTGAATAGAATATGTATTTAGATTATTTAGGATTTCCTTGTTTATTTAAAGAATCTAATATCTCCTTTATATTATTTATTTTCTTTTTTTCTTTTGACACTTGTATATAATCTAATTGTTCGAATATATAGGGTACATGCATAAGCATTCACGTGAAAGATAACATTGAGTCGATACATAGTTGACCGATCGTGGATGTACAATCAGAGACTTGAGAGTAGGATTTGTTTGACAAATAATTTCAGGACGAGTATTAAGGAATTTCTCAAATATGCCAGTAGTCAACCTAATTTCAAGGATGTGAGTCTCATCAAGTGCCCTTGTGTCAAATGTCATAATATACCATTCAAAGAGGTAGATTTCATGAGGGAGCATCTCTACAAGAAGGATTTCGTACCAAACTACAAGGAGTGGACGGTTCAAGGAGAACCTTTAACTCCTCAATATCATTCCTCCTTCAGTATAGATGTAGAAGAATCAACTCTCGAAGATAACTTTGAATATCGACCGTGAAACTTGGTGCGTGAGTTGGTATTTGATGCGGCCGGTCCAAGTTTTGATTCAGAGGATCTGAATCCTGATGCGAAAGAATTCTATGATATGTTCAATAATGTCGATACTTCGTTATACCCGGGTTGTGATTCTTATTCTGTCATGTCGGTGGTAAGCCGCAATGAGTTAAGGTTGTCTAGAAGACAAATGGGTGAACTCTAGCATGGTATGATGTTAGTCCTAAGGCCGACAAATTATATTCTCTCAATCCAACAACAACAATTTGCAAGAGTATATCATACATGAAAGTAAAGAGGCATCCCAAATTACATGTCACATATGATCATGAAGCTAGTGAATACAAAATATTGCACTAACAGAGTATAATAATACATGATCAAATATACCAGCCATGGTCTAATATATACATCATATTGACCGTCCAAACACCATAAAATAAAGTAATCAAGACGAGGGGTGGAAGAAGAAACCCACTCGCGAGCTTCGACCGCAGTCCTACGAGTGCGAGCCATCTTGGAAGTACGGTGGATCCTGGTTCTCTTCGGGGTAACCTGGCCATGCAAAGCCAGTGGGGTCAGAACCCTAAACAACAAGTACCACAATGGAGCTCGAGGTGATAGACCAAAAATATCATAACATAAGCAGAAAGAGACAAAATAAATAAATGTTGATCGAGACTTGTACGGTACCAATGTATTTGTCTCAAGAATAATACTGAAAGAAATGATAACAGGTGAAAAAATAAAAGTAAGGTGATGAGCGACAATAAAGCATAGGAACTACTCTGGATCGGAACCACAACCCTTAAACCAAATAAGGACCGGGGTTGTAGACCGTCGCCCGAGCAGAACTTAGCACCATAACTACGTGCCGGAAGAAAATAAAACTAGAAGAGCGAGCCATAATGAAAGTAACATCATTCATCGTACGGCTAAACAACTTTACGGCTTGATACGATTAACTAGCTAAGGTTGCCACAAACATTAATTACTAAATCCATGTTTTAAGAATATTGCTACCATCGATACTGTAGTTAACCCGAATGGCCAAGGGTATGCTTGTCTAGTAAATTTAAATGCACATTCAACAATACAATAACATAACTTGATACTTGAGAACTCCCTAGAATGACGAGTCACGAGTACGAGCTTTTCACGAGTTATCGTATTCGCGACATACGATACATTGGACAATTCTCACAATCGATTTCTCGATGCCAAATGAAGTAGATTTTTATACACAAATATTTTCATGGTGTCGTGAGGATTGTGAACTTGTACATAAACTTGTCTCGTGAACTTACATGCAAAACTTATCTGGTAACATAAACTTGTATCGACATAAGTAAGCACACAACAATAATCACTAAAAGGAATTATTAAATGAACATAATTAAAGGGAACACAAAATGCACACAAGAATTCCTGGCTGCATACGCCCACCGGCCGCATAGACTCACTTGCCGCATGCACCCACTGGCCGCATCCACCCAATTCCTGTATGGACTCACTTGTTGCATGCTCAGGGTTAAAGTCTACTCCTTGGGGCAAGTACTGAGTGATTGGTCACTAATGGAGTATCAGTAAAGTGACATAAAGTAATTGATGTGACAGGCCGAAAAGTGTGTCAGGAAGAAAAGACAAAAATCATAAAAAGATGTGACAAACAGTTCAGAGTCATGCATTCAAGAAAAATAGCTCATGGCCGCATGAACTGCCTATCGCATAAACTGCTTGCCTCATAAACTCCCCTCTTGTTTTCGTTCAGTGAGTGAAAACACAAGCAGTTCAAGGATAGCTCCAGAATACTTTGTGTAATATACAGTCATGCATCCAACAAGATGGACGCATGTCGTCAGTATGCGGCAAGGAGTTCAGGCTGCATAACTCTCTCGGGTCGCATAGAATTCTCTGCCGCATAGGTTATTGGCTGCATGAAGACTTCGTCTTCTCCAACAGCAGGTTCAGCCATGGCCGAAAGCTCCAAAAACTAAAAATTATTTTCTTCATAAAAACTTTATTTTAACTCCAAATCAAGTGAATCAAAAGCCAAAATGCTCGAACATAAGGAACAACTAGTTCCCAAAAATACTAAGTTTTGATGGATCAAAAATCAAGGAAAACTCATGGAACATACAAAAACTCTAAATGTAAAACTCAGATCTACAAAAATATATACATCAAAATCCAAAAATTCAAGAACTAAATATGATCAGCAACTCAAGAAGAATATTTTTTATCAAATACATTTTCGAAAATAACATATATATGAAAAATCTAAAAATTTATGACTTCCCATTGAGCAAGATGTACTTACCTAAGAGTCCAATGACCTCTTCCTAGCTGGGTCCGGTGCTAGGGTTCGGCTAGGGGAGGTGCACGAGGGTGAGGGAGAAGGGAGCAAGGAAGAAGAAAATAAAAATGAAAAAGAAGAAGAAGAAAGAGAGGAGAGAGAGAAAACTCATATATATATATACTAAGAGGAGAGAAAATAGTTTAGTCATGGGTTCATTCAAATGAACTGAAACATATATCCATTTACATGCAGATCCTAAATCGGGTCTATGGCAATGCCAATAGGTATTCTACTAATCTCGGATAGTCTCTGTCAACAACAGAAAAAATAATAAATAAAATGATAGGAACCAACATGAGAAACACATCATAAATACATTATCACAAAAATTTAAATTCTAAAAATTTAAGAAATACAAAATGTTGAATCGGGTGTGACAGTGGGATTGATGCACCGAATAGCGTAATCTGCACTATCTTCAATATAGAGGCAAGTCTATAAGTGCTACTAAAGTACGGTGGTTGGAAGACAATGAGTTTTAAGCCGCTCATTGGAATATATTGTTAAATAGTGGTCTTGAGGAGATGCTAGATATTGAGAAGTAAGCGACAAATCGTTTCTACATATTTCAATTTTGTATATGCTTGAAAAAAAATGTTCTAACTTTTCTCCTTATTATCATAGTCTTTTAGAGCATAGGTGAAAATGGTGAGACCTAATATTAATGATGATGATCTTGCTAGAGAGGTTGATAGAAAATTTCCATCGTGGTTCCATAATTATGTACGGATCCTAAATATTAAGCATTCTAAATTTAGCATTCAGACCAATTTTTGTCTAATGTCTATATGATACGGGATATTTCAGGTTTTTTGTCATAGTACAGAGTTACAGAACGAACGACTTCAAGAATTAAATATCAGACCAAGCAAAAGGAAAAAGTGTTGGGATGGATACACCATAAATAGCTTCAAATTTAGAACCATTGATAAGCCTATAATAAATCATTTGTTGATGAGTAGGTTAATTATACAAAGAATTTTGGAGTGTGTGAGGGGTTCAGTCTACTATGTCGATCCATAATCCAACTGTTACGGTATACTAAGAGAGATCGTGGAGCTGAAATACTCTTATGAGACAAAATTGTGTTGTTTAAATGTGATTGGTTCAACACAACACCCAAACAAGGATAAAAAATTGACAACCATTTTGGGTTTGCTGATATAAAATTTTGAAGTATTTGTGTTGGCTAGTCAAATGGTTCAAGTGTATTATATGAGCTATCCTAGTCGAAAACGCAATAATAAGGATTGGTGGGCTGTATACAAAACAAAAGCTAGAAATAAATATAATGTTGGGGATCTAGCATACCAGGACGATGAGGTGGTCATGCCTCAACCTACATATATGAGTTTGGCCGGTGTTGATGGTATGGAGGTTGATTTTACCTCATATATAGGAATAATTTTATATGGAGGTATCAGGCTAGGAACAAGAATTGGAAGATGAAGGTGATAGTGAA
The DNA here is from genome assembly GCA_036927795.1 of Iris macrosiphon. Classification (NCBI taxonomy): domain Eukaryota; kingdom Viridiplantae; phylum Streptophyta; class Magnoliopsida; order Asparagales; family Iridaceae; genus Iris; species Iris macrosiphon. The sequence continues at coordinate 245,814,553 of JAYESA010000005.1, forward strand.
AGTAAAAATGAAGAAGTAGAAGATGAAGACAAAAAAGATTTGAAAAATGATGACGATTCGGAAGATGAAGAAGATTAGTACGTACACACATATGCGTTAGCTTAGATTATTTATTTATTTAATGATAAAGTTATTATTTATTTATTATCACACTAGTATTTATTTATTTTACTACACCATCCATTACTTTATGATATCTTGATGTCACTATTTTTATTTGTTTCATAACACCATCCATTATTTACTGTCAGATTAACCTTTGGCGGGACGAGAACAAGCACGAGCTGATGACAGGTTCATAAAGGATCTTCTTTTCAGCATCCTCAATCCACTACTCCAACTACTACTGATGCAGGTCACACAGGACCATTAGAGGACGAGTTCATAAATGCCGATGATGGTTTATCCCTGCCATATACTCGCTCGTCGGTAGGGGGGAGCTACTCCATCTCCCGGGCTTCCCTCAGCTTCTACCCCTACTGCTACTCCTGCGACTACTAGTACACCGGCTACTCCACTAGTTGTTCCTACTAGAGCAAATCCATATCCAGGCCTCCAGGTGGACCACGGAGTATATGTCCGTCGTCCAGGATTTGCAGATCTCCCTACCCTATCAAAGCGGCCAACCAATATCGATCGTCCCGAGATGTTGGCCAATTGAGCGATGTAAGTACTTATTGACAATTCACACATTTATTTATTTATTTCTTTTTATTCTAATTGTATATTGTTTACTTATTTCAGGTTCTTCCCGACCAAGGATGGCACTAATCTGGGGGACATCATGCGGAAGAACTTTCATGGCCTTTATATCAACTTCAGTGATGTCACGCTGGATTGATGATTCATTTGGCTGGATATGTTGCAGGTATGTATAGATTTTTTTATTTAGAATAACATACAATTTTTTTTACAATACTAATTTTTTTTCTAATTTGCAGAATTTTTACTGGTGGCCGGATCATAGAGATGTTGAGATCCGAAAGTGCTACAACACCGTTGCCAGTAAAAATTTCAGGGATATGATCAATGATCAGAAGGCGCTGGCGTCACATTCAGGGGATCTTGGCAAGGAGAAGCTTAAGGCGGAGTTCTAGAAGAATATGGAGGCCCCGACCTATGAGGCCAAGTGCAAAAAGGCGAGAGCGGCCCGTGCTAAGGGTGGTCTCCACACGGGTGGATCTATTCCGACCGTCGAGCATTTTCGAATGATGGTCAGTATTATAATTTTTTGCTAGATCAATTTTTGATAATTCTTATTGTTTATTAATTAAATACTTAAGTTTTACAGTGCGAGGAGGCTATCAGAGCCGGGGGAGACCCGAAGACCGTCAACTTCCCCGCAATCTTCCAGTGGACGTACAAAAGGAAGAAGGATGGGAAGCTCGTAGATGAGCGGGCATCAAAAGCATACGTAAGTTGTGTTTATAAAATTTTGTCAAGGAAATTTAATTACATTCTTTTTTATAATTTAACTATATTTGTTTATTCTGACACATGTTCAGCCTATCACTTTTCTTTTGGCCTCATACCAGCATATATATATATATATATATATATATATATATATATATATATATATATATATATATATATATATATATATATATCATAACCTTCATCATCCGATTATTTTAGAGAGAGAGAGAGAGATTTGAGGGGGATCTCATCTAGGGTTCTTCGATTTTCCAAAAGCCATTACGGATAACTAAGAGTCTCCAAAAGCACCACAGTTTCTTGTGTTAGAACCGTATTGAGGTTAGTTTTCATAATATATAATTTTTTTCACAAAATTTAGAGTATTAAATTTTGAAAATTTCGTAGAGCACAGCATGTCCAAAAATATATGCATCTCGGCGTTTTCGCGATTTTGGGAGAACCAGAAATTTGAATCATGAACAGTTTGAAGTTTCGAAAATCAAATGTTGAGACCGTCGACATATATTTTTCCCAAAATTTAATTCAAATTATTTATGTTCTGTTAATTCTGTAGAACTTCTAGGTTAGCAATTAACCACCGTTGCATAATACGATTTTTTATGTACAATAGTTTCGAAATGAATTCGAATTCGGATGAGCCATAAATTTCAGAATATTTGTAAGACTAAAATCTACAGAAAATCATACGTGAAAGTCGAGTTTGTATCGGTTGATTGTTCGGTCAACAAGATTGCCTTAATTTGCGTACCATGAGTCTCGAGTTGATAAAATTGGGTTCTTTGGACAAAATTTAGAAATTTACCTAAAAATTTTATAATAAAAATTAAATAGAATTTTAGAGTAATTATTCTAGAATTAAATAAATTAAAATAAATTATCTCTTGATATGGTAACATATCATACGTAGGATTTGGACTCTGAATTGGTGCCTGATCCAACCACAGCTAAGGACCACAGGAGAGTACATTTCCGTGATTACTTTCAGTGCTTGATAGTCTCTATAATGCATGCTTAGTATTGATTATTTTATTCTCGATACTTTTTACACGGATTAGTATGATGGATTCTTGTTATGAGATACGTGACTGTTCTGGATTATTGTTATTTCTTTGTGACTGGTTCAGAATCCATGTTGTACTCGTGGGGAGAAAAAAAATACTTAATGGACGTGTGAACTACCCTTTCCATCACATGGTCTTACTGGAATAATAGCATACATGCACGACACGTGTGGTTTGTCAAATTTTACCCTTAGCCGTTCACATGTCAAAAAGGTATTTCAAATCACGTAGAGTAGTTTGTTCCTATATGTTCTTCTATACATTGTATTTATTTCCTATGTTGCTTGAAGATATTGTACTACATCTTTGCCATGGCAGGACTTCAACATTTAGTTATTCTGGTTGCCTTATTGTGATTTCAGTTATGTTGCTATTATATATTCTTTACTATTTATTGTCTTATAGCTTCTACCATGTGTTGAAACTATTTCTACTGTGATGTACTCGTTGCTTTCCTGACTGGATAACCATATTTTAGGTGACTACGATGAAGATGCGATCCCTACACATTATGGGACGTATGCTAGCGACATAACTGAGCCTGATCTTGCCCTTCAGGGGGATCAGGGAGAGTTAGCAGCTCAGACACCGTATGCAATAGAGTAATTTAGTAGAGTAGTTGGTTTTGTTAGTTATTTTGGACCGAATTATTCTCCAGCAATTTTTTTAGAGTATTTTGAATATTGTTCTTTGGATATTTAGTCACTTTTGGGGGACTTCTTGAACCCGCATCGAGACTATTATTTTATTATTATTTATGGTGTATTCATTTAAATTAGTGTCTGTGATTGAGTATAGTGTGGAGATGTATATATGTTGTGAGTTGTAGATTATACTAGTGGCTTATTGTACAATGTTCTACCGCCAACACTGCGCCGTAGGCTGGACGTACTCATGACTCATGTCCAAATTCAGGGTGCGGGTCGTGACATATTTTTATGGTGGCCTATGCAAGTCAGGTTTCGAACAAGGTTGCGAACTCGTAGTGGTACGCAAGTTTGATGTACGACTGCGAGTCTGCCATAGGATAGGATATACATACTAAGAATAAAAAAATACACAATCACAATTAGGGATCCCATATACTCAACTTGCTAACCCTTATTAATTCCTTCCGAGCAATCGAACATCTTTCATAGTTGATTGTCCTTCTTGAGTAATACCTTATCTTGTGCCATATCAATTGAATCATTATTATTTTCAACCTTTCAAAATGCTACCTAAGACTAGAGCACGCGATTCCAGAGCTAATAGTGCTCTCTCCATACCACCCGCATCGCATAGCTTCATATCTACATCATTTGTGCTTAAACATAGTTTAGTAACAGAATCCTTGAGTAGGAGTTATAAGATCGTGACTGGTGGAGGTATTATCCTAGTCAGTGATACTTGCAAAGGGCATCGTATTACCTTGGGAGGCCATGATTTGGATGCTAGTTTACTCGTAATGCCACTTCCGAGTTTTGACATTGTCCTCGGAATGGATTGGTTGAGTATGCACCATGCTAGCATAGACTGTCGTGGAGGACGTGTACTGTTCCACCCTCCAGGAGAGCCAGAATTTGAGTTTGTTAAGGGAGAAGTTGAGCAGAGTGATGGAATTATTTGTGGAGCCATGGTAGCAGAGAAGGACTTGCCACACCCTATTATTGCAGAGTTTCTAGGCGTATTTCCTGAGGATCTACCAGGATTGCCCCCGAACAGAGATATTGAATTTTCTATTGACTTAGTGCCTAGGGCAGAGCCGGTGTCGCAACAGGTCTACAGGATCAACAACAGCTAGCTGGTAGAACTGAAGAAGCAGGTTGATGAATTGCTAGACAAGGGTTTCATTAGATCGAGTTCCTCGCTTTGGGGAGCCCCAATCTTATTTGTACCAAAGAAAGATTGGTCAATGAGAATGTGTATTTGATTACAGGGCCCTGAACAACCTCACCATCAAAAAAAATACCCGCTACCAAGGATAGATGATCTTTTCAATCAGTTGAGCGGTGAGAGGATATTTTTAAAGATTGATTTGAGGTCTGGCTATCATCAGTTGAAGGTGAAGAAGAAAGATATTCCAAAAACTGTATTTTGGACAATATATGGCTAATATGAGTTTATGGTGATGCTATTTGGGATGACTAATGCCCAACAGTCTTCATGAACTTGAAGAACAAGGTATTCCATCAGTACCTTGACAAGTTCATAGTAGTATTCATAGATGATATTCTTGTCTATTCGAAGACACCGAAAGAGCACGAAAAGCATTTAAGGATTGTGCTAGAGACCCTTCGGAAGGAGAAGCTCTATGAAAAACTCTCAAAATGTGAGTTCTTCCTGGATATGGTAGAGTTCCCTGGGCATGTGGTGACTGAAGACGGGATATCGGTGGATCCAAAAAAAAATTGCTGCTGTAGAATCATGGACCACTCTGAGTTCTTTTGCAGAGATCAGAAGCTTCTTAGGATTGGCCGAGTATTACAGAAAATTTGTGAAGGATTTTTCTCGAATCGCAAATCCATTAACTAGACTCACTCAGAATAATGTGCAGTTTATGTGGACCGAAGAAGGTCAGGCTGCATTTAATGAGCAAAAGAAGAGGTTGACCACAACGCTAGTTTTGACGGTATCATCGAGGACGGGTGAATTTGTCATTTATAGCGATGCTTCAGGGAAGGGCTTGGAATGTATTTAGAGAAGAACAAGAAGATGATGGCGTATGCTTCTAGACAGTTGTGGCCACATGAGAAAAACTATCCCACTCACGACTTGGAATTAGCAACAATGATCTTCGCTCTAAAGCTGTGGAGACATTATCTGTACGGAGAGCATGTAAAAATATACACTGACCACAAGAGCTTGAATTATGTCTTTACGCAGAAAGAGCTGAATATGAGGCAACACAGGTGGCTAGAACTGATGAAGGATTTCAATATTTTACTACATCAGGATTTTAATATTTCACTATAATATTATCCAGGGAAGGCTAACGTAGTTGCCGGTACCTTGAACAAATATCCAATAGCGATATACTTGACAATGTATCGTCACTTATTAACAGACTTGGATAGCCTGGGCATCGAGGTTATTATTCCAGGAGTGGAGACGCAGATCATGGGCATGCAGATTCAGTCGGGGTTGATGGAGAAGATCCGAGAGACACAGTACCAGGATGAGGGTCTACGAAGCCTCATACCTCAGGTGCAGACAAGATTGATGGAGGACTTCGCTATTGCGGAGGATGGTTTACTAAGGCACGGGACTAGGTTATGTGTTCCTAGTGGGGACCTGCGGGAAGAGATCATGCAGGAGGCTCATCGTTTCCAGTATTATATACGTCCGGGAGCTAACAAGATGTATAAGGACCTGAGGGAACATGTGTGGTGATATGGGATGAAGCAAGAGGTAGCATGTTTTGTCTCCAGATGTTTAGTGTGTCAGCAGGTCAAAGCCGAGAGGCAGAGACCAGGAGGATTGCTACAGCCACTACCGATTCATGAGTGAAAATGGAAACATATCACGATGGATTTTGTTTTCGGACTTCCACGCAATCCATGAGGGAATGACGCAATTTGGGTCATTGTTGACAAGCTGACAAAATTAGCCCACTTTTTGTCTTTCAAAGTGGGATTGTCCATGGAGAAGCTCGTCGATCTATATGTTAGATAGATAGTCAGGCTGCATGGAGTTCCAGTGAGCATCATCTCCGATTGGAATAGCAGATTTATGTCCCACTTTTGGAGGAGCTTACAGGCTAGCTGTCACACCCCAGTCCCAAAATACATAGGACCAGGAATACGCGACACGCCAGCTACGCATTCGACCAGACTCTGGTCTGACTCGAATACGTATAAGCTGTATAATAAAGGGCACTATCTGACGCTCTCCCACGTCACTCCAACATACTGGTGACCTACACTTCCTGCCGTACTGTGCCTCATAAGGTGCCATCTGTATGCTAGCCTGGTAGCTGTTATTGTAGGAGAATTCCACCAAGTGTAGATAGTCCTCCCAAGATCCTCCAAAATTGATCATGCACGCTCTCAACATATCCCCCAATATCTGTATCGTGTGCTCGAACTGGCCATCAGTCTGTGGATGATATGCAGTGCTGAACTTGAGTCGAGTTCCTAGTCTCTCCTGTATACTCCGCCAAAAATATGACGTGGATCTGGAATCACGATCCGATATAATGATGACAAGCACCCCATGTAGTCGTACTATCTGCCTCATATACATGTCAGCTATTATCTCCGTGGACTGCCCAACTCTGAAGGAAAAGATATGTGCAGACTTGGTGAGTTTGTCTACAATAACCCAAACTGCATCCTTACTACTAGGGCTCCGCTGGAATCCTGTGACGAAGTCCATGGTAATGTGTTTCCACTACCACTCGGGAATGGGAAGCGGCTGCGATAGTCCTGAAGTCCTCTGATATTCAGCCTTGACTTGCTGACAAACCAAATATCTTGCCACGAATCTTGCAATATCTCTCTTCATCCTATGCCACCAGTAGTGTTGTCTCAAGTCTCGGTACATCTTCGTACCCCCGGGGTGAATAGAATAAATCGAGCTATGAGCCTCGGTCATCAACTCCTGGCGTAGCTCGCCACTCAGAACGTATAGGCAATCTCCATACCTTAATATTCCGTCTTCATGAATCCTGAGTTCCGTCTGCATGCCGGCCTCTGTCCTCTCTCGCAATCGTCGAAATCTCGCGTTTGTAGGCAGGGCTGCCTTGATCCTCTCAATTAATGTAGACTGAACCTCGAGACTGGCCATCTGTCCATCTATGCCTGGCAATACAATCTTAATCCTGAGCTCCTGAAGATCCTCTAACACTGACGATAAGTCATAAAAATATGCCATGGGCTTCCTGCTTAAGGCATCTGCTACTACATTCGCCTTGCCAGGGTGGTATTGTAACTCGATATTATAATCTGTCATCAATTCTAGCCAGCGCCGCTGTCTCATGTTGGGCTCCTTCTGCGTGTAGACATACTTCAGATTTTTATGATCGGTATAAATCTCAACACGCTCTCCATAAAGGTAGTGTTGCCATAGCTTTAGTGCAATTTTTACTGCAGCTAGCTCTAGATCGTGCGGCGGATAGTTCTTCTCATAAATTCTTAGCTGTCTTGATGCGTAGGCTATCTATTATATCTAAACATAACTCATATTTTTTGAGCTTGGCATACAGCCTCTCCTGTCTCAGCGTCTCCAACACGATCCTGAGATGTCTCTCGTGCTCCTCCTGGCTGTTGGAATATACCAAGGTGTTGTCAATAAATACTACCACGAACTTATCTAAGTACTGGTGGAAGTCATTGTTCATCAGACTCATAAATACTGCTGGCGCGTTGGTTAAACAAAACAACATGACTAGAAACTCATAGTATCCATACTTCGTCCGAAGAGCCATCTTCGGAATGTTCTCTTTCGGTACCTTGATCTGATGATATCCTGATCTGAGATCAATCTTCGTGAATACAAAATGCACTGCTAAGCTAATCAAATAAATTATCGATGCACAACATAGGGTACTTGTTCTTTATCGTTACAACACTTTACGTCCTGTAATCGATACACAACATACCGTCCCGTCCTTATTCGGTAAAAAAAGATGGGTACCCCCCATGAAGAAACACTAACCCGACTGAAACACTTGTCTAAGAGATCCTCTACTATGGACCTCCAACTCAACTAACTTTATCGGTGCTAGTCTGAAGACGAGAAATTAACTGGCTCGGCTCTTGGAGTCAACTCTATAACAAACTCTATCTCTCTGTTCAGGTGAAATTCCTGGAAGATTCTCTAAAAACACATCCTTAATCTCTGATATAATGCGGGGGTACGCTGGTTCACCCTTTGCATGGTGTGCCCCTAAGGTAGATGGGCCCCATGCTCTTGGGCTCCCCGAAGAAACTGAAACTCAGGGTAATCTGATGGTCTAAATATAGTGCAACCACATCAACAATCTAGCGCCGCGTGGTATTGGCTCAACCAACTCATGCTAGGACGATGTCATCGTCCAGATTATCCTCATAGTAAATTTTCTAGTTCTATTTACAACACTAATCCTCCAAAAGAAAAATTCATCCTAGACTAATGTATAATTTTTTTTCTCCTCCTCAAAATTTTCCCTAAAATTGTATTCCTCAAATTTCTTCTTCCCGTTATTTATTGCTCCGAGTCACACAGTGCAATTATAATAATGGTATCACCCAAGCACATACTAGAATTTCTGGTAACAGATCATCATCTTCCAAGTGAGATCCTAAAATTGTATCTCCTCTAGTCCATAATATCATTCTTGATATCGCTATCATATACAACAACTAATTCCTAGCATCGGGCTATGCACTTCCATAAATTATTCTAGGTCATGATCAACAATCTTTTCAGCTCCCAGTACTTCCAAGATCACTGCTATCTCAAGTATGGGTAGGGTACTACTGGGTCCAATTCTCTTGCTAGCCTTCCACACTAGTTCTAGCATCTAAAAGAACCTATTAGCCTACCCTACCGAGGGTAACAATCTTCTCATAGATTATTGCACAAATCATGTCTTCTGTCGTCTGATCTACGATCTTCTTCTGGAGGAAACCATCAGGCACAAGCGTCCGTCTTCCCGAAGAATAGGAGATAAGAAACAATGATAACGATATTGACGAAAATTGAACGAATACAAATTAGAAGTCCAAGGGCGATAATCACATACAAAGTGAGTTTTTTAAAATCGATTATGGATTGAGATCCTATTCAACAATCATAATATCTATTCCTAATTTGCAGGCTCGCTTGGCACAGTCAAGTGACCAAGACGATTTATTTGAGGACCTGCATGGGCTACCACAAAAATATGTCACGCCCCAGTCCCAAAATATATAGGACCAGGAATACGCGACACGCTAGCTACACATTCGACCAGACTCTGGTCTGACTCGAATACGTATAAGCTGTATAATAAAGGACACTATCTAAAAATCCTGTAAGTGTAAACATCTATGTCTCAATCCATAATGAACAGAAGTATACAAGAAAGAGCTACATGTGCTAAAGTCGGCCGCCCAATAACACACCAACTCAAATAAACTCGAGAAGAAATATGAGTCTATAAAAACTAGGCTACAACAGCAGATGAATAATCAATATAAAATAACCATAATGCTGGTAGATATGATGTGAGTACTTGGTACAATGCCCGCAAGATATGCAACTCCAACAGCAACTCCAAATGCTCCGTAATCGTCTATACTGCAAAACTGGCAGGGGACCAGGTCCTCTGTGGGACGTAACAAGGTACAAAATACAGTATGCCAAAGTACAAAAGAAAGTACAAGTGCAACGACGATGTAGTCTAACATAACCAACTAAGTGAGACACAGTTTGAAGACAATGTTCGACGCGTGGGCTGTCCAAAATAAAACCGTAGCTCCGAACACAGAGACACACGGGGCGTACCGTAGCTCCGAGCACAGAGTCACACGGGTGATAATACTACTCCGGATACAGAAATACTATATCAACAGGACATACATATAAAAAGCGCGTACAGAGGAACCCAAACGTCTAGTAACTGTCTTTCCCATCCCAAGCGGTCAACAATGGTGCGCTGAACCTGAACCTCTATCTAACAGTCTCGTCACACAGAAATAACTATCAACAGACGCGACCCTAAGGTCGTCCCAGTCTTCGGTCATGATGTAAGTATTAGGATACAGGAAATCTGGCACGATAACAGTGTATGACTGTGCCCTGGGGTGACGATATACTCAGGTACGTACATCGAGGGATTACGAACATCTAAGATTCGTTACAAGATGTTACGACGAACGTCTACACTGGGTTATGATCAGGACGCGAAGTAACGATCTTAATCAAACACGCACATAATGTATATAATGAAACAATAAATATCTGTAACTGAAATACAGGGTGGCAAGGTACACTTGCCTGGATACGGCTGCTGAAGATAGGGATCCGGTACCACGTCCAAGTCCGCAGGTCCCGTAGTACCGACAGGCATGACACCAGTGCCTCCAGCAATACCAGTAGTAGTGTTTGCCACCAAATTACCATATAGATTTGGTATAAATATGACGCCAAACTGTTCTGGTTTTGAAACAAGATGCATGCAACAATTATCCACATTAATCTCGTTATTCTCAATCCCAGGATAATTTGCTGTAACCTTTCGACAAGATTCCAAAAATAGACCGTCTGCAAGCTTTATAATATTAGCCTTATGAATAGCAGTAACTTTCTTTCTGTTGTTCAGATATGCATATTCAAAAGCATATTTTGCAATCCACTGTGAACAAAACTTTGTTATCACCTTGAGGCTCTCGACGATACTGGGGACGACCTCGTGTTCGAGACCCGAGTACTCCCCCTCGGTGTTCTCCCGGATCACGATGATGTCCACGCTCTCGTGCCTCATCCGGATCCCCTCCAGGTTGACGCAGTGGACGAGCATCGCGTAGAGGTCGAGCTCCTTTCTGAGCTGCATGTTGAGGGATCTAACCCCTCCGTCGACGGGGGTGGCGAGGCCGCCCTTGATGCAGACCTTGTTCCTCCGTACGGAGTCGAGGACCTCGACGGGGACCACGGGCATGGAGCCGAGGACATCAAAGGACTCGAAGGCGAGGGGGGCGTGCATGGCGGCCATGACCTGCTCGATCGTGCCGGTGATGAGGGGGGCGATGCCGTCGCAGGAGATCAGGGTGACGGCGAGCGGGGTGCCATCGCCGGGGCAGGGCATGTAGGTGATGGCGCGGCTTTGCCGGTGGTGGTAGTGGTGAGATAGGGTTCTGAGGAGGGGGAGGGTTCTTCTCGACATTCTTTTGGCTGGCTTTGGGAGAAGGAGGCAAATGGAGAGGAATTGAAAGGGAGAAGAATTTTTTGTTTTGCATGGAGAAGGAGGGAGGAGAGAGAAGGGGGTGGGGTTCTCTAGGTGTTGGGATTAGGGCCGGCCTTAGGGGAAGAATATGATGGTGATGTTTTATTGGGAGGTGTGATGTAGATTGTGTGGTGATGATGCTTCCAAATTTGAATGAGTGGCTAGGATTAGTCATGAGGGAATTTTGTTCACACAATGGAGAGGGAGGGGTGATGTTGGACCAGTCAATGGTTGAGGGTGAGCCTTCTTCATTGGCTTGGGCCAATGAGGGGTTAACACCTAATGCAACATTTATAAATAAGTCCCATAAATTTGGGTATTTGCACAGACACATGAAATAATAAAAAATTTGTGGAGGAATTGGTGTTTGGTGTTTTGTAGGGTGAGCGGGTGTTGTGTGTTTTGCATGGTCTTAATTAAAGGAGCATTGGAATTAAATTAGGATTAAAAATATGATTAGTCAAAGTTGGTATCCCCAATTTAATTAGAATAAATTATCATGTGCTCTTAAATTAAATAGGGGCACATAGGGTCTCAATTGGGAGTGACACAAAGGTCATGAATGGTGTAGGCTTGGTGTCAGTCTCTTTTAATTGGTTCGGCTTAACGAGTTGAGTTGGTGTCTCAAAATTGATGGCAATGACACAGGTGTGCAACACATGATTAAATAATGGATTTTCGGTTACGGAAAGTTGTGCAATTAAATTAGAGCACAAGGAATTATAATTTTGAGTGACGGGAAAATCCAGCGCCTAAATTGGCGTGTCAAGTCTAGAATGCAATAACTTGTTGGAAATTATGGGCTGATGTTGGGCTCCGAATATTGCAACAACGGTAGGGCGCGCCAAGGGTTTAATTAAAGAATCAGACTTCTGCATCCTTAATTCTAAACCTCAATCATCTGCTGTTAAACCAAAATTTTCTAACTCATAACCAGACTATCTATAGAAATAAATGAGGGGGTTTACATCAGCTTAGGTACCCAACTCAAATTTAGCACTGCTTACCATCCTCAGACGGATGAACAGTCAGAGAGGACTATTCAGACGCTCGAGGATATGCTTCGGACATGTGTACTAAATTTTGGTAGCTCATGGAAGGATCATCTTTACCTGGAAGAGTTTGCATACAACAATAGCTATCAGGCCAGTATCGAGATGCCTCCTTTCGAGGCTCTGTACGGTAGGAGATGTCAGACTCCATTGTCTTGGGACGACGTAGTCGAGAGAGTACTATTAGGACCAGAGATGGTAGTTGATATTGTAGAAAAAGTAAAGCCGATTAGAGAGAGACTTCGTATGGCTCAGGATAGACAAAAGTAGTGGACCGATAGCCGCCGGAGACAGTTAGAGTTTCGGGTGTAAATTTATTTATTTAAATATCGATTACATTCTTAGATTATGCGTTAAGTTCCTGTTTTGGCATAGGTTGGCGACTTAGTGTTCTTGAGGATCATTCTGACACGTGGTATAATTCATTTCGGTGGAGGTGGAAAGGTTAGTACAAGATTCATCGGACCTTTCAATATTTTAGAGAAGGTCGGGACAATAGCCTATCGACTAGCCCTACCGCCTACATTGGAATGAGTACACAACGTGATCCATGTGTCCTAGCTGAGGCAATACGTGGCAGATCCTAGCCATGTATTAGATCATTCAGAGCTTGAGGTTGGACCAAGCCTCCGTTATCCGGAGCAGCCTGTGGAGATCCTAAATCGGAGGAAGACAGTGCTTCGAAACCAAGTAATTTCCTTGGTTCGCGTCGCTTGGAGGCATCACTCTCCCGGTAAATCCACTTGGGAGCGGAAAGATGAGATATAAGAGCGTTACCCCTATCTTTATGCACCATGAGGTAATTTTTTTTTTCTTGTATTTGTTCTACCTTAAATTTTCAGGACAAAATTTTATTTTTAAGGGGGGTAAACTTGTAACCTCTATATCCTAAAATTCTAGCTTAAATGTTGTTATTAGGTTAATTTGGGACTATTGAAATTTTTTCACAATTTTTTGTTAATTAAAACTAGTAACACTAATTTTTTTTGGCTTTCAAGAATTTATTTTAGTGTCAAACATAATTAAAGATGTTCCAAAATTTTAATTTAGGTTCAAATAATTAAGTATATTTTTTAAAAATTTTTGGAAATTTTTTGAGTATTTTAGTATTTATTGGGAGCTATTTAGGCTAATAACTAATTTTCTAGGACTTCTAGAATTTATTGTGCAAGCCAAGGAAAATAGAATGGATCCAAGTAATTTTCTATAATTTATAATAGTATTATATATTTTATGGGATTTTTTTAGAATTTTTGGAATATTTTTAATATTTATTTTTAGTTAAATAGGTAAAACAAATTTTTAGAACTTATAGTAATTATTGTAGAAAACCTATGAACATAAAACTGCTCCAAATATTTTTCTAGGGTTTGTTTATCTAAATTTATTTCCTGTAAATTTTTTAGATTTTTGTAATTATTTTTATTATTTAGATTTAAAATGATTAAAATAAGAATATGATAAAGGTAAATCAAAAACAAATAATATAAACAAGCCACCCAACCAGATTCTGACACGTGTCAGCCGCATACCATCATATATATATATATATATATATATATATATATATATATATATATATATATATATATAACATTAATTATTCGATTATTTTATAGAGAGAGATTTAAGGGGGATCTCATCAAGGGTTCTTCGATCTTCCAGAAGTCATTGCAGATAGCTCCGGACTTCAAATGTATCCCAGTTTCTTGCGTTAGAACCGTATTGAGGTTAGTTTTCTGAATATATAATTTTTTTCACAAAATTCATAGTATTAAATTCTGAAAAAATTGTAGAGCACAGCATGTCCGAAAATAGATGCGTCTTGATGTTTTTGCGATTTCGGGAGAACTAGGGATCCGAATCGTGAACCGTTTAAAGTTTCGGAAATCTAACGTCGAGACAGTAGACATATATTTTTTCTAAATATAATTCGAATTATTTCTCTGCTGTTAATTTAGTATAACTTCTAGGTTAGCAATCAACTACCGTTGTATAATACTATTTTGTATGTGCAATAGTTTCCAAATGAATTCGAATACAAATGAGCCATAAATTCTAGCATATTTATGACGCTTAAATATACAAAAAATCATGTATGAAAGTCAAGTTTTTATTGGTTGATTGTTCGATCAACAAGTTCGTCTCGATTTGTGTGCCATAAGTCTCGAGTTGATAAAATCGGGTTCTTTGTACAAAATTTAGAAATTTTTCTAAAAAATTTAGAATATAAATTAAAATAAAATTTTAGAATAATTATTCCAAAATTAAATAAATTAAATAAATTAAAATAAATTAAAATAAATTATCTCTTGACATGGTAACATATCATACGTAGGATTTGGACTCTGAATTGGGACCTGATCCAACCACAGCTAAGGACCACAGGCGAGTGCATTTTCGTGATTACTTTTAGTGCTTGATAGTCTCTACAATGCATGCTTAGTATTGATTATTTTATTCTCGATACTTGTTACACAGATTAGTATGATAGATTCTTGTTATGAGATACGTGACTATTCTGGATTATTACTATTTCTTCGTGACTGGTTCAGAATTCATATTGTACTCGTTGGGAGAAAAAATACTTACTGGACATGTGAACTATCATTTTTATCCCTTGGTCTTACTGGAATAATAGCAATCATACACGACACGTGTGGTATGCTGAATTATACCCTTAGTCGTTCATATATCAACAAGGTATTTCAAATCATGTAGAGTAATTTGTTCCTATCTGTTCTTCCATACATTGCAGTTATTTCCTATTTTGCTAAAATATATTGTACTACATCTTTTCCATGACATAAC
Source organism: Iris macrosiphon (assembly GCA_036927795.1). NCBI lineage: Eukaryota > Viridiplantae > Streptophyta > Magnoliopsida > Asparagales > Iridaceae > Iris > Iris macrosiphon. The sequence goes on from JAYESA010000005.1 coordinate 245,829,804, forward strand.
TTCAGCATTTAGTTATTCTGGTTGCCTTATTGTGATTTTAGTTTTGTTGCTATCATATATTATTTACTATTTATTGTCTTATAGCTTCTACCATATATTGGAACTATTTTTACTGTGATATACTCGTTCCTTTCTTGACTGGATAACCATATTTTAGGAAACTACGATGATGATGTGATCCCTACACATTATGGACCATATGCTAGTGACATAACTGAACCTGATCTTATCCTTCAGGAGAATCAGAGAGAGTTAGCAGCTCAAACACCGTCTGTCTATAATGGAGTAGTTTAGTAGAGTAGATTTTGTTAGTTATTTTGGATCGGATTGTTCTCCGACAATTTTTCTAGAGTATTTTGAATATTATTCTTTGGATATTTAGTCATTTTTGGGAGACTTCTTGGACCCACAACGAGACTATTATTTCATTATTATCTATGGTGTATTAATTTAAATTAGTGCCTGTGATTGAGTATAGTGTATATATATATATGTTGTGAGTTATAGATTATACTTGTGGCTTATTGTACAACATTCTACCGCAGACACTGCGACGTAGGCTGGACGTACTCATGACTCATGTCCAAATCTAGGATGCAAGTCGTGACAGGACTTCCCCGACTCTGACAATCTCGTCGAACTGTAAAAATTAAGCAACTAATAAATAAGCAAAAAAATTACAAATACAAAAAAATCAATCTAGCAAATTTTTGTAATACTAATCATCCGTAAAAAATGCTCGAAGTCAAAATATATCCACCAGTATATAGACCACCCTTAGCACGGACAGCCTTCGCTTTCTCGTACTTGGCCTTGTAGGCCGGGGTGGCCATCTTCTTCTTCATCTTCTTCCACTACCCCGCCTTCATTCACTCCTTGCGGTGATCCGGTCCAAGTGACGCTAGCGCCTTCTGCTCATTGATCATATATCTCAACCTCTTGCTGGCGACTGTCTTGTAGCACTTTCGGATATCATTATCTCTATGATCCGACCACCAGTACAACCTCTGCAAATTAGAAAATATCATTGTAATCAAAAAAATTATATATTATTATAAATAAAATTTATATACATACTCTGAGCTTCTCCAGCCAAGTGAATCGTCGATCGAGCGGAATGTCACTGAAGTTGATATAAAGGCCATCAAAGTAGCCCCACATGATCTCCCCCAGATTATTTCTAGCCTTAATCGAAAAGAATATGAAATAAATAGACAATATACAATTAGAATAAAAAATACAAAATAAATGTGTGAATTGTCAAATAAATATTTACGTTGCTCCATCGGCCCATAGCTCGGGACGACAGATATTGGCTGGCCGCTCTGGTAGATTAGGGGGGTCTGCAAATCCTGGACGGATGACATATACTCCGTTGTCCACAAGAATGTCGAAAAATAGATTTGCTCATGTGGATCAACTAGTGGAATAGCCGGTCTAGTAGTGTCGGTAGTGGCTAAAGTAGAAGAAGGGGTAGCAGCTGATGGCAATTCGGAAGATGGAATAGCTCCTCCTACAGAAGAACGAGTATATAGCGGGAATAAACCATATATCGCATCTACGAACTTGTCCTCAGGCCGTGTGCGGGAATCTGGAGTAGCAAACATAGTGGACGGAGGAAGCTGAGAAGATGATCCTCTCTGAACTTGTCGTCCCCGTCCTCGTCCCGCCATACTATAGGCAAATATGCAGCAAAAATAAAATGGTGTCATCAAACAGATAATCATAATGTAATGATATGGTGAAATAAGTAAATACTAGTGTGATAATGAAATAAATAATAATCGTGTCATAAAAGAATTAAATAAATATCTAAGATAATGCATATGTATGTACGTAGTAATCTTCTACATCTTCTGAATCATCATCGTCTTCTGAATCATTTTCTGAATCGTCTTCATCTTCTACTTCTTCATTTTTATTTTCACTTCCACTATCACTATCACCTTCATCTTCCAATTCTTGTTTCTCGTTCGATACAACCATATCTGAGTTCTCCTCTATATAAGCTAAATCTTCTATCTCAATCTCTTCGTCAACTCTATCATCGTCTATGGTAACGTCAACCCCCATACCATCAACACCGATTAAACTCATATATGCAAGTTGAGGCATGACCATCCCATCCTCTTGGTATGTTAGATCCCCAACATTATATGTGTTTATAACTTTAGTTTTGCATACAGCCCACCAATCTTTATAACTGCGTCGCCGACTAGGATAGCTCGTATAATACACTTGAACCGTTTGACTGGCCAACACAAATGGTTCAAAACATATATATCATTTTTCATATTTTATATCAACAAACCCAAATTGTTTATCAATTTTTCATCATTACTTGGGTGTTGTGTCAAACCAATCACATTTAAAAATCACAATTTTTGTCTCATAAGAGTGATCCAGCTCTACGATATCTCTTAGTACACCGTAATAGTCAAATTTTGGATCGGCATCGTAGACTGCACCCCTCACACATACTCCAGAGTTCTTTGTATAATTAGCCTACTTATCGACAAATGATTGAATAATAGACTTATCAATGATTCTAAATTTGAAGCCATTGATGGTGTATCCATCCTAACACTTTGCCCTCATGCTTGGTCCGATAGATAATGCTCAAAATCGTTCATTTTGTAAGTCAGTACCATGACGAAAAACCTGAAACATCACGTATCATATAGACACTAGACAAAGATTGGTCTGAATCACTACCAAAATATGATAAAATAGTGATATTTTTAGCGACATCAAAGTAAAATGTCGCTAATATTAAAGATTTCAGTCACTCCAAAAGGAAACGTCGCTATAAGTCGTTGTTTGGCAACATATAGCAACGTTTAGCGACTGTAATTCAGTTTTTTAAAAGCATAATCACTATTAGCTTATTTAAGGTTGCTAAACGTCGCTGAGTTTATGATTTAGCGACGTTTAGCGAAGTATGTGTCATGCTCCGATCTCCCGCAGGAAAATCAGCCTTCCCCGCTGGGTACGAATTACCGCACCAGCGCTCCCGCGGGACGATCGCTTTGACCCATCCGAGCATGATGCCGCATGAGCGTGAACCATGCCCTTACAAGGCCATGGTTCGTTGGCTGTCGGTAAGAGATCTAAGCCACAGAGTCGCACAGATTGTCCGAGTGCAGCGAAATGTATATACGCATAAGCGAATGGTAACAAGTTTACTGAGTCGACAGTAGCGGAAGCAAAGATTGAGTATACAAGTACAGAAGTAAAGCAACTCTTTTATTCATATTGAAACAAGTGTTACAGGCGGCGTATAGCCGAGATTACAAGTCACTCGAGCACTCTCTCTCTCTGAAACATAAAAGCGTGTCAAGTGGCTACATTTGTGGAATGATTGAATAGGCGATGTTCCAACATTATGTCTAGTATATGTGCATCAGTTCTGGACGCAGTGTTCCAAGGCTCCAGAGTCGAACTCCACGCTTTAGCACGCACGAAGGAGGCATCCGCAACGAACGAGGTCTTCCCGCACCCTGCAAACAACTTGGTGGATTATCAGTACACGAATGCACTGGTGGAGAGGCTACTCGCCCGCTCGACAAATCCAAACACGTAATATAGGTTTCGTGCACCAACTACTTTGTTGTCTTTCTAGTTGTGCCTTAGGATCAGTTTCATGACAATATTAAATAGCCTAACTCGTGTGGCAGTGCACCGTGCGATATAAAAGAAAACACGACGAGACTTACCAACTTACCGTTTGTCCTTCCCTGTCCAAGGCAAACCAAGTTAATTGATGCACCAGGATATAAAAACATTCAAGCATTAGCATATGCGAACATAAGTGTCTCAAGCGAGATTTTATATCGGGTGCACGAGTTCTTCTATTTAATTCATGGAACACAAGTATACTTATTTCTCAGATTCATTGTTCTTTATCAGGAAACTAGGATTCAGATTCATAGATGCAATACAATAACTCGCACACGGATTGCCGCTAAGCGAGTATAATTATGAATGCACAGGAGTCGCTGGCGTAGCCATTTATGGACATAGTCGCAATAAGACGGTGGTGCCGGTGCCCCGGCAACCCGACTGAACTTAACCGTACTAGGAATAAACTAGCACAACTACCAGATCTTCCCCCTAGGCCGGATCGGTCCCGGTGCCCCAGTGCCCCGAACCGAGGAGATCAAACTTGTGCACAAGCATCCGCGATTGAATGAATGAGTCCTTGTTGTTCTTTCATTATTTTGAGTAAATGGCAATGTTTGTAGGCGCAGGTCATGATCCTTGCTACAAACCATCCCAGGCCGTTCGGTTCATTTGTTATGAATTTTACACAAGTTGATACACAAGTCCAAGTTATGTTCAGGTGCAACTTAACACGATGTGCTCCCCTGGTTCGGGGATTGCCTTGGCAACCTATCGGTCCCAGATACCAGCAGGTTCATTTTACATATAAGGACTATTTAATAGTCATCGGGCTAACAAGATGCATGCACGATATACCACAGTGTTTTACTTGATTGAGGCATGATTCCATATAACAAGCATTGAATCGAGGCAAGGGTATGAGTTAACATATAATAGGCAAGCATGCATTTCCAATAAAACTTAAACATTCACGTTGGCTCAGGCCCGAAGGTAGACCGAGAAGTAAAACCGTTAAGGAACTTATCGAATGACATGCTCTAGAGTCGTGCAGTGCAATGAGTAAACATAGTATACTTGTATCATCCTACTCGAGTCACAGCGGGGTCGAGGCAACATTACCAGTTAACATATCAAGCAGACAAGCACACAAACTTAAACAATCACGTTAGCTCAGGCCCGAAGGTAGACCGAGAAGTAAAAATGTTAAGGAACTTAACGAGCGACATTATCTAGAGTTGTGCAATGTAACCAGGTAAAAAGTGCACTAAGAAAAGCAATACACATATCGATCTATCGAGGCAAAGCAGGGTCCAGTTGCCCAAGGCAACGGTAGCATGCGAGGGTCTATATATAAGCAATCGTTTTATTTCCATGTTCCAACATAAGCAGTAAAAGTTAGGATTATTCCCTTAGCTAGGTGCATTGGATTCTTATTATCATGCAGGGGTGATTCACCTAGCGACTAGCATGTATCATTCCGTATTTTATGTGTGTTGGCTAAGCAAAGACAAGTTTATCGTAGCCACCCACCTTAGCGATGATTGGCCCGGTTGAGCGATACTCCGAGCGAGCCTCTGAAAGCCTAAGCCGGTTTTCTTGAAGGGCCAAGTCAAGGATAATCCTTTGCCTCAATAAGTCGCCTTTGCTGAGCAAGGCAGGTAGGGACGTTGCACTTTTGCCATTTGAATCGGCAGTCCGCTTGAGCAGAATGGGGTGTTACATCATACACCACTCAGAAAAAGTCTCGTCCTCGAGACTTATTGAGAGCAGGCCGTACTATCGCATCGTGGTAATTTATCTAAGAATATCAATGGGTACAACTAAATCCATTAAAACACAATCTCCTACTCGTTCCTTACACCGTGTCGCGTGTATGCTGAGCAGTCTTATTTTTACCTTAGCGCGGGACATGTTGCTTAATACAGAGTACGTTTCAATCGAATTAAGTAGCGATCAAGGGCTGAGGCAAATTTGTACAAGTCGTTATGCATGTTCAGACGGATATTTACTTGCACTAGCATTTGAGATCGGCATATCGCGAGTCTGGATCGTGCACGGATTCGAAGCGTCCTTCAAACACATGCATTTCCACCAACTTAGAGATAGCGAAGTATTAGCACTCGAGTTTCATATTTCTAGAGTCTTGGATCGTGCACACGTTCAAGGCATCCCTCAAACATATGCATTCAACCAAACTTAGAGATAGTGAAATCGGACAAGCTACTTGCGAAATCTTAAGGGTTCCCGTTTATAAATTACAAGGATACTTCCGATAGGGTCAATCAAATCCCAAGTAAATTCCATTCCACTCAATCAAGTATTTGCACTCTCGTTATGCATGATTCGTTCGATTCAACCGACTAATGTCCATTTGTTCGGATCAAACATAGGACGCACTCACCGCTCCCAGTCTAACCCTAAGTCTTGTTGCCCCAGTTCTTTTGCTTGTTCAAGCAACGTTCTAAAGTCGGTTGCACAGGTTCATTCACTCAGTACAAGGTCGTCTGCCTAATTGCTAGGTCGGCTCACAAGGTCGTAGGTACAGGTTCAAGCATACGATACATCGTGCAAATTCGTCGTACGATGCTCGCACCAAATTCCTAGGGCCAAACTATTGTTCATTTGTATGGGGTATTCTACCCAAGCTCGTTTCACTCAGATTTCTAAACATCGAGCACAGATTCTTCCTACTCTCAATTACACGTTCATTTGCACGGGGGACGAGTCCGTTCAGTAAAATCCATAATGTATTCCAGTTGCAGGACCAGCCTATTGATTTTACGTAGTCTATCTCTCCAACACGTTTTGATAGAAACCATTTCCATTTCAAGTTTAGACCACAAAGCCAAAATTCAATTCTAACCCTTAGACTATATCCCTAAGTCGTTCAACCTGATTTACGTATTCGTTCACAAAACCATCAAGCGTGATTTATTCCAGGTTCTAGGCTAACTTATCCACAACTCTTATCGATTTACTGCATTTCTGATTCGTCTTATCGTATCGAACCAAAAGTCAAGACGATCATTTATTTGTCACGCTCCGGTCTCCCGCTAGTTCGATCACCTTCATTGGACGTGAGATCATCACGTCAACGCTTCCGCTGGATAATTTTTTTAACCCGGGCATGATACATATACGGGCATAGAGTTACGTTCGCACAAGACAAGAACATTTGACGCTATGGTTATTTTTGACACAATCGTGACTCACTTATCATTCACCTTGCTCCATCCAAGTTTTTATATGAAATCTATCAAGTCGTGTCCGTTTATGTAGTGATTTTAATTCATCCATCGAAAATCATCCAACATCAATGTTACCGTTTGATATTTCCACAGTCTATTTATAACATTCCTCAAGAATCAAGTTTCTATATTCGAACCCAAGTCTATTCCATTTCGATACGTTCCATTCATCGAGTCCGTTCGGAATAATCAATGAACATGTTCCCTTGAGTCCGATCATCCCCGCCGTACGCGAATCACTGCGTTGGCGCTTCCGTAGGATAACCGTTCTCGTTGGGACTGATTTCGAGAGTTATCTTTTCAAACTCGATTTCAAGATCGTTCTTACAAACATCAAGCCAATTCTATTATCGCACATATATCTCATCGAACCATAGTATTCATTCTCGGGCTAACTTATTCGAGCGATATTTTATTCAAGTTTAATCCTTTTGTTTTGTTTTAATCCGAAATCGCTCGCCCAATTCTCAAGTTTCAGTTTGTTCATCTTAACTAAGATGCTGGTTTTCATTTCCAAGAATTTCCATTCGATATAAGCCTTATCAATTGGTTCAAGACATTCTACAATCATTCAATCCGACTATCGCACGAGACTTCCGAATCCGTATGAACATTTCTAAATGTTCCATATACCACTCGGAATCGAGTCATCCTATTAAACCCAAAATTTGATGTTTGCATTTATCATTAGCATAATCACCAAGTCATACCTAAGAATTCTTGCACGATATTTAGGTATCGCCTAGTAAAATCTTAGTCTCGTATCTATTCCGGATTTAATAGTCATCCAAGCGACTATATCGATTTGTGTCTTCCAACACAAAATATCGTTCGAGCCATTTACCAAAATTCAAACACGATTCGTTAGGTTCGCCTAAGCAATAAATCTGGTACAGTTTCTATCAGTTGCAGTTCTAAGTCTGACTCGCATTATTCCTGAATGATATCTAAATCTCGTTATAACCGACTTGCATCAAAGGGTCTTTGGTATGCGATACTGAAACAACACAACTTAGCCAAAAGGTTGCGTGCATAGCAAACCGTTCAGGCGATATTTGATTTCGTACTCACTAGTTGGATAACCAGGTAAGGGCATATGGTTCGCGCATATCACATGAATCTTAGCACGAGTCTGTTCCCCAAAGGGTCTAGCACAGATCGACACAAAGGCCTACAGATCACAATATCGTAAAAGCAATCACATCACTTCACATGCAAACTTTTGAAAGTATTTAGACTTATTGTTTGGAATATCCCACAGAGGCATTGAGAGAGTGTGTGCACATAACTCATAAACAAGCTTTCAAAACAGAGACATATGAAATAAAGTCCAAAGGCGTATAAGCCAAGCTCTGATACCACTATGTCACGCCCCGATCTCCCATAGGCAAATCGGCCGTCCCCGTTGGGTACGAATCACCGCGCCAGCGCTTCCACGGGACGATCGCTTCGACCCATCCGAGCGTGATGCCACACGAGCGTGAACCATGCCCGTGCAAGGCCATGGTTTATTGGCTAGCGGTAAGAGATCTAAGCCACAGAGTCGCACAGATTGTCCGAGTGCAGCAGAATGTATAAAAGCATAAGCGAATGATAACAAGTTCACTGAGTCGATAGTAGCGAAAGCAAAGATTGAGTACACAAGTATAGAAGTAAAGCAACTCTTTTATTCACATTGAAACAAGTGTTACAGACGGCGTATAGCCGAGATTATAAGTCGCTCGAGCACTCTCTCTCTCTGAAACATAAAATCATGCCAAGTGGCTACATTTGTGGAATGATTGAATAGGCGATGTTCCAATATTATGTCTAGTATATGTGCATTAGTTCCGGACGCAGCGCTTCAAGGCACCAGAGTCGAACTACACGCCTTAGCACGCACGAAGGAGGCATCCGCTCCGAACGAGGTCTTCCCGCACCCTGCAAACAACCTGGTGGATTATCAGTACACGAATGCACTGGTAGGGAGGCTACTCGCCCGCTCGACAAATCCAAACACGTAATTTAGGTTCCGTGCACCAACTACTTTGTTGTCTTTCTAGTTGTGCCTTAGGATCAGTTTCATGGCAATATTGAATAGCCTAACTCGTGTGGCAGTGCGCTGTGCGATATAAAAGGAAACACGACGAGACTTACCAACTTACCGTTTGTCCTTCCCTGTCCAAGGCAAACCAAGTTAATTGATGCACCAGGATATATAAACATTCAAGCATTAACATATGCGAACATAAGTGTCTCAAGCGAGATTTTATATTGGGTGCACGAGTTCTTCTATTTAATTCATGGAACACAAGTATACTTATTTCTCAGATTCATTGTTCTTTTATCAGGACACTAGGATTCAGATTCATAGATGCAATGCAATGACTCGCACACGGATTTCCCTAAGCGAGTATGATCATGAATGCACAGGAGTCGCTGGCGTAGCCATTTATGGACATAGTCGCAATAAGACGATGGTCCCGGTGTCCCGGCAACCCGACCGAACTTATTCGTGCTAGGAACAAACTAGCGCAACTACCAGATCTTCTCCCTAGGCCGGATCGGTCCCGGTGCCCCGAACCGAGGAGATCAAACTTATGCACAAGCGTCCACGACTGAATTAATGAGTCCTTGTTATTCTTTCATTATTCTGAGTAAACGGCAATAGTTGTAGGCGCAGGTCATGATCCTTGCTACAAACCATCCCAGGCCGTTTGGTTCATTTGTTATGAATTTCACACAAGTTGATACACAAGTCCAAGTTATGTTCAGGTGCAACTTAACACGATGCGCTCCCCTGGTTCGGGGATTGCCTTGGCGACCTATCGGTCCGAGATACCAGTAGGTTCATTTTACACATAAAGACTATTTAATAGTCATCGGGCTAACAAGATGCATGCACGATATACCACAGTGTTTTACTTGATTGAGGCATGATTCCATATAACAAGCATTGAATCGAGGCAAGGGTATGAGTTAACATATAACAGGCAAGCATGCATTTCCAATGAAACTTAAACATTCATATTGGCTCGAGCCCGAAGGTAGACCGAGAAGTGAAACCGTTAAGAAACTTATCGAATGACATGCTCCAGGGTTGTGCAGTACAATGAGTAAACATAGTGTACTTGTATCATCCTACTCGAGGCACAGCGGGGTCGAGGCAACATTACTAGTTAACATATCAAGCAGACAAGCATGCAAACTTAAACAATCACGTTAGCTCGAGCCCGAAGGTAGACCGAGAAGTGAAACCGTTAAGAAAATTAACGAGCGACATTATCTAGAGTCGTGCAATGTAACCAGGGGAATAATGCACTAAGAAAAGCAATACACATATCGATCTATCGAGGCATAGCAGGGTCCAGTTGCCCAAGGCAACGGTAGCATGCGAGGGTCTATATATAAGCAATTGTTTCATTTCCATGTTCCAACATAAGCAGTACAAGTTGGGATTATTCCCTTAGCTAGGTGCGTTGGATTCTTATTAGCATGCAGGGGGTGATTCACCTAGCGACTAGCATGTATCATTTCGTATTTTATGTGTGCTGGCTAAGCAAAGACAAGTTCATCGTAGCCACCCACCTTAGCGATGATTCACCCCGGTTGAGCGATACTCCGAGCGAGCCTCTGAAAGCCTAAGCAGGTTTTCTTGAAGGGCCAAGTCAAGGATAATCCTTTGCCTCAATGAGTCGCCTTTGCTGAGCAAGGCAGGTAGGGACGTTGCACTTTTGCCATTTGAATCGGCAGTACGCTTGAGCGGAACGGGGTGTTACAGTATGTAGTGACGTTAGTATTTTTGATATTTAGCGACGTCTATAATGTCGTAAAATATTTTTATTAGTGACGTCATAAGTTGACATCGCTAAAATTTTAATATAGGTTTCGATTCCCCCCTTCTGTCGAAATATACCCCTAAGTTTTCAAAAACTCCCCCCTTCCCCCCTTCCAGCGAACTGCACCCTCCGGCGTCCGGCGTCCCCCTCCTCCTCCTCTAGGTAAACCCTCTATCTCTCTCTCTCTCTCTCTCTCTCTCTCTCTCTCTCTCACAGGACACGACATAACACAGATACAGACACGACACACATACGTGACAGACACGACACACACACACGTGACAGACACGACATGACACTAACCCTAACCCGATCTCTCTCTCTCTCTCTCTTTCTCTCACTCACAGATGCACATGTCAGAATGATGGGGTTCAGTTCCCCAGAGACTATGTAGGGGAGAATTGAAACTCCAATTAACCATTGAAGAAGAAGACAGAGAATTGGGGATCTAGGGTTTTATTTATTTGAATCTGTAATTGGAAAGCAAATACAAATAATAGTAAGAAAAAGGAATGTAGTAGTAACAAAACAGTAAAGAGAAAATACATATTCATCCTTGATACCCTCTTTTTTCCTATCATCCTTATTTATAGTGTTAGTGACTGGGTATCAGAGAAAGGCTCTGATACTGATGGATTCCTGCTGACATAGAAATTATGTTACACTGATTGAATTGCCAGGTAGACTAATTGAATTGCCAGGTGGAAGTTGAATTGGATACACCCTCTAAGTAAATATTGAGGAGAACGTTGAACTGTGTATACTGATACTAACTGCCTCATGCTCCAATACTGAGCTAACATATGTTTCTAAAAGGTTCATATCAATCCCCACTCCTTAAATTGACCTTGTCCCAAGGGCAAAATAAGAAAATTCTTTGAAGAACTTATTCATATGGTACCCAAGTGTGCTGCACTGACAATGAACATTGGTACCATCTGATTCACACTGCTATAGGCTACAACTGAGCTGGAATTTGAACTTAGGATATGCGATCACTGACTCACTGGTTGTAGTGACTGCTACTTCTTTGATACCGATACCTTCTATTGGAGTAGGAACAAATAGAAGCATACAATTGTATATAAGCATAGCCTTTAGTGTTCTACGTAGGAGTTGGTTATTTTTACATGATAGAGAGCAACGGATAGAGAGAATTGCTTAAATTCTGATACTTGAATACTAAGTATGGCAGTTTTTGGTTTTGGAAGTATGGCCACTGTTGCTACTAAGCTCTAGCTTGATCCCTGGATCCCACACATTCACCAATACTGCCCCCCCCCCCCCCAGTTAAAGAAGTCAGGCATGTTTAAACCAATCCATGCAATATATATGGTGAATATGGCAGAAGTTCTATCGAACCCAATCTCAGCACCTAAGATAATTTCCTTATCACATAGAGCTTCAGAAGACTTAATTTCCATTTCCAGGAATGAGTTAACCAAAGCATCAGAAAATTTTGGATCAATGATAACGGTAATCTTGTTCTGCCCTGTGGTCTTGCCCTCCGTTGAAACATCCAGGTTTCTATTAGCATCAACCTTAAAGCACATGGTGATCTGAAGTACACTCCTTAGAGCAGGTTGAATGATGTCCCTGTCAGATTTAACAACATATTCATAAGCATCCGTTATTTGCTTCAGCTATCCATCTTGACATACATCAGGTTCAACAATAGTTTCTAAATTTTTTATTTTTTTATCCTTTGGTGAAGAAGCACAACTATCAAGGAATTTACCAGGAATGGTTGTGTTCACATTCAATCATTCCTTCACAGGTTGATCCAGTTTGTATTCTTCCATAACTAGGGAATTTTGGACAAGTTTGACATTCCCTGAACTGTCCTCAGGAAAAGGATTGCAGGGTTGTTCCCTGTATTCAACAACTTCTTGTTCAATTCCCTTCGAACGGTCAACAGTATGTGGGTAATTGACACTAGAGGATTCATTGGGTACCTTGTTGCTACTAGGGAATGTACTCTGTAATTCATCCCGACAATCATCGGATAATAAGTCTGGCTTGTCCAGCATGCCGATTTCAGTGCCTTCTTTCTTCAGGGACATATCATCGAACACCTTCAAGTCATGTTCTTCTGTTTGAACTTCTGAGTAAAAACCTTTGCAATGTTCAACTTTTCCTTTCTCTATCATAGTCACAACAGGCAGTGGAGAACTTAGGAATGTACTCGTCAAATTCAGCAATTCATCATTAGGCTTCTGAAGTTGCTCTTCGAATGCTTTTGAATCCTTTCTTACTTTATATTTCTGAAATGTTGAAGTTAATATCCTCTACATTATCGAAACCCAGCTCCACAACATATGCATCTATGGTGGCAGTTTCTTGACTTAAGGAGCCTTCTCTGACTTGGTGTATAGGGCTTCAAATAGCAGGTATTGTCAGTACAAACACCAAATGTAAAGGGATGAGGTTGATAAAACATTTGAGGGCATTGTGTATCAAGTTAGAGCAGTTCTTACCTTCCTAAAGAGATTTATACTGTATTTAACGATGAGTATATATGCTAGGACTAGGAGTATCAGTACATGTACTTTATTTAACGATGAGTATATACTTGAACGATGTTTATTCATTTCTGCAGAAGTATCTAGAAATGGATATGAATTACTATATGTATCATCGTTCGTGGATGTACAACCATCATCCTGATGACATGTGCGGTGTGCGAGATGAATTCATTGAGGGTGTATAGTAGTTCCTGTAGTTCGCCAAGGCGTTCCCTCAGTACATGGACGGTACCAAAATTAAGTGTCCATATGTGAGATATCGCAACTTAAAATATCTTCCAAAAGTGGAAGTCACATATCATTTGTACTCGAAAGGTTTCACGCAGAATTATTATCAGTGGACCACGCACGGAGAACTTGTGTCTTTAGCATCGGAGTTGGAGCCTTATTTGGAGCCGTATATGGATGTCCACGACCACGCTGCTTACGACGACGGGTAGGTGAACATGATTTTTGATGCGGCGGGGCCTAGTTTTGATCTGGACAATCATGATACAGCTGAGGAGGCACCGAATACCGATGCTGCGAAGTTCATAGAGTTGTTGGAGAATACAAGGACTCCATTATATCCTGGTTGTGAAAATTATTCACCGTTGGAGGTGGTTACAAGATTGTTGAGCATCAAGTCTGATTTTAACATGTTGCAAGAATGCTATAACCGACCGATGGATTTGATTATAGAGATCTTACTAGAGGGTGCATAGTTGCCTAAAGACTTCTACCAATCTAAGAGGATGGTGAGATCACTCTTGATGGGATACAAAAAAATCGATGCATGTCGCAACAGGTGCATATTGTACTACAAAGACGACAAGGATGAAGATGCATGCAGATTCTGTAGTGTTGATCGCTACAAGGCCACTGGAAGAGGAAAGTCTGTAGGTGCAAAGAAGCCTACTGATTCGATGCACTACTTGCCTTTGACGCCGCGGTTACAGAGGTTGTTTATGGTGAAGGAGACTGCATAAAACATGAGTTGGCACAGGCGAAAATAGATCGAAGGAGTATTGGATCATCCATCTGATGGAGAATCATGGAAGTACTTTGATCGAGAGTATCCAGATTTTGCTTCGGATCCGCGTAATATCATATTGAGGCTCTCCTCCGACGATTTTACCCCATTCGGACTTCGGGCTCCCAGTATTCGTATTGGCCTGTGATCGTCACTCCGTATAATCTACCGCCTTGGATGTGCATGAAGACTCCGTATATGTTCCTAATCGTTATTATCCCAGGTCCGAATAATCCGAAGAGGAACATCGATGTATATTTACAGCCTTTGATAGATGAGTTGAATCAGCTGTGGGAAGTAGGTGCCAACACGTACGATGTTTCCAGAAAGCAGAATTTTCAGTTGAGGGCAGCACTTATGTGGACCATCAACGACTTTTCGGCCTATGGAATATTATCGGGATGTAGCACTCATGGTCGTGTATCATGTCCGTATTGCATGGACCGTACTAAGGCTTTCCATTTGAAACACAGAGGCAAACCGTGCTTCTTCGATTGTCATCGACAATTTTTGCCGAAGGATCATCCGTACCGGAGGAACAAGAATAATTTTCGTACGGGCATTTTGGAGAAGGCCAATCCACCGCCAAGGTGGCCCGGATACACGATATAGGAAGAGGTAAAAGATTTACCAAGTGCTATCGAAGAGCCTTCTAAGGGTACAAGTGTGACAGATTTGGTCGCACCGATAACTGGACGAAGAAGAATATATTCTGGGATCTGCCATATTGGAGCACCAATCTGATCAGACATAACTTTAATGTCATGCATATCGAGAACAATATGTTTAATAACATAATTAATACTGTAATGGAGGTAAAGGGGAAGACAAAAGATAATCCGAAGGCCAGGTTGGACTTAGAAGAAATATGTAGACGTCCTGCATTCCATTTGATAGAGGAGGGGAATGGAAAGTTAAAACAGCCTAAGTCAGTTTTCTCACTAGAGAAGGAGGATAAAGGAAGACTTTGTAGGTGGATTCAATGTCTAAAATTTCCAAACGGGTACGTGTCGAACTTGAGAAGATGCGTCGACCTCAAGGAGAACAAACTGGTGGGTATGAAGAGCCACGATTGTCACGTATTCATGGAGAAGTTAATTACGATTGCATTTCGGGAATTCTTACCGCAGGTCGTTTGGGATCCATTGACAGAGCAACGCATATTCTTCAGAGATCTTTTTTTTACTAAGTCGCTCGTCAATTGTTTAGAAAAGGAAGAGAAGGACATAGCGGTAACACTGTGTAAGCTCGAGAAGGTGTTTCTTCCTGGATTCTTTGACTTTATGGAGCATTTCCCAATTCATCTTTCCTATGAGGCACGTGTTGGTGGTCCTGTCGGTTATCGGTGGATGTACCCCTTCGAGTGACATCTGAATCACCTAAAAAGAAAGGTGAAAAATAAGGCACAGGTTGAGGGCTCTATTTGTGAAACTTATGTTCTTGAGGAGATTACAATACTGAGAAATGTGACGTATTTCAAACCTCATGTTGCTACTAATAGAACGAGAGCTCCGAGAAACGACGAAGGATATCAGGAATCTAATGATGCAATACTGAAAGTATTCAATGCGTCCGGAAAGCCTTCAGGGAAAATGAAGAAGAGATATTTGAATAACGACGAACTAAGGGCTGCTCAGTTGTATATATTACTCAATTGCGACGAGGATGAAGTAGAGAAGCTAGAGAGGTAAGTAATTAATACATCTACGTTTATGTCATCTCAATGTAATAGTATAAGCTACTATTATGCTACTAATGTCACTACCCAATTCTAGAAAATAAGGATTTTCTTTTTTTTTATTTTTGGTAAATTGTGTATTGTTCATAAATAATTATATTTATATTTAATTGTTGATTGTATTATTTTTTTTGTTTGGTTGTTTTAGGGTTTTGGCTAGTCTGGACCCATGTCAGACCCTAGTGGACCCATGTCCGACCCAACTAACACCCTTGTGAGGCCTATTTTTGGGTTTAGAATAATTATTATATTTTTAATAAGTTAGTTGGAGTGAATAGGAGTTAATTTGAGTGCTTTTGGAACCCCAAACCCAAATCCCTATTAGCATGACTATTAGGAGAGGGCTTTTTAGTCATTTTTATTCATGTAAACCTACTTTTATGCCATGGCCGTCCCCTTTCCCAGATCTGGACAGAACTCCCCCCCCCCTCCATTCTTTATTCCTTCTTCTTCTTCTCCACTCTTCTCCACTCCTTCTTTTCTACTTCCCACTTCCTATTCCAAGTAAGTATTCCTCAGTTTCTTCTCTTCCTTCTTACATTTCTTCCATTTGTATAAACCCTAACCATTTGTTTTTCCCTAACCTAGGTGAGTAGAGCCTAGATTTAGTGTAGAGGCTTGGTTTGGAGGCTTGGAAGCTTGAGGGTTGTGATTTCAAGGGTTTTGGAGACTTTGGCCTTGGGATTCCAACTCCCAAGAGGTAAACCCTAACTTTTCTCTTAGTGATTGCTATTATATAGTATAATTAGTAGTTTAGAACCTTCCTAGACCTTAAGTCTATCCGTGGGAGGAAGTTAGAGCTTGTTTGGTTGTGTTTGGAGACTTTGACATTAGGTTTTGTGTCAATTTTGGATGAAATCCGAGATTGGCCAATTTTGGGTGATGCCCTAGGTTAGAAGGACCTAGGTAGACATACTTGGGTGTCTTGAGGGTAAGTATGTGTCTCCGTTCGGACACGTGAAGTCGTGTCGCAGAGAAATAGACGTTTCGAGCATTTTGGGGGTTTTCGTCGTCGTAGGTTCTATGTGCATGCGCATTTTTGTCACAAACCTAGAATCAACGAGTTAGCATTTTTCTATGATCTAGACATCAATTAGATCCCGTGGGTAAATTTTAGGCCGATTTCGAGTAGGTTTGGTGTACGTTTTACGAGGTTTTGCGAACCGCACACCACGTGTTCGTCAAAATGACCGAATGGCCATTTCGACTTAGTTTCTTGGTTTTGGGCTCGTGCGCACGTTAGGTTAGCTTAGGGGAGTGTGTGCTAGAGTTCTCGGGTTGTATTTTATATATTTATAGTTATTTATAGGTATAGGGGTCGTTGGACGTGCGTTGGTGGGGTGTTGTTTGTGGTTGTGTTGTGTGTTGTATGTGTTGTGTGTTGTGTGTTGTATGTGTTGGGTTTGAGTTTATATATATATGTATGTATATGAGTTTATATATATACGTATGTGTCTATATATATATATATATATATATATATATATATATATATATATATATATATGTGTGTGTGTGTGTGTGTGTGTGTGTGTGTGTGTGTGTGTGTGTGTATATATATATATATGTAGTGTGTTTATATATATATATACATATTTGTGATTATAGATATGTGTGTGTATAAGTGCATAGGTGTATAAGTGTGTGT
>JAYESA010000005.1:245847516-246025016 GCA_036927795.1 Iris macrosiphon
GGAGGGTCGCCGAAGAGAGAGAGAGAGAGAGAGGGGGAGAGAGAGATAGATTGAGAATGGGGGGAAATGAAACGCGGCTGAGAATTTTATTTTTCGCAGCGACGGACAGCGACAAATTTTTGACAAAATATAATATATATTGTTTACATAAATAACTTAGTCATTTTTCCGTCAAATTTCTGTCGCTGACTCAGCGGCGGATTATTTTTACTTAAAGTAGACATGTCGAAAGCTTATGATAAATTGAGTCGGGATGTCATTAGCCAAGTTCTTCGAGATTTTGGTTTAGTTGAGAAATCCCATGACCTTATCATGCAATGTGTCACTAGTGTTTCTTTTACAATCTTTATTCATGGATCACCCTCCCAATCTTTCTATCCCCTTGTCACCCACTACTAGAATAAGCGGGACTAGCGACATTTTTTAGCGACGTCAAAGGAAAATGTCGCTAATAAAATATAAATTAGCGACTCCATGTAAAAACGTCGTTAGACGTCGCTAATTGGCGACATTTAGCGATGTTTAGTGACTTTTATTCAGTTTTTAAAAGATTAGTCGATATATGTTCAATTAAGGCCGCTAAACGTTGCTAATATGTTTCATTTAGCGGCGTATTTAGCGATGTATCTCTTTTAGACAATTAGCGACGTCATTAGCGATGTTAAAGACGTCACTAACTTAGCGACGTCTTTATTGGCGTAGCTAAAATGTCGCTAAATTTTGTTCATTTAGGGCTGATTCCCCCCATTTCCTTCGATCTCTCCCTCTCCCAAATTTCAAACCCGAACCTCCTTCCTCCCTCCGGCGACCCCCCTCCGACTCCTCCTTCCTCCCCCCTCCGCCGTCAGCTCCTCCTTCCTCCGGCTCCCCTTCTCCCTCCAGTGTCCTTCCTCCAGCTCCCCTCCTCGGTGAGCTCTTCTCTCTGTCTCCTTTCTCTGTCTATCTCTTTCTCTCTAATACAGACATGACACAACATGACACGATACGACATGACACATACTAACCCTAACTCGAATACACACACACACACACGCGAACACACACTAACCCTAACTCGAATTGAAGCTGGTACACGACACGACAAGCTATATTGTTGCTGTCCCTTTTGAACTACAGTCATAACCTTGACCAACTCTTTGAGGTCAGATTTAGGGAGATTTAACCAAAATGGATCCATGATCCTGTTGATATTAATAGCACTGGTTTAGATGAGAAGAAACAGCACACAACCAACTTTATAGTAATTTAGTTTACAGAGGAGGCCATTGCTGGTGCTGGTAGAACACTCGCTGGTTTCTTCCTTTGTGTCGTACGCCTTGGACGTAACATTGATCTTCAATGTGGTCTCCATTATGTGAGGGTTCATGTTTATGATGCCGATGTAGTAGCTGTCGTCCTCGTCGATCTCGTAATTTGCCTCCTCCTTGCTAGTACTACTTCTTGAGCAATATATATATATATATATATATATATATATATATATATATATATATATATATATATATATATATATATATATATATATCACCCTCGTTAATTAGCTAGCTAGCTTCAAATTCAAATTACGTCGCAAACATTAATTAAGGATCCGTTTGGTTCACTGTAACGTGATCTCAATAAAATCGAATGAAAAAATTATAATTCTAATTCATGGTAAGACGAGATTGGTCGCGTACCATCTGAAGATCCAGCAACGTCGAGCACAGACCTCCCGTGAAACATGTGCGACTCCTTCAGAGTGTGTTCTCCTTTCGGGTACTCTTTTAAATAAAAAGTACAAAACTTAAGTGCCAAATTAAATAAAAAAATTTAATTATTAAAACAACGATCATGATATTTCTCAGACATCATTTGAACAATTAACTCTTATTTAAATTATACACAGAAAAAATTATATATACAGAAAAATTACTATAAAGTAACAAATTTCAGTATAATTTGCTAGAACGGCATATGTTTGGAAAAATTGCTCTCCGCATGACATTATAATTTACACCCTCTAACCAACGAGAACTAATTGCTCTCATCACTGCATAACAGTACACTACCAACTTGGAAATTTTATGGGTTGACAAAATGGCACAAGCAGCAACCACCCAAATGAAGTAACATTTAAGAAGAAATAATGAGTGATGTGTGTGTCATCCAGCTCACTGTCTAAAAAGGTTGATGGCTACTTTGCATAAGACCTTGTGATTACCAAAGCAGAGTAGTAATCAGTCACTTGGTCATTTCATTGATAAGTTCTTTAGTTAAATAAGTGCGTAAAATTAATATGTTTTACACTAAATATGAGATGGCTTATGACCTTGTCCAAATGTAGAATGACTGCTACTTTCTGAAACTATCTTCCATATTATTTGCCATCCATGCCCTGCAGTTGGACATACTCACTACCAATTGACAAGTCAGATGATATACACACACACACACATAGGGCATTGTGTATCAAGTTAGAGCAGTTCTTACCTTCCTCTAGAGAATCACACTGTATGTAATAATTTATAGGATATATACTGTAATTTTTGTAGAAGTATCTAGAAATAGATATGAATTACTATCTACGTCATCGTTCGTGGATGTACAATCGTCATCCTGATAATATGTGCGGTGTACGGGATGAATTCATTGAGGGTGTACAATAGTTCCTGCAGTTCGCCAAGGCGTTCCCTCAGTACATGGACGGTACCAAAATTAAGTGTCCGCGTGTGAGATATCGCAACAGGAAATATTATCCAGAAGTGGAAGTCACATATCATTTGTACTCGAAGGGCTTCATACCGAATTACTATCAGTGGACCACGCACGGAGAACTTATGTCTCTAGCATCAGAGTCGAAGCCTTATGTGGAGCCGTATATGGATGTCCACGACCATGATGCTTACGACAACGGATGGGTGAACATGGTTTTTGATGCGGCGGGGCCTAGTTTCAATCCAGACAATTATGATACGGCGGGACCTAGTTTCAATCCGAACAATTGTGATGTAGCTGAGGAGGCACCGAATGCCGATGCTGTAAAGTTTATGGAGTTGTTAGAGAATGCAAGGACTCCACTATATCCTGGTTGTGAGGACCATTCACCGTTGGAGGTGGTTACAAGATTACTGAGCATCAAGTCCGATTTTAATATGTCACAAGAATGCTATAATCGACTGATCGATTTGATTATAGAGATCTTGCCCGAGGGTGCAAAGTTGCTAAAGACTTCTATCGATCTAAGAGGATGGTGAGATCGCTCTGGATGGGATACGAAAAAATTGATGCATGTCGCAACGGGTGCATGTTGTACTACAAAGACGACAAGGATGAAAATGCGTACAAATTATGTGGTTCTGATCGCTACAAGGCCACTGTTAGAGAAAAGTCTGTCGGTGCAAGAAAGCCTACCGATTTGATGTACTACTTGCCTTTGACGCCGCGGTTGCAGCGGTTGTTTATGGTTAAGGAGACTGCAGAAAATATGAGTTGGCACAGGCAGAAACAGATCGAAGGAGTATTGGATCATCCATCTGATGGAGAAGCATGAAAGCACTTTGATCGAGAGTATCCAGATTTTGCTTCGGATCCGCGTAATGTCATATTGGGGCTCTCCTCTAACAGTTTTACCCCATTCGGACTTTCGGGCTCCCAGTATTCATGTTGGCCTGTGATTGTCACTCCGTACAATCTACCGCCTTGGATGTGCATGAAGACTCTGTATATGTTCCTAACCGTTATTATCCCGGGTCCGAACAATCCGAAGGGGAACATCGATGTGTATTTACAACCTTTGATAGATGAGTTGAATCAGTTGTGGAAAGTAGGTGCCAACACGTACGATGTTTCTAGAAAGCAGAATTTTTAAATAAGGGCAGCACTTATGTGGACCATCAACGACTTTTCGGCCTATGGAATATTATCGGGATGGAGCATCCATGGCTGTCTCTCATGTCTGTATTGCATGGACTATACTAAGGCTTTCCGTTTGAAACACGGAGGCAAACCGTGCTTTTTCGATTGTCATCGATAATTTCTGCCGAAGGATCATCCGTACCGGAGGAACAAGAATGCTTTTCGTACGGGCATTATGGAAAAGGCCAATCCACCGCCAAAGTAGCCCGGATACATGATATGGGAAAAGGTAAAAGATTTACCAAGTGCTATCGAAGAGCCTGCTAAGGGGTATAAGTGTGACAGATTTGGTCGCACCCATAACTGGACGAAGAGGAGTATATTCTGGGATCTGCCATATTGGAGCACCAATCTGATCAGACATAACCTTGATGTCATGCATATCGAGAAGAATGTGTTTGATAACATAATTAATACTGTAATGGAGGTAAAGGGGAAGACGAAAGATAATTCGAAGGCCAGGTTGGACTTAGAAGAAATATGTAGACGTCCTGCATTGCATTTGATAGAGGAGGGGAATGGAAAGTTAAAGCAATCTAAGTCAGTTTTTTCACTGGAGAAAGAGGATAAAGGGTGACTTTGTAGGTGGATTCAGGGTCTAAAGTTTCCAGACGGATACGTGTCGAACTTGAGAAGATGCGTTAACCTCAAGGAGAACAAACTGGCGGGTATGAAGAGCCACGATTGTCACGTATTCATGGAGAGGTTAATTTCGATTGCATTTCAAAAATTCTTACCACATGTCGTTTGGGATACATTGATAGAGCTCAGCATATTCTTCAGAGATCTTTGTTCTACTAAATTGCTCGTCGATCGTCTAGAAAAGCAAGAGAAGGACATTGCGGTAACACTATGTAAGCTCGAGAAGGTGTTTCCTCCTGGATTTTTCGACTCTATGGAGCATTTGCCAATTCATCTTTCCTATGAGGCACGTGTTGGTGGTCCTGTCGGTTATCGGTGGATGTACCCCTTCGAGCGGCATCTGAATCACCTAAAGAGAAAGGTGAAAAACAAGGCACGGGTTGAGGGCTTTATTTGTGAAACTTTTGTTCTCGAGGAGATTATAAACTTTTGCTCGACGTATTTCAAACCTCATGTTGCTACTAATAGAACGAAAGCTCCGAGAAACGACGACAGGTATCAGAAATCTAATGATATAATACTCAAAGTATTCAATGCATCCGGAAAGCCTTCGGGAAAAATGAAGAAGAGATATTTGAACGACGATTAGCTAAGGGCTGCTCAGTTGTATATATTACTCAATTGCGAGGAGGATGAAGTGGAGAAGCTAAAGGGGTAAGTAATTAATACGTCCACGTTTACATCATCTTAATATAATAGTATAAGCTACTATTATGCTACTAATCGGCAGTTGCTTCATTATTTTTCAGCACACATAGTGATGAGTTGAGGTCGGTTAGACCCTACATAACAGACGAAGAAGTAGAACAAGAAATAAGATATCATTTTCCTTCTTGGTTGAGCGCATATGTAAGGTGCTTGGTAATTACTTTTTATTTATTCACTTGCAAAACAAATAACTTACAATCGCTACTTTGGTATTTAGGTCGATCGTCTATTAACACTCGAGACTGAATCTATTAGAACTCTTGCCAAGGGACCAAATACTGCCGTTAAAATATGGCCAAGTTGTCCCATGGAGACAGATGAGCATGTAGAGGAGGTCGTGACGACGTTGTCTCAGCATCAGCAAGATCCTCCATGCGCACCTCCAGAGGAGACGAGGACAGAGATTTGGGCCGACGGTACAAAGTCAATTAGATGGTTTAACATCATATATATCGTGTATTTCTTTATTTATCATGTATTGACTTTTTTGATCTAAATAATTATCTCTGTATAGATATCGTCCATCATTGGTTCAGAGACGCCTGGGCCTATTTTTGAGGAACAACTATGGTGGCCCTTGGATCAACTACTCTGAAGCTCCGGAGGAGAGGAAGACGTTCTGGTTTACGTACTTCAAGGTAAAAGTATATTATATAAATTCTTTAATTTATGCATATTATATAACTTATTCGTGATGCTCACTTACTAAATTATTTATTGTAGCAAACGTATTTTTATCCTCCGCACCGGGCCGAGTTGATCGAGCGGATGTTTTATGTCGTTGTTGCCAAGCTTATCCGTGATGCTCTGGATGACCAGAAGACTCATGATCGTGCTGGAAAACCGATCCAAGGTTGGATCACGCCTGAGCAGTGGACTGCGATGAGGGCTAGATTCGACGATCCGAGCTACAAGGAAAGGTCTAAGAAGGCCAAGGCGGCTAGGCGGAATGCTACAAAGTGGTATGTGGCTCGATTCCGATGACGGAATATTTCCATCGTTTGGTATATTTTTTATTTAAAATATATTATTTTAATGTAAGTACGATAAAATGGTAGTAGGAAAAAATGTTTAATTTTAGTACTAAATAATATATTTTTAACAGGTACAGAGGGGTGAGGATGCAAACATTGTGACCATCTTCTTGGCCACCTATCGCAAGGACGAAAATCGCATTGATGAGAGGACCTCGCAGACCTATGTAAGTATTACTTTACTTTGTTGCGATTTTAATATAACTTAGGCAATTATCGAGTATCCAAACTTTTCTAGGCCGAGTATCTTAGGCTGCGTGAGCGGGCGACTGCTAGTGCACCTACAGCTGGAGAGGCTGGTACTTCCTCGCAGCCCGCTCCAGCTCCGTCGGTGGACGACCTGTGGGTGACCGCCGCTGGTGGTCTCCAGAGGGGTACGTACTACGGTACGGGATCCTATGGAGTCCTGGTTGTGACGCAGTCATCTAGGGCCTCTCCGACAAGTGCGTATTTCCTACAGCCCTCGCAGTCGTCGGCCAGAGTCCAGGAGGTCGTTGACCGTCAGATTGCGTCTCTCTGTGATGAGTTGCTGCGAAGGATGGAGGAGGAATCCCGGTCCCAGCCGCAGGCGGACGATCCGACGCTCATCGTACGATTCAATATGCTCGACCGCAGCATCATGGAGCTCCGAGATTTGATAAATGATCTTAGAGCCTCGATAGAGCGCAGCGTAACGGAGCTGCAGGCATCACAGCTATCCATGGGCAAGAGGCTGACGATGATGCATGATTCAATGGTTTATAGCAGTACAAGGCTGTTATCTACCATGGATTCTTACAACCAGCGACTCGCAGAGTTGGAGCGGATATGTCCTCCTGGTGCGCCTACATCGACACAGACTCCACCGACGTCACTGTCTTCTCCATCGACATCGGTGTCGATTTCACGGGAGCAGTATGATCTATTCTTATCCTTCATGCGCGCCGGTGGTCATCCTCCTGTAGATCCGTAGTAGTATAGATATTTGCATGGATATTTGATGGATATTTGATGGATATTTGTATTCTTTGTATTATTTAGGATGAGACTCATTGTATGGATATATATTTCCTATATTCTTTAAGACGATATTTGCTGGATATTTTATTTTCTTCAAATTTTATTATATTATTCATATTAAATATATGTTAATTTACCGGTGTTGAGTGTTCAACCCAAGGGGGTCGGCAAACCCAGAAAATTCAACGGAGGGTTACTCCGGATCTATTTGTACATATTGTAAATTAATATACTGCAGGAATAATAGTTTTGAAACAATTCAATATTCATTTTTTTTATTTTTTCACTGTACAATTAGCGACGTTTTTAGCGACGTTTAGCGACGTTAATACACGTCGCTAAATACGTCGCTAAGTTGCGACGTTACTACACGTCGCTAAAAACGTCGTTGTACGTCGCAACTTGCTGACATGTCAGTATTGCCAGGTCATTAAAGACGTCGCTGTAACGTCGCTATATAAGTCGCTAATTAGCGACGTTATGCGACAGATGACCACGTCGCTAATTATCGACGTTGCGTCGCTAAACGTCGCTAATCTAGTGACACATTTACGTCGCTAAAAACGTCGGTATAGCGACGTTTAGCGACGTTTTTTCCTTTCAGCGACAAGTTGAGTTCCGACTTCTGTAAAACGTCGCTAATTACGTCGTTAAAAGTGATTAGCGACGTTTATTGATCATTTAGCAACGTTTCTTTACGTCGCTAATTTGACTTTTTCTGGTAGTGACCCTACTTATTTATTATATGCGGAGAACTTCTGTCGAAACACATACCCATATTGGAATATAACAGGCTTTATTCCAGCATTTCTCTGAATCGTAACTCGACCAGCAAATACGGGCATATTCTATTCGCTGACGACCTACTGCTATTTGGATCTTGCTCTATTCCCACTATACTTCAAATCAAAAGCATAGCAAATTAACTTTGAGAAATCTTCCTTCTTTATTTCTAGACGTGTGGATATTCATATGAGACAACTCTAACTTTACATTCTTCGTGTCAAACTCATGAACACCTTGACAAATATCTATGACATCATCTGATGCTCCCTAAATATAGAGTTTCGACTTACTCAAAACTGACCGATTCCAGCATATCTAAATTGAAAGGTTGGAAGAGTAAATACCTATCACATGCTGGCAGGACCGTGCTTATCAAATCCACACTCTCCTGGGGAGCCTGGATCCCATCTCCAAGTTCAAAAAGTCAGCTACTTCATCAATCATTCTTTTAATGGCTGGAATGAAGAAGTTGTTTTCAGCCTATTTTCCACCAATGAGGCTATAGCTATCCTAGATTTTCCCCTACCCACCACACAACTAATGGTATCCTCAATGCAAAATCTGCATATAGGTTCATCTATGATTCCAGAACGGAAAATGAAGACTCTACAACAAGGGGAGTTCAATGACTGGAAGCGATTTTGGCAACTTAATCACATATGCCCAAGAGTACTAATCACTTTTGTCGGAGAATCCTCACAGACTCATTGGCTAATGGAGCTAACATCAATAGAAGAATCCAAAATTTTGAGCCAAACTGTCTCCTGTGTCAGGTACTTGTCGAAACTCTTGATCATCTGTTTTTACGTTGTGTTATTTCAGGTTCAAGTATTCAACCAAGCACATCAATTCACAATTTCATACAATGCCTCATTTTTTGGTGGTGATCTGGAATCAAAAACATCTAGCTTCTACCTATTGTGGGCTATATATGGAATGCACGGAATGCTGTTATATTTCGACACTCTGTGACAACATTGTTAAAGACTCAATCAGGCTGCAAAAATCTTATGAAGCACACAACAACACACATGCACCTGATATTATTAATCTGCCTCATACATATCCCAATGGATTATGGTCTCCTCCCCCAGCAAACACTTGGAAGATCAACTTCGATGGTGCTTATTGCGATGGCACACTACTAGAATAAGCGGGATTAGCGACGTTTTTTAGCGACTCCAGGTAAAAACGTCGCTAATTTAGCGACTCCATGTAAAAACATCGCTAGACGTCGCTAATTGACGACATTTAGCGACGTTTAGCGACTTTTATTGAGTTTTTAAAAGATTAGTCGCTATAAGTTCAATTTAGGTCGCTAAACGTCGCTAATGTTGGAAATGTAAACCAAATTCATTATTGCATGTCTAGATGAATCTATGCATGAATGAATCTTGGAATAATCAAATCCATTGTTGCATGCATGAATGTATTTAGGAAAACTAAGAGTCATGTTCATTGCTCTTGATGTATCTTGAGCCCTATATATATTGCTATGTAAGCAAATGGTTGATGTAATGATGAAAGAAAAAAAATTCAAGCAAGCAAAGAAACAAGGTGATTCTATTCAGCCCCTAAAATCAAATATTTTTTGTGTTATATTTGTATCCTACAAAGTGGAATCATAGCCTCTGTGTTCATCGAATGAGCTAAACTTACAAAGTGGAATCATAGCCTCCGTGTTCATCGGATGAGCTAAACTTTCAATCAAACTAGACTCCTTGTTAAGAGGACAAGCTATCTAAATTCCAGTAAAGTGGTATCTGTGAATACCCAATAATTGGTATCAGAGCCTAAAAAAAAAAATTTGTCCACCTCAAACAGCAACTGTCACGTCCCAGTCCCAAAAATACGTAGGACTAGGACACGTAAGCATGTCAGCTGCATGGATATGGCAACTCCAATATATGGAAACCAAATCCATACGTACGCTGTAATATGAATATAAAATCCACAAGTGGTATAAAATGTAATACAAGTCACAGGGTAAAATCTAAATCTCATCCACCAAAATCATATAGAAATAAATAACCAGTATCTATGAAACTAGATCTCAATAAGAAGTATCTAAGGATGATAGTTGGATGGAAATAAATCTACTACCAACTCGAATATAAGAGCAAATACAATATGAGTACAACACCACAACACAATATAAGAATACCAGCTATCCATCACAGCTCGAAGAGAAGACATCATCGGATCACATGTAACCATCCAAATTTGCGCTCCTGCAAATACTCAAGAAAAGATACACCTGGCAGCGGACCAGGTCCTCAGAGGGACGTAACAAGATACAGAAAATACGAGCCAATTTGAATACAGTAAACATGCATATAATTTGAAAATAAATAAGTACGCTGTACAAGACAATCTATATGAATGCAAATGAGGACAACTTTTTGATGTATGGGCAAGGGTAGGCTACTCGATCTACCTCACAACTCACACACACGTCAATGGACATCAGAAATCGACATACCGCGGGGGTAGCGACCAGCGAGACTCCAGAAATTGACATACCGCGGGGGTAGCGACCAGCGCGACACACGCCCGTAGTGCGAGCTATATACTACGATTTACCAGAGTGGTTAAAATCCCATACGCCTAATGATTGTCCTCTCATGACACTAGGTGCCATGTGTGTGTCAACATATCTAATATATAGTATGACTGAAGAAACTACACATGCAATAAATAAACAGAAAGGAAATAAATATACAGAAATATACTAAGCATGCAAAATACTGTAAATAACTTGGCAAGGTATCTTGCCTGGGGTCCTGCTGCTGGTATGAATCAGAGTCCAAGTCACAGTCCAAATAGCCTATGTATTACAAATTTATCACGTCAAAAGATAATTTATTTTAATTTATTTAATTATGGAATAATTACTCTAAAATCCTATTTTAATCTTATTATTCAGATTTTTTATGTTAATTCCTAAATTTTGTCCAAAAAAACTGAATTTTATCAACTCGAGACTCATGGCACGCAAATCGAGACGATCTGTTGACCAAAAAGTCAACCATTGCAAACTCAACTTTTATGCATGATTTCCTGTAGATTTTAGCATAAAAAATATACTGGAATTTATGGCTCGTCCGAATTCAAATTCGTTTGGGAATTATAGAACATACAAATTTTGTATTGTGCACCGATAGTTAAATTCTAACCTAGAAGTTCTACAGAATTAACAGTATATAAATACTTCGAAATAAATTCTGGGAAAAATATATGTCGATGATCTCGACATTAGCTTTCCGAAACTTTAAACTGTTCATGATTCTGATTCCTGGTTCTCCCGGAATCGCGAAAACATCGAAACACGTCTATTTTTGGACATGCTGTGCTCTACGAATTTTCCAGAATTTAATACTAATAATTTAGAAAAACAATTTATATAATCAGAAATATAACCTCATTATCATTCTAACAAAAAAAACTGGAGCGCGTTTGGAGTCCGTAGTAGGAGATATCGTCTTTTTAATTCGTCATAACTAGTAGAAAATGAGGCTGAATTTATGACGAATTTTGACTATTTTTGGACAAAAAAGAGAGGAATTTGGGGAAGAAAAATATGAAGGATGAGGTATTTATAATGGTGGACACTACTTAATTAAATACGACTAGGATTGGTTAATTTGGATAGGATTATGATGAATTTAAATAAGGATAGGATATGCATGAAGTTAATTTCCTAGTAGGTTCAGGATTTGAATTAATTTAAAATAGAGTTTGAATTTATCTCAATAATTTATAATCTTAAATATAATTAAAGATAATACAAATAATTTATAAAATCTTATTAATATCTATTAACACTAAATTAGCATCTATCTAATATTAAGACTATATATATCCAAATAAATCCTTAATAATTTTAAAATCTAAATAAATTTCTTAAAATTCTAAATAAATTACAAAAAAAATAATTAAATATTTTAAACTAAAATAAATATTTGGTTGGAACGACATGCAAGTGTGGTCGTATAGTAAATCATAGAAGTCCTAGAAATTTATGTTTTCTAAGTTTTAATTACCAAAAATTCTAGAAAAATCTCCAAAAATCTAAAATAACCTAAAATAATTCTAAATGAATATTTATATAAGTAAATATATCAAGAAATTTATTTTCTAATTAACTAAGAGCATATTCTAAATAAATTCAACATATATAATAAATATAATAATATAAAATATACACAAAATATCTATTTTGGGTGAGGGAGTTTACAATCTACCCAACTTAAAACAATTTCGTCCTCGAAATTAAAATAAGGCATAATTTGTTAAATCATTCACATTCGTACATAAGGTACATCAATCGCAATCTCTTCCAAAAATTTAAATAACAAAATCTATTCAAATCTATCGCGATCACTTCAAAATTAAGATAACCACTGTTTAAATCAAAATTCAACCTGTCGTAATCTCTTCTCGATTTTTTTTTTTTAATCAACATTCAAATCTAACTCAAGTCTATATGACATCCCATATCAAAATTTATATCACCATTTCCAACTATCATAATCTCCTCTAGGCTTTGAACAATAAACAATTCTAATCAAATCTTATTCCTATTCTCAAATTAAGAATTTTGTACTCTTCAAATATTTAAACTCAATTTACATCCTCAATATTTCAAATAGGTGACCCAACAATCAAAATTAAACTTTTAATTCAAATCATCAAATTGTAAAATTTAAATCTAATTAACCAGTTGTTCAAGTCTAAAATTCTATATTTATCCTAAAAATTTAAATTGATGATTCATCCTTCAATATTCAAAATTTAAATCATGTGCTCAAAGTATAAATATTGGGTCCTCAATATCAAGATTTTTAAAATTCATTAAATCCTCATTATCTTAATCCTACTTTTAAAATTTTCCACATTTAAAAGGACTTAATCTCTCAATCTAATCCTACTTGATCACAATCTAAAAGAATTTTCCTCAAGTTTAATAATGCAATTTCTACCCAACTTAGAATTTACCCATCTATCACATAAGGCTCTTACACTTAAGAAAAATATTCCTCAATTTATTTTCTCATGTCATTCAATCCTCAAAACTTTAACACCAACTATATCATATGTGATATGCCCTTAATCAATTATGAAAGATAGTCACCAAATAATGTGATTGGCCTATGGGGTATATCTTGTACTACCCGTGTATCACTTATATCCAAGCACGAGATTTTATCTTTCCGAAACAAGGGAAGACGGAAAGCAACGAAAAAGAGTTCAAGGAGGGGTAATAGAATGGAAGTATGGAAATCAAAGCGTTTAAAGAATTCAAATGGAAATTGTCAAGACAGTTGTGGATTGAAATCTTAATTTGGTAATTTTCTATTCGCATGCTCACATCGGTGCAGTTTTGTACTTGATATGATATGCTTTGTCGTATCTAGAGGGTAAGTATATTTGTCTACTGGTCCACTATACATCTCAATCCACGTAAAATACTATTGCGAAGGGCGAATCAAGCGCATTATGGCTAGCTAGACCATAATACACTGATTCTGATTAGACAATTTGTATTAGTGTGGTTGATCAGGCCCCAATAACACATATGTCATGAACAAGCTCGATATAAGATTAAGCTTGCAAAAACTAGGCTATAATAGTAGCATAATTCAAGGTAGCACAGAAAATATAACGCTGGATTATGATGTGAGAAGTTACAAAATAATCCAAGTTCGCAAAAGCAAAAATAACATAAGCACTAATAATAAAAGACTCTACAATCTCTATAGTTATCATACAACCTCCTTATCTAAGTCGCTAGTCGACCAAATAGGGCAAGGACCTCTAAATTCTATGGTCTGAATAAACACTGTCGTCTTTTGCTAGCATGCGATAAATATCATTCGGTTACACTTCAATTAATAGGTCAAAAGACTATGTGATACTAGGTGTCAAACATTATGGTAAAACTTCTGACTAACTCTAGTAGTGTCTATACTACTCTCAAGTCTTCTTAATACATCAAGGAGTAATGGTATAACAATCTAAAGATAAGGAATTCTAGGTTCACTAGATATTCTAAACTTAGTGGTGTGTCTATATTCTCGTTGTATTCTTAATATGTGTGCTACTCTAATTATCATCCTAATAACAGGGGTTCCTATATTCTAGCAGAAGACTATACTCAAGGAACTATTAGGGAAGCACATGAATCAAGCAGGATACAATTGTTTAAAATAGAACAGATAGGAGAAGATGAATCACAGTCAATTGTGGATGAGATCCTATACTCTAGTCCTAGGTGCAGGCTTGTTCGGTACAGTAACGTAACCGAGACAATATGCTCTCGACCTGCATGGGCCACCACAAAAACATATCACGACCCAGTCCCAAAAATACGTAGGACTAGGACACGTAAGCATGCCAGCTGCATGGATATGGCAACTCCAATATATGGAAACCAAATCCATACGTACGCTGTAATATGAATATAAAATCCACAAGTGGTATAAAATGTAATACAAGTCACAGGGTAAAATCTAAATCTCATCCACTAAAATCATATAGAAATAAATAACCAGTATCTATGAAACTAGATCTCAATAAGAAGTGTCTAAGGATGATAGTTGGATGGAAACAAATCCACTACCAACTCGAATATAAGAACAAATACAATATGAGTACAACACCACAACACAATATAAGAATACCAGCTATCCATCACAGCTCGAAGAAAAGATATCCTCGGATCACATGTAACCATCCAAATCTGCGCTCCTGCAAATACTCAAGAAAATATACACCTGGCAGCGGACCAGGTCCTCAGAGGGACTTAACAAGATACAGAAAATACGAGCCAATTTGAATACAGTAAACATGCATATGGTTTGAAAATAAATAAGTACGCTGTACAAGACAAACTATATGAATGCAAATGAGGACAACTTTTTAACGTATGGGCAAGGGTAGGCTACTCGATTTACCTCACAACTCACACACACGTCAATGGACATCAAAAATTGACATACCGCGGGGGTAGCGACCAGCGAGACTCCAGAAATCGACATACCGCGGGGGTAGCGACTAGCGCGACACACGCCCGTAGTGCGAGCTATATACTACGGTTTACCAGAGTGGTTAAAAGCCCATACGCCTAATGATTGTCCTCTCATGACACTAGGTGCCATGTGTGTGTCAACATATCTAATATATAGTATGACTGAAGAAACTACACATGCAATAAATAAACAGAAAGAAAATAAATATACAGAAAAATACTAAGCATGAAAAATACTGTAAACAACTTGGCAAGGTATCTTGTCTGGGGTCCTGCTGCTGGTATGAATCAGAGTCCAAGTCACAGTCCAAATAGCCTATGTATTACAAATTTATCACGTCAAAAGATAATTTATTTTAATTTATTTAATTCTGGAATAATTACTCTAAAATCCTATTTTAATCTTATTATTCGGATTTTTTATGTTAATTCCTAAATTTTGTCCAAAAAAACTGAATTTTATCAACTCGAGACTCATGGCACGCAAATCTAGGCGATATGTTGACCAAAAAGTCAACCATTGCAAACTCAACTTTTATGCATGATTTCCTGTAGATTTCAGCATAAAAAATATACTGGAATTTACGGCTCGTCCGAATTCAAATTCGTTTGGGAATTATAGTACATACAAATTTTGTATTGTGCACCGATGGTTAAATTCTAACCTAGAAGTTCTACAGAATTAACAGTATGTAAATAATTCGAAATAAATTCTGGAAAAAATATATGTCGATGATCTCGACATTAGCTTTCCGAAACTTTAAACGGTTCATGATTCTGATTCCTGGTTCTCCCGGAATCGCGAAAACATTGAAACACGTCTATTTTTGGACATGCTATGCTCTACGAATTTTCTAGAATTTAATACTAATAATTTAGAAAAACAATTTATATAATCAGAAAGATAACCTCATTATTATTCTAACAAAAAAAATTGGAGCGCGTTCGGAGTTCGGAGCTTGGAGATATCGTCTTTTTAATTCGTCATAACTAGTAGAAAATGAGGCTGAATTTATGACGAATTTTGACTATTTTTGGACGAAAAAGAGAGAAATTTGGGGAAAAAAAATATGAAGGATGAGGTATTTATAATTGTGGACACTACTTAATTAAATACGACTAGGATTGGTTAATTTGGATAGGATTATGATGAATTTAAATAAGGATAGGATATGCATGAAGTTGATTTCCTAGTAGGTTCAGGATTTGAATTAATTTAAAATAGAGTTTGAATTTATCTCAATAATTTATAATCTTAAATATAATTAAAGATAATACAAATAATTTATAAAATCTTATTAATATCTATTAACACTAAATTAGCATCTATCTAATATTAAGACTATATATATCCAAATAAATCCTTAATAATTTTAAAATCTAAATAAATTTCTTAAAATTCTAAATAAATTACAAAAAAAATAATTAAATATTTTAAACTAAAATAAATATTTGGTAGGAACGACATGCAAGTATGGTCGTATAGTAAATCATAGAAGTCCTAGAAATTTATATTTTCTAAGTTTTAATTACCAAAAATTCTAGAAAAAACTCCAAAAATCTAAAATAACCTAAAATAATTCTAAATGAATATTTATATAAGTAAGTATATCAAGAAATTTATTTTCTAATTAACTAAGAGCATATTCTAAATAAATTCAACATATATAATAAATATAATAATATAAAATATACACAAAATACCTATTTTGGGTGAGGGAGTTTACAGCAACCTTGTCTCTCTTGTGCCTCGCTTCAATGGAGAAAAATATGATTATTGGAGAAATCTCATGAAACTATGTCTTGAATTTCAAGATCTATGGAGTGCCGTTGAAGAATGAGTAGAGCAACCAACAAATGAAGGTCAACTATCCGAAGCACAAAAAAAAGTGTTGAAGGAAAAGAGACAAAAAGATAAGAAGGCGCTCTTCCAAATCTATAAAGCAATTAAAATTCCAGTCTATGAGAGAATATCCAAGGCAAAAAGCTCCCAGGAGGCATGGACAACTCTTGAGATAACATATTATGGCCAAGATCAAGTAAAAAAAAATACGCTTGCAAGCTCTAAGGGCTGGATTTGAGAAGCTAAAAATGAAAGATAATGAAAAGATTGAAGAATATTTTACTAAAGTGAACTCTATTATGAATCAAATGAGTTCAAATGGAGAAATTTTAGAAACTCAAAAAGTTGTTGAAAAAGTTCTTCGAAGTCTACCAAGCAAATATGATCATGTTGTAGTTGTCATTGAAGAAACTAAAGATCTTGCATCTCTGTCTTTGGAAAGTTTACAAGGAAGATTAGAAGCTCATGAATTTTGGATTAACAAAAGATGTCCGCAAAGTGTCTCTTTCCAGCCTGATCAAGCTCTCAAATCCAATGTCATGTCTACGGGAGGCCGTGGTTCTTCTCAGAACCGTGGACGCGGAAGAGGCAAGAATTTTCGAGGGCGAAGTTTAAATTTTCATGGCAAAGGAAAAGGTTATTCAAACAATAACCAAAATAAAGAAGAAGAAAATTCCAACTCCAAATACCCACAAAGAGGATCACAAAGAGGAAGAGGTCGTGGTCATCAAAGAGGAAGAGGTCGTGGCTACATTGAATACTACCATTGCCACAAACCAGGTCACACAATCAATGAATGCTGGTATAAGCAAGAGGATGACAAGAAAAAAGAAGCGGGTTACGTACATGAAGCACAAAGTAACCATCAAGATACTTTGTTGCTTGCTTGTCATGGTGATAACTTGGATAATTTGTGGTATCTTGATACTGGTGCTAGCAAGCATATGACAGGAAATAAAAATTTATTTACAAACTTAACAAAATCTGACCGTGGCCAAGTGAAGATTGGTGATGACAGAGCATACAAAATAGAAGGAGTTGGTAAAATAACTTTCAAAACAAAATCTGGAGGTATCGAGAAGATGAAAGATGTATACTACATCCCAGGGCTAAAAAGCTATCTCCTAAGTGTCGTCCATCTCTTAAGAAAAGGGTTTGACATTCATTTTCGAAGCAATGCTTGTTTCTTGTCAAAGAATAGTCAACTTGTTGCAAAAATTTCTATCGCAAAAAATAATTTGTTTTTCCTAACACTACAATCCACTAACTTGTCATGTTTCAGTAGTGTTGATAGTAGAATCTCCAAACTATGGCATGACAGGTTTGGTCATTTGAATTATGGAAGCTTGAAGCAATTAGTGACAAAGAAGATGGTCAAAGGGCTGCCCCAAATCTATTCCTCTGATGATGTCTGTGAAGATTGTCAAATCGGGAAGCTTCATAGATCTTCATTCCCATTGCAGTCCACATGGCGACCAAGAAGCCACTTCAACTTGTTCATTCAGACTTATGTGGACCAATGCAAGTTACATCTCATGGAGGTAATCGATATTTTATCTCCTTCATTGATGATTACTTAAGAAAAGTATGGATTTATTTGCTCAAAGAAAAATCTGATGCTTTCCAAGCCTTTAAAGATTTCAAAGCTGAAGTTGAAATTTTTTCCGGGCTTCATATTCAAACATTAAGAACTGATCATGGTGGTGAATATCTTCCAAATGAATTTGAAAGATTTTGTAGAGATCATGGAATAAAGCATCAACTAACTGCCAGATATACACCACAGCAAAATGGTGTTTGTGAAAGAAAGAACCGCACCATTATGGACATGGTGAGGTGCATGCTCAGTAGAAAAAAATGGGACAAAGCTCTATGGGCCAAAGCTATTTCTTGTGCTGTTTACTTGATAAACAGATCACCAACAAAGTGTCTACAGAACATCACACCTCATGAAGCATGGTACGGATTGAAGCCAAATGTTCAACACTTAAGAATCTTTGGAAGTACTGCCTATGCACACATTCCTGATGCTATAAGGTCCAAGCTTGATGACAAAGCAGAAAAGTGTATATTTGGCTATAGTGAAAGAAGCAAAGCCTACAAGTTATACAATCCAGCAACAAAGAAGATAATAATCAGTCGAGATGTTCGATTTGACGAAGCTTCAACCTATGAAGGTGATACAAGTACAACTCATACTCTCATACAAAAAGATGAAGAAGTTGGCTTTCAAAATGAAACAGCATCTCCAACTTTACCAAGAGAAGATGTGCATCAAAGACCTTTTAGAAAAATGAGAAGTATACAAGAATTGTATGACTCAACTGAGCAAGTTGAATCAAATGATACTGTCTATTTTACTTTCTTTACAGGAGAAGATCCAATTTTATTTGAAGATGCAAATAAGGAAGAAACTTGGAGGCAAGCAATGAAGGAGGAGATAAAGTCTATTGAGAAGAATGATACGTGGGAGCTCACAGATCTTCCACCAAACAAGATTCCCATTGGTGTAAAATGGGTGTACAAAATCAAAAAGAATCTTGATGGCTCAACCAACAAGTACAAAGCAAGGCTTGTAGCAAAAGGATACAAGCAGAAGGAAGGAGAAGACTACACATAAGTTTTTGCACCTGTTTCCAGAATTAAAACTGTTAGACTAATGGTATCTCTTGCAGCTCAAAACAGTTGGAAAATATTCCAAATGGATGTGAAGTCGGCATTCTTAAATGGCATCCTTGAAGAAGAGATTTATCTTGAGCAACCTCTTGGCTTTGTGAAGAAATGAGAAGAAGACAAAGTCTACAAATTGAAGAAAGCTTTATATGGCCTTAAACAATCTCCAAGAGCTTAGTATAGTCATATCAACTTATACTTTGAGAAGCATGGATTTCATAAATGTCCATACAAGCATACTCTTTACACCAAAGAAAGACCAGATGGAAGCTTTATTATAGTAAGTCTTTTTGTTGATGATCTTATCTTCACAGGAAACAATATGGAAATGCTGAGGGAATTCAAGCTTTCCATGATGAAAGAATTTAAAATGACTGACTTGGGAGAACTACATCATTTCCT
Organism: Iris macrosiphon; assembly: GCA_036927795.1. Lineage (NCBI taxonomy): Eukaryota > Viridiplantae > Streptophyta > Magnoliopsida > Asparagales > Iridaceae > Iris > Iris macrosiphon. The sequence goes on from JAYESA010000005.1 coordinate 245,867,528, forward strand.
TGGTATTGAGGCTCATCAATCCAAGAAAGGTATCTTCATTTCACAAGAAAGCTATGCAAAAGAAATTTTGAAGAAGTTTAATATGGAGAATGCAAATCCAGTCTCATCTCCATGCTTACCTGGAATAAAATTAAGTAAAGATGGTGAAGGCAAGCTTGTTAATTCCACTATGTTTCGAAGCTTAGTAGGAAATTTGATGTATTTGACTGCCACAAGACCAGACATTGTGTATGCAGTAAGTTTGGTGAGCCGGTTCATGGAGAAGCCTTATTCAAATCACTGGGAAACGGCCAAAAGAATATTACGATATGTCAAGGGAACTACTGACTATGGCATTTACTATCAAGCTAATGTTCCTGTCAAACTTGTCAATTTTACTGACAGTGATTTGGGAGGAAGTATTGATGATTCTCGAAGCACTTCTGGTTATGTCTTCAACCTTGGTAGCGGAGCAATTTCATGGAGTTCAAAGAAGCAACCAATTGTGGCACTTTCTACCACAGAAGCAGAGTATATTGCTGCATCTTCTACAGCATGTCAAAGTATTTGGCTAAAAGGTGTTTTAGAAAGCATGAAGTTCAAGCAAAAAGGACCAACAACAATTTGTTGTGACAACAAATCAGCTATCTCTGTCTCAAAGGATCCAGTCCTACATGGAAGGACAAAACATATTTGCATGCGATTTCACTTCCTAAGGGAACTTGTTCATGAAGGTGAAATTAACATTGAATATTGCAGAACTGAAGATCAACTTGCAGATGTTGTCACGCCCCAGTCCCAAAAATATACGGGACCAGGCCACGTGGCAATAGCCAGCTGACACGTCTCCGAAGATATCCTAATTTAATGGATCCCCGAAGTAGGCTATGCTGTCCTAAAATACTAACATGTACAATATCAGTCAATAACAGGTAATCTAGGCTGAAGGCCTACCAACTGATCATGAAAACTCTAACGGCTGCACCTCTAACTCCTCGGCGGTAGCGAATCTCGTCTCCTGTCCGGGGCCGTATACTGTGGGGTAAAAAGCCTCGTCTAAATCTGGAAAGGTACCAGGTCCTCAGAGAGACGTAACAAGATACATAGAAGCATGCTATATATAAATACTGAATAAGATAAAATGCAATAAAGGGTTTGCTAGCCAATCTAAGTGAATGCAATGTGAGAACAACTGTGAGTATATGAGAATGTGTAGGCTAGACATATGCTGACGTAATTCATCGGTCGTGACAACCAGCTAGTATATGCCACGCATGTCCCCTATAACACGGGCTCAGGAATACAGTAACGTCCAATATTCTATAGAGTATGGTATCTGCAATGTCATCAAGTAACGACCCATACTCTACAGAACGTGGTATCAGTAATATATATAAATACGTCCGTATCACTCCGTCGAGTGCGGTATCAGTGTAAAGGAGTGGGGTATCCCATATGCCTACCAGTCGTCCTCCCCTCCCAATGTAGATATACCCGTCAAATAATTGACACGCATATCCCTTATCTAAATGCCAAGTCTCTAAACTGAAATAGTCCTAGATTTCTTCCTAACCGTGATGCACGTCGCACGTGGCGATAGCTAGTCGATCACGCGAACTCGTATCCCAATATGAGATTTATCCCTATGAATACGTGTAACAGTGTCAGGTCTTGGAAGAATACAGGATATCCTCCCATAGGGCGAGTCTACTAATGACTAAGTCAATGTATACCAATCTTCGACGTATCCGTCGAATGCACCAGAGACAATCTCGGACGCGCACAGTTGTATAAGACAGAACAACAAGTATACAATACAGCATTTGCATAATTTAAATTAGACAGCAAAATATAGCAAGGTATCTTGTCTCAGTCTTCGAGAGATGAATGCCAAAATCCTGTTCTGGTAGCGTCTTCTGGCTGATCCAAAGACCCTAGACAACAATATAACACAATAATACATGCATCAGATACTACGCCTTATCTACGTACGGTTAAAACACTACTCTTGAATACTTGTCGCGAGTTCACTGTTGCTCGAGTACAGCGTCACGTGTGCACGTAGCTAGGGTGTACATGAGTGTTGTCTTCGGTTAACAGGTGCCTCGGGGCAATAATTATCCGTTTACGGTTATCCATGATTTATGTTCTATGCGAACACCTGTCTTTGGTTTCTATATTCAGTGCACATGGTTTATGACCAGAAGTTAAATTAACTAAAGTCCTTTATGACAGGTATCGTGGTTAAGGAATTTTCTATTTATTAACAAATTCTATTATGGTTAATCATTAAACCATCATCATTTTAATTAGGTTTAGAAAGGTTGTGTTTCAACTATGATTCTCGACACACAGACCCAACAATCATTCATGGACACGATACGTGGTGAGATGGTTGGAACACAAGAAAGGAACTACTGGAGGACGAGTACCTGTTCAATAGGACGTGGGGCGTCTGCTCCTTCGACGAGGGTGTCTCCAGCAGCGTGAACGGATCCGTCCAGCGGTGATGGGCAGTCGGGATCGGGGTAGTACTTCGGTCGGGGAGCGGGCTGGGGTGTGCACCGGTCGGGGGCGGCGACTGGAGCAGTCGGTCAGGGAGCGGCGGGGGCAGTCTGTCAGGGAGCGGGCGGCTGGAGCAGTCGGTCAGGAGTGGCGGCTGGAGCAGTCGGTCGGGTGAGGTGGTCAGGGTTGAGGGGTCCGGCCGATAGGGAGGTTTGTTTAGGTGGTGGTATGCTAGGGCTTGGAGAGGGTGGTGAATGTTTTCTTAGGGTTTCAAGTGGAGGAACTTCATATATATATATATATATATATATATATATGTGTGTGTGTGTGTGTGTGTGTGTGTGTGTGTGTGTGTGTGTGGAAGTTGTGGGCTAGCCTCGGCTTGGGCCTATCTGGGCTCATTGAGGTGGGCTGGTCTAATAAGACAGTGTACAGGTGGGCTAGGTTAAGTGTTGCTTGAGGTGAAATTAGCCTTAACTAGAAATTAAATTAACAACTTAACTAGGTAATTCTTAACGCGTTGAAAACATAAGGAACTAGATTTTTGAGTGGTACACAGGAGTCATGGTATAACGGCTTGGTGTAGACTGATACCCTAATTTGGGTACTTGGAATTTGGGTGTGGTTGATCTCAAATTAAAATACTCAAATAAATCCTACTTTTGATGAGGGGGTTTACAATCTATCCTCCTTAGAGCATTTCGTCCTCGAAATTAAACATACGTATGGGTAAGAACTAAGGACGAAAAAAAAATACTGAAACGTAGCTAGTCCTTCGAAGAGGTGGGGATAACATTGTCTAATGTTCTCCTCGTGTTCCCAGGTCGACTCGCCTGGTGCCTGATGCCTCCAAGCGACACGAACTAGGAGAATAGTCTGTCCTCGCAGTACTTTCTCACTCTTGTCCAGAATCTCGACGGGCTCCTCTTAGTATGATAGACTCGGGCCAACTGTGATCTCTGAGTGGTCAAGAACGTGACTAGGATCCGATATGTACCTCCTCAATTGAGATACATGGAAGACGTCGTAGAGTCCTTCCAAGGTCTGCGGCAATGCTAATCTGTAAGCAACCTCTCCGACGCGTTCTAATATGTCGAATGGCCCGATGTACCTCAGACTCAGCTTCCCTCTGCCTCCAAATCTGATAATCCCTCGAGTAGGCAAGATCTTTAAAAATACGTGATCTCCAACCTGAAACTCTAAGGGTCGACGATGCGCATTCGCCCAATGCTTCTGTCGGTCTTGTGTTGCTCGAAGGTGCCCTTGGATCTTCTTCACCTTTTCTATCGTACGAACAACCAACTCTGGTCCAAGAATCTGTCGCTCGCCTATATCGCTCTAGCATACTGGGGAGCGATATTTCCTTCCATATAACGCTTCATAGGGAGCCATCTGAATGCTCTCTTGATAGCTGTTGTTGTAGGAAAACTCGACCAGATGCAAATGGTCCTCCCATGATCCTCCGAAGTCAAGCATGCACGCTCTCAACATGTCTTCTAGCGTCTGAATGGTGCGCTCCGACTGGCCATCTGTCTGTGGGTGATACGCTGTGCTAAACTTTAGGCGAGTACCAAGACTCTCCTGCATACTCTGCCAAAAGTAAGACGTAAACCTCGTATCCCTGTCAGACACGATGCTAACTGGTACTCCGTGTAGGCGCACAATCACCCTCATGTACATGTCTGCTAAGGCCTCCGTTGATTGCCTAACTCTGAAGGGTAAAAAGTGCGTGGGCTTGGTGAGTCTATACACAATTATCCATACTGTATTGTACTCACTAGGACTCCTCGGGAAGCCCGTAATGAAGTCCATAGTGATATGCTCCCATTTCTACTCCGGTATAGGAAGCGGTTGGAGCAATCCTGCGGATCTCTGGTGCTCAGCCTTGACTTGCTGACACACCAGGCACTTGGCCACAAAGCGTGCTATCTCCTACTTCATTCCGTGCCACCAGTAGTACTGTCTCAAGTCCCTATACATCTTCGTGCCTCCTGGATGAATAGAATAGGTTGAACTGTGTGCCTCTGCCATTAACTCTTGACAAAGTTCTCCATTTGGAACATAGAGATGATCTCCGCATCTCAAAGTCCCATCTTCATGTATTCTCAGTCCTTTCTGCATTCCAGCCTCTGTCCTCTGTCTAAGCCTCTGAAATCTGGCGTCTGTCAGCAAGGCAGCCTTGATTCTTTCCACTAATGTCGATTGTAACTGGAAGCTCGACAACTGTCCATCTACTCCGGACATAATGACCTCTATACCCATCTGCTTTAGCTCTCTCAACAGGTGTGGTTGGGTGGTCATGAAGAATGCCATGGGTCTTCTGCTCAACGCGTCAGCTACTACGTTGGCCTTTCCCGGATGGTAATGTAGCTCAATCTCGAAGTCTGTCATCACCTCGAGCCAACGTCTCTACCTCTGATTAAGATCCTTCTGAGTGTAGACGTACTTTAGGCTCTTATGATCAGTAAATATCTTCACTCTCTTCCCATATAGATAGTGCCTCCAAAGTTTTAAGGCAAAGATTACTGCTGCAAGCTCCAGGTCGTGGGTGGGATAGTTCTTCTCATGTATCCTCAACTGTCTAGAAGCATAAGCTACAACCTTCCCATGCTGCATCAAGACACATCCTAATCCTTTTTCGGACGCATCGCTATAGATTACGAATCCTCCGGGTCCAGAAGGTATGGTCAAGATAGGTGCTGTAGTTAAGCGCTTCTTCAGCTCATCGAATGCCTTCTGACACTCCTCTGTCCAGGTGAACTCCTGCTCCTTATGGGTCAAACGGGTCATTGGCTCTGCGATCTTCGCGAAGTTTTCTACGAACCTCCGGTAATATCCGGCAAGTTCAAGAAAACTCCTCACTTCTGAGACATTGGTAGGGGTTGTCCATGTCTCTACAGATGAAATCTTTGCCGGATCTACTGAGATGCCATCTCCTGAGATAACATATCCAAAAAAAGCGACACGGTCTAGGAGAAACTCACATTTGCTCAGCTTGGCATAAAGCCTCTCTCTCCTCAGCGTCTCTAACACTAGTCTCAAGTGTTCTTCGTGCTCCTCGTGGCTCTTCGAATACACCAAGATGTCGTCGATGAAGACTACCACGAACCGGTCTAAGTATTGGTGGAATACTCTGTTCATCAAGTTCATAAATACGGCGGGCGTATTCGTCAGTCCAAATGGCATTACTAAGAACTAGTAGTGACCATAATGAGTCCTGAATGCTGTCTTTTGAATGTCTTCCCTTTGCACCTTTACTTGATGATAACCTGATCTCAAGTCAATCTTTGTGAACACTACTGCTCCTATCAACTGGTCAAATAAATCATCTATCCACGATAGGGGGTACTTATTCTTGATAGTCAGAGCATTAAGGGCTCTGTAATCAATGCACATGCATATTGTTCCATCCTTCTTAGGTACGAATAACACTAGTGCTCCCCATGGTGATGCACTAGGACAGATAAATCCCTTGCCCTGCAACTCCTCTAATTGTAGCTTCAGCTCATCTAGTTCCTTCTTCGCCAATCGGTATACATTATAAGATACCGGCGCTGCTCCGGGTACTAGCTTGATGGTGAACTCCACGTCTCTATCTGGCGATAAGTCTGGCAGTTCTTCTGGAAATACATTCTCAAATTCTGTAACTATTGGCGGGGGTGCAATCTCCATAGCCATGCAAGTTCCCGCTATCTGTCCTACTCCTTGCTCGACGGTCCCTCGCATGTACTCAAACTCCGGCTGATCTGGCGGTCTAAAGGTGACGCTACCCTTCCGGCAGTTCAGTACGGCGTTATACTAGCTTAGCCAGTCCATGCCTAACACAACATCAAAGTACGGCATAGGCAATACCAAGAATCGCGCTCTCATCTCTCTACCACATACAATTACCGAGCACGTTCTGATAGTGCTGGTAACCGGCACGATACCTCCTCCGGTAAGAATCTTCCAACTCTTAGGTAAGGGGGAAGTCGCTACTCTATGCATTGCTATAAATCTACTAGATATAAATGACAATGTAGCTCCAGAATCAAACAATGCAGTTGCAGGTAATGATACAACTAAAATGGTACCTGTGATAGCTTCTCCTTCTGTTTCTTCTTCGGTAGCTGCTAATGCAAAGGCTTGTCCCTGCCTCTGTCCTCCGGTCTGCTGACGAGCTCGCTTAAACTGTACCTGCTGTGGGGCCAAGGGTGGTCCCCTCTGAAATCCTCTGGGGGCTGGTGGACGCTGTCCTCCTGGTGGGGGTAGTATCCTCTGTACTAGCGCTGCTGGCCTCTGGCCTGTCTGCAGTGCTGCTTCTCTGTGCTGCAGGCAATCTCTGACAAGGTGCTGACTTGACCCACATATCATGTACAATCCTAACTTCTTTCGACAATCCTTAATGACGTGTCCCTTCTTGCCACAATGGTGACAAGTCGGAAGCTCCTGCTGTGGATATGGCGCTGCCCTCTGCTGTGTCTGTGCTCCTAGACGACGGATCGGTCCTCCTGCTCCGGGCTGTGCTCTGGCTGGTGTAGTCGTGCTGGTACGTCTAGCTCCTCTGACGATGGCCTCTTGGATTCTCACCTCTGCAAGAACCTCTTCATAAGAAATCCTCGCCTGTGTAGTGGTATACCTCTGTAGCTCAAAATTGAGGCCGTGATAAAATCTCTGGGCTTTCTCAAGATCGATGGGTATCAGGACTGCACTAAATCTGCTAAGGCGGCTGAACTCCGCGTCATAGGCGTCAACAGTCATATTTTCCTGTTCTAGATGTAGGAACTGGGAGTACATGGCATTTCTGACTGTAGCTGGGAAATACTTCGCATTAAAATATTCTAGAAACTATTCCCAAGTCTGGTTCTTCCCTATACTGCGCTCAATGGAATCCCACCTGTGGTGGGCGTTGCCTTTCAGCTGGGCCCTCACTGCGGTCATCCAAAGGTCGGAGTGCAGTAATGAAGCCTCTAATAGCATCTCCGTGTTGGCGACCCAATCGAAGATTTGTTCTACAGTCTTGCCTGAGAAAGTATCTGGTCCCATCTGTCGGAACCATCTAACAGTGCCACCTGTCTGGGCTGGTGGAGGTGCTGGTACTGGTGCTGGGACAAGTGTCCTCTCTAGTAATGCCATCAAACTCTGTCTCAATGTCTCTGTCTGATGCTACTGTGCTTGCATCATCGCCTGGAAGAACTGAAGCATCTGTGGTTGTCCATCTGGCTGTGGCATCTGGGGTGGATAAGGTGGAGGCGATGGTAGTAGAATCTCTGGCTGTGTAGTAGGCGTCTCCTCAGATGTCGGCCTCGCAGTCTGCGGCATCGGTGTAGCTCCTAAAGTCTGGCCCTCACAATATTGCATGAAATTAACATTGAATATTGCAGAACTGAAGATCAACTTGCAGATATTGTCATGCCCCAGTCCCAAAAATATACGGGACCAGGCCACGTGGCAATAGCCAACTGACACGTCTTCGAAGATATCCCAATTTAATGGATCCCCGAAGTGTGCTACGCTGTCTAACATGTACAATATCAGTCAATAACTGGTAATCTAATCTCATCCACAAAATAAAGAGCAAGAAGTACTAAATAAACTGCTGGATAATAAATACCAGTCTCAAGATATCATAGTACAAACAGTGAAGTCTGGTGGGAACAAACCCACTACTATGACGAAATAAAGTACTGAAATGAGATATAAAAGATAATGATTAGGGCATCGGCTGACTAGATAATGATGCACCCAATCTAGGCTGAAGGCCTACCAACTAATTACGAAAACTCTAACGGCTGTACCTCTAACTCCTCGGCGGTAGCGAATCTCATCTCCTGTCCGGGGCAGTATACTGTGGGGTAGAAAGCTTCATCTAAATCTGAAAAGGTACCAGGTCCTCAGAGGAACGTAAAAAGATACATAGAAGCATGTTATATATAAATACTGAATAAGATAAAATGCAATAAAGGGTGTGCTAGCCAACCTAAGTGAATGCAATGTGAGAACAACTGTGAGTATATGAGAAGGTGTAGGCTAGACATATGCTGACGTAATTCATCGGTCGTGACAACCGGCTAGTATATGCCACATATGTCCCCTATAACACGGGCTCAGGAATACAGTAACGTCCAACATTCTATAGAGTATGGTATCTGCAATGTCATCAAGTAACGACCCACACTCTACAAAATGTGGTATCAGTAATATATATAAATACGTTCGTATCACTCCGTCAAGTGCGGTATCAGTGTAAAGGAGTGGGGTATCCTATATGCCTACCAGTCGTCCTCCCCTCCCAATGTAGATATACCCGTCAAATAATTGACACGCATATCCCTTATCTAAATGCCAAGTCTCTAAACTGAAATAGTACTAGATTTCTTGCTAACCGTGATGCACGTCGCACGTGGCGATAGCTAGTCGATCACACGAACTCGCATTCCAACATGAGATTTATCCCTATGAATATGTGAACCAGTGTCAGGTCTTGGAAGAATACAGGATATCCTTCCATAGGGCGAGTCTACTAATGACTAAGTCAATGTATACCAATCTTCGACGTATCCATCGAATGCACCCGAGACAATCTCGGACGCGCACTGTCACGCCCCGGTCCCGCCCGGGCCGCTGCTCCGCCCTGCCCCGCCCCGTGCGGCCGAGAATTAACGAACCGGACACGTATCACCGTACCTCGGCGCGCCGAACGCGAATCACCGCGCCCGTCCTGCGGGTGCGAGGGAGAAAGGGAGCCAAGCGAATGGCCCGTTCGAGCTTTCGGGGGACGTGATGCCGCACGGGCCTGGGGTTGCGCCCGTGCAAGGCCAATCGTTTAAGTTGATAGTTGGCTATCATCGCATCAATCGAGTAAGCAGCGGAAAGGGACTTGTTGCAATGCAATGCATTAGCCAACTGAGTGTTCGGGACAATCGAGGCAACTTGGGTTTCCTTTAGCAAAGGTACACGTTCGTTCCATACATTATGCCCCCTTATACGATAGCATTTTCGGGGCAACAATCGAAACCAGGATTCCGGGTCTTCGGGACTGTGGCACGCCTATCGCTCCCTCGGACGATCCAGTACCTGCGAACAAGTAAACTGTTGGTGGGTCAGCACTTTATACAAGTACTGGTGAGATAAATCAACTGAACAGAAATAAGCATTCACTCAAACAGGCACTAAGTAATCATGTTATAAAACATTACATTACTAGTGATCTTTCTAGTTTTACCTAGGTTCGTTTCATGCAGTTCGCTAGCAGAGTCGATTTACTTGTTTAAAAACATGTTTGGAAATAGAGTTTCATATTGAATATGCAAGCAAGCAAACCGTTCATGTTTCAGGGTGTGTGCAGCGTGTCTCATGCGACTCGAGGGTCTGATGCAAAGCTAGACACACAATGCACATTCTTAGGGGCAGTCACTATCCAAGCCAACACAATGACTTAGCTATATGCAGGGCGGTCCCCGAGTATCTCAGGATCGGCAGCTGGTGGAACAGCATACCAATGACTCATTTCTCTGATGCTAATGGCAGCTGTGACCCATGGTGGTTATAACGCATGCAGTTCAGCTCTCCACCAAAAGCCATTGTCCGACCGCGTGCGAATGCATGGAACACTATCAAATAAACTCTAGTATGCAGACGAGACGAACCATCAGAATACACTCATTGTTGCGGGGTAATCCGACTTATCACTTGAACAAGTTCAGGCACAGTATGGTTCTCTCGAAGCATAGACGATAGTGAACATGTTCATGCACTCTAAGCAGGCGATCAGGATTCTCGTTAAGCAGACATTGTTTCAAAGACAAGCTAGGTGAGTTCGTTCATTAACATGCAAGGCAGGTTCTATCATTCTCTTAAGAAAACATTGCAAGCAAAAACTCAGGTTATTATTAAGGCGTGCAAGAATCAGAGAACGAAGTTCTGCCCACTCACCTTGATACATAACGCCGGCGCGGAGCGGGGCGTTACATACTTACCAACCAACAAAAAGTTTCGTCCTCGAAACTTCAAGGATAAACTTCTCGATATCCCGAGTAGCGATAGTGTCGTCCCTCGCCGTACTCAATCGAAACAATCAAGCAATTCAAGTTCAGGAAACATTTTGCACTTTGAGAATATCTATGGACTTATTGTATGGAACGCTCTTTGCAAAACTATATCGATAATATCTCAGAGTCATAGCAACGGTTTGGGCCAGAGAATCGATTCCGCTCTGATACCATTCTGTCACGCCCCGGTCCCGCCCGGGCCGCCGCTCCGCCCTGCCCCGCCCCGTGCGGCCGAGAATTAACGAACCGGACACGTATCACCGTGCCTCGGCGCACCGGATAAGAATCACCGCGCCCGTCCCGCGGGTGCGAGGGAGGAAGGGAGCCAAGCGAATGGCCCGTTCGAGCTTTCGGGGGACGTGATGCCACACGGGCCTGGGGTTGCGCCCGTGCAAGGCCAATCGTTTAAGTTGATAGTTGGCTATCATCGCATCAATCGAGTAAGCAGCGGAAAGGGACTTGTTGCAATACAATGCATTAGCCAACTGAGTGTTCGGGACAATCGAGGCAACTTGGATTTCCTTTAGCAAAGGCACACGTTCGTTCCATACATTATGCCCCCTTATACGATAGCATTTTTGGGGCAACAATCGAAACCAGGATTCCGGATCTTCGGGACTGTGGCACGCCTATCGCTCCCTCGGATGATCCAGTACCTGCGAACAAGTAAATTGTTGGTGGGTCAGCACTTTATACAAGTACTGGTGAGATAAATCAACTGAACAGAAACAAGCATTCACTCAAACAGGCACTAAGTAATCATGTTATAAAATATTACATTACTAGTGATCTTTCTAGTTTTACCTAGGTTCGTTTCATGCAGTTCGCTAGCAGAGTCGATTTACTTGTTTAGAAACATGTTTGGAAACAGAGTTTCATATTGAATATGCAAGCAAGCAAACCGTTCATGTTTCAGGGTGTGCGCAGCGTGTCTCATGCGACTCGAGGGTCTGATGCAAAGCTAGACACACAATGCACATTCTTAGGGGCAGTCACTATCCAAGCCAACACAATGACTTAGCTATATGCAGGGCGGTCCCCGAGTATCTCAGGATCGGCAGCTGGTGGAACAGCATACCAATGACTCATTTCTCTGATGCTAATGGCAGCTGTGACCCATGGTGGTTATAACGCATGCAGTTCAGCTCTCCACCAAAAGCCATTGTCCGACCGCGTGCGAATGCATGGAACACTATCAAATAAACTCTAGTATGCAGACGAGACGAACCATCAGAATACACTCATTGTTGCGGGGCAATCCGACTTATCACTTGAACAAGTTCAGGCACAGTATGGTTATCTCGAAGCATAGACGATACTGAACATGTTCATGCACTCTAAGTAGGCGATCAGGATTCTCGTTAAGCAGACATTGTTTCAAAGACAAGCTAGGTGAGTTCGTTCATTAACATGCAAGGCAGGTTCTATCATTCTCTTAAGAAAACATTGCAAGCAAAAACTCAGGTTATTATTAAGGCGTGCAAGAATCAGAGAACGAAGTTCTGCCCACTCACCTTGATACATAACGTCGGCGCGGAGCGGGGCGTTACACGCACAGTTGTATAAGACAGAACAACAAGCATACAATACAGCATTTGCATAATTTAAATTAGACAGCAAAATATAGCAAGATATCTTGCCTCAGTCTTCGAGAGATGAATGCCAAAAGCCTGTTCCGGTAGCGTCTCCTGGCTGATCCAAAGACCCTAGACAACAATATAACACAATAATACAGGCATCAGATACTACACCTTTTCTACGTACGGTTAAAACACTACTCTTGAATACTTGTCGCGAGTTCATTGTTGCTCGAGTATAGCATCACGTGTGCACGTAGCTAGGGTGTACACGAGTGTTGTCTTCGGTTAACAGGTGTCTCGGGGCAATAATTATCCGTTTACGGTTATCCATGATTTATGTTCTATGTGAACACCTGTCTTTGGTTTCTATATTCAGTGCACGTGGTTTATGACCAGACGTTAAATTAACTAAAGTCCTTTATGACAGGTATCATGGTTAAGGAATTTTCTATTTATTAACAAACTCTATTCTGGTTAATCATTAAGCCATCATCATTTTAATTAGGGTTAGAAAGGTTGTGTTTCAACTATGATTCTCGACACACAGATCCAAAAATCATTCATGGACACGATACATGGTGAGATGGTTGGAACACAAGAAAGAAACTACAGGAGGACGAGTACCTGTTCAATAGGACGTGGGGCGTCTGCTCCTTCGACGAGGGTGTCTCAGGCAGCATGGACGGATCCGTCCAGCGGTGATGGGCAGCCGGGATCGGGGTAGTACTTCGGTCGGGGAGCGGGCTGGGGTGTGCACCGGTCGGGGGCGGCGGCTGGAGCAGTCGGTCAGGGAGCGGCGAGGGCAGTCGGTCAGGGAGCGGCGGGAGCAGTCGGTCAGTGGAGCGGGCGGCTGGAGCAGTCGGTCAGGAGCGGCGGCTGGAGCAGTCGGTCGGGTGAGGTGGTCGGGGTTGAGGGGTCCGGCCGACAGGGAGGTTTGTTTAGGTGGGGGTCAGCTAGGGCTTGGAGAGAGTGGTGAATGTTTTCTTAGGGTTTCAAGTGGAGGAACTTCATATATATATATATATATATATATATATATATATATATATATATATATATATATGTGTGTGTGTGTGTGTGTGTGTGTGTGTGTGTGTGTGTAGAAGTTGTGGGCTAGCCTCGACTTGGGCCTATCTGGGCTCATTAAGGTGGGCTGGTCTAATGAGATAGTGTACAGGTGGGCTGGGTTAAGTGTTGCTTGAGGTAAAATTAGCCTTAACTAGAAATTAAATTAACAACTTAACTAGGTAATTCCTAACGCGTTGAAAACATAAGGAACTAGATTTTTGAGTCGTACACAGGAGTCGTGGCATAACGGCTTGGTGTAGACTGATACCCTAATTTGGGTACTTGGAATTTGTGGTGTGGTTGATCTCAAATTAAAATACTCAAATAAATCGTACTTTTGACGAGGGGGTTTACAGATGTGTTCACAAAACCTATAGGAGGACAAGTATTCAGAAGAAATATTGAAATTTTAGGAGTCAAAAGCAAATTTGGTTTACGGGATGCATTGTTGGAAATGTAAACCAAATTCATTGTTGCATGTCTAGATGAATCTATGCATGAATAAATCTTGGAATAATCAAATTCATTGGTGCATGCATGAATGTATTTAGGAAAACTAAGAGTCATGTTCATTGCTCTTGATGTATCTTGAGCCCTATATATATTGCTATGTAAGCAAATGGTTGATGTAATGATGAAAGAAAAAAAAAATCAAGCAAGCAAAGAAACAAGGTGATTCTATTCAGCCCCTAAAATCAAATATTTTTTGTGTTATCTTTGTATTCTACAAAGTGGAATCATAGCCTCCGTGTTCATCGGATGAGCTAAACTTACAAAGTGGAATCATAGCCTCCATGTTCATCAGATGAGCTAAACTTCCAATCAAACTAGCGAAGTTAATAGACGTCGCTAATGACGTCGCTAAACGTCGCTAAATACGTCGATGTACGTCACAAATTGCTGACATGGCAGTACTGTCAGGTCATTAAAGACGTCGCTGTCACGTCGCTATATAAGTCGCTAATTAGCGACGTTTAGCGACGTTTGTTTACGTCGTTAATTAGTGACTCTGCGTCGCTAAACGTCGTTAAGTTAGCGACACATTTAAGTCGCTAAAAAACGTTGGTACAACGACGTTTAGCGACGTTTTTTCTTTCAGCGACGTGCTGATTTTCGACTTCTGTAAAACGTTGCTAATTACGTCGCTAAACGTGATTAGCGATATTTTTTGGTCATTTAGCGATGTTTTTGGACGTCGCTAATTTGACTTTTTCTAGTAGTGGCAGAATGGGATCGAGGGGCAGCTGTCTTACGAGACCATGCCGGTCGCTTTAGAGGGGCCATCTCTACATTCCAGATTGGCGGGACTCCGTTGGAGGCAGACCACATTGCTCTCAAGTTGGCTCTGGAACTAAGCAAACGTAAGAGCACTGAACAAATCATTTTTGAAGGAGATTGTAAAGCCTTAGCTATCCAGGTTAGTGGAGCAGATATACTATGGAGAGCACACGCCAGGTGATCGAAAAAGGACGAGACTCGCTACGTACATAATAGAAATGGTGTCTCATTCTCTTATATTCCTAGACAAGCTAATGAAGTAGCACATTATTCATTAGCAAGTCATTCTCTTCTCAATGTATATCCGGCCACTTATTTGCACGAAGTTATGCCAACTTCATTATTACCACGTATCCAAAAAAAGATATGAACATTGTATCTGGTATTAATCTATAAAATTAGTTGGATGCTGGTTCTCAAAAAAAAAAAAAAAAACGAATACGTTCTAAATTAAGCCACAAGCCCTAAAGACCTGGTCATAAAACAGACTCAAACCACCCACATGCAACACATGCAACGTCGTATAAGTTCTCTCTCTCTCTCTCTCATTATAAATACCCATCCCCTCCTGCCATATTCCTCAGTACTCACTGCTCCTCCAACTCCACCACGACCACCGGAGACTAGACATCGCCGCGCGCTAGGACGACAATGGCCTCCACCCGTGCCGCCTTGTTCCTCCTGGCCCTGCTCGTGTGCGCGCTTCTCGCGAGGACGTCGGCCGAAGCGACCGACAGCTCCAGTGCAGGCAAGGACACGGACCCGCGTGGCCCAAACAACATGGAAGAGGAGTCCGTCGTGCCGGTGAAGCCAGAAGACGCCGAGAAGGTCTCCGGCTTGAGTGATTTCCCGGGTGAAGAAGAGCCCGAGGCCAATTTCGTTGTTCTGGGGCACTGAGGCTCTCTTAATGTGATCCATGGATTCATTGTTGCGTCGTTGGAATAATAAACATGCATGGGTTGATTCCTCATTACGATCTATATATTAAGAAGTTTCTTATTATTTGTGTTTAATTGCTCTTGTATTCAAAGTTAAGCTTGAGCCTTATTATTCGTCTGTTATGGCATGTCAAACATGAGAAATGGAATCTGGAGACGATCGTACATGCAACAGTTCATGTTCTTTGTGCGCACGAATGTCTGGTGATCAGATTTAGGGCGATTTTGGTAGATGGGATTTTTTTTTTCTTTGATAATTTTAGCATAAAAATATCTATTCCTTTGTTTTATATTATAAAATTTTATTTTCAAAAATTGAGAATATTCAGATAAATAATTTATCAACAAAATTCAAAACATGGGAATCGGATGCCTAATAATAGATGGATATATTTTTTTGTCCGGTAAATTTTTTTTTTTATTATTTGTTTTTGTTCTTCTATACTATTTTTTATTTTATTTTTCTTGTTTTTTCATTTATTATCCTTTTTTCCAAAAAATTTTGTATTTTTTCATTTTAAAGACTTTTTTGGTTTTTCTCAGTTTTTTTTTTTTCCAGTTTTTTTGTTCTTTATTATTTTTCCAAATTATTTATATACTCATCTAACATAGGAATATAATTTTTCAAAAAAATTAATTACAAAAAAAATTTCCGGCTCCCCTTAGTCTAATTAAGAGAACTTATAAATAATAGATTCTCTATTCATCGATTAATTAAAGCTGCATATAAGTTGGTAACTCGAGTTTGATCATATGTGATTATATTCTTCTCCAGTTAATCTTTTCTTGCATCTTTTTTCAATTTTTTTCCATGTAGTGAAGCCTCTCTCAAACATATCATTTGAACAATTACGGCTAGAAATGTTGTTACGGGATTTTAGTTATATCCGAAATATCTAGAGGTTGATGTTGGGAACGAAACGTGAAAACCGTTCCCCAAATTAGAGAGTACATACGAGAGAACCGAACAAAATGCACAAACCAAAAATGCCAAACACAAATCGCAGACACATAAATTTTTACGTGAAAAATCCAGATGAAAAAAAAATCACGTGACGATCGGAGTCTAACCCTGAAGAACCTTCTCTAATGGAATAAAGAAATACACCCTCTAGAAGCTCCTCCCGATCCAACACGGATCTCCACAACTGTAAACCCCCTGATTTTTCAAAATTTTAAAAACGGGATTTTTCACAATTTTCTGGAATTTTCTGGGAATTTTCGGTAATTTAAAAACAGGATTTTAATTTTTAAATAATTTTTATTTGATAATAAATGATATTAAAATATTATGAAAATAATATTTTTAGGTGTAAAATGAAAAACTGGACTTAGGGCAATTTTTCTGAAATTTATTGGGCCCGGACCTATTTTTAAATTACCAAAAACTATTTATTTAATTTATTAAATAATTACTGGATATTATTATTATTATTATTATTATTATTATTATTATTATTATTATTATTATTTTTTAATAATTAAACCCAACCCAGGCCCAGCCCGCAGACCGGCCCGCCAGCCCAGCCCGTTTCCTATCGGGTCGGGTCGGGTCGGCCAGACCCGCACCCGCCAGACCCGACCCGCTCCCCCTGTCACCCGCATGACTGCCCTCGCCCCGCGTTTGCCGCCGCCCCGCTCGGCCACGCGTCCCCGCCCGCGTCGCCACGTCTCCGCTCCGCGCGGCCCCGCAACCCACGACCTCCGCCCCGCTCGGCCGTGCGTCTCCGCCCGCTGCCCTATTTAAACCCCGCTCCTCCCCCTCTCTGGCCAGCCATCTCCCCCCCTCGACTAGCTCCGCCGTACCCCGCCGCCTCAGACCCGCCGCCGACGACCACCGGCGTCCACCGTCAGCTCTCCTCCTCCCCTCCCCCTTCGTCTCCGGCGACGGCCACCGCAGCGAGGAACAGCAGCAGCGAGCAGCCCCCGCGCCGCCTCCAGCTCTTCCGCGAGCCCGGCGCCGCCTCGCCGCGCCGTCCCTGGCCCCTAACCGCCGCAGCCAGCCCCCCACGCCGCCGTCTCCGCCGCCCCTCACCGGATCCCCGAGCAAAACCCTAACCCTAACCCTAATTTCTCCCCCTGTGTCCGACACGTGTCGGACACGATCAAGTTCGGGTTTTTCGGGTCCCCTTCAGGTGTGTGTAACTTTTTGCTCGTAACTCCGTTTTCGATTCTGCAAATTGCGTTACGAAGCCTGTATGACCCTCTCGGTGTCCGGATAAACCGTTCGGGGTATCGCGTCCTGTGGTGATCGCACACCGCGATCCAAAAATAGGAAAAACCAGACCCTGTTTTATCCCGGAACTGAGTACGCTCCGCCAAACGGGACGACTTGGTCGCGCGCGGTCTTCACAGATACGTGCGCCTCATCGATACGGATGTGTGGAATTTCGCAGAAGTCGATTCGGATGTGCGTGCACACCGGAATCAACGCGTATCCGCGGACATCGCCCCGTATCCGCCTTTCTATAATTCAGCCTAACTTTGTGTACACACGTCGGATCGAGACGAAACTTGCGCCATCGGACTCGTAGCGATACGCTGGTCCTGTGGGTCAAGTTTGGTTCGATTCTGAGAACGTTGACGAAATCGCGTGTCGTGGGCCCCACAGGCCCCGCTCGACGGGCGATTTTGTGATCGGCTCATCGAAATTCAATTCTGAAAGTTTCGTTGGGTTCGTATCAGCGTTTCTGACCTGTTGACACTAAGTTTGGTGAATTTGGAGACCATTGATCCGGACACATTTTTCGGTGCAAAGCGGGTCCACCGGTGGACCCCGTTTTGGCCCGAAACTGTCGTTTCTGTCCTTGTCTCCAAATTGGACCCAAAGACAGACGTTTCTAGCTGATTGATATTTTTTGGATCTGATGGTGATGTTTGTTTCAGCAACCGGAGTACCGCCTGCAAATCCAACCGAAGTCAGAGCTGCAAACATAGCCGGAACCACAGGCAAGTGTACCTTGCCAAAACTTGTAGCTTTGCTACCTATTTTCTGGACCTAGTTATACATCAGTGGGCAAGTAAAGCTTGCCAATTCTCAGATATTTTTGGTTATAGTATTTTACTTGATTTCTGTAGCTTCATATGTGAACTTGTTTAACTGCTCAACCCAGGACACCTGACACTCTTCATGTGACGGAATTGCCTGAGATATACCTGGTGATTTCGTATAGGCTATATTTTCATATCATTTTCAGTTTACATGCTTAGATTCTAGCCTGACTCATTGCATTAGTTCAAATTTGCGTGACTTGTACCTGATATATTCTGGAACTGTGACGTGAGATTTCATGGGGTGGGGAGAGTATTATCATATCAAGGCTGAATATATTAAAATATAAATACTGTTATCGGGCGGTGCCTTAGACTCTGATACAGAGCTTTGGTACCTTACTGGCTCTTCGAGAAAATACTGCTATGGTTTCTTCGACACTGATCCTGTAGTAGTCTCAGCCTGAGTATGACTAAAACTCTCACTTGCATATCACTAACTGGTTTACATATTTACCCTGCTGTTTCATTATTGCTGCACTGCATATGTTTTGTCTTGTATCTTCTGTACCTTGTTATGCCCCCTGAGGACCTGGAATGGACTATGTCCCCAGGTGTAGCCGCAGAGAACTACCCCGAGGTGTACGGTACAGGAGCACTCCTTGGAGCAGAACCCGGAACCGAGGACGAGATAGTTGCAGAAGACTTCTCCTGAGCACCGGCTTCATATTCACAGTATTTTCTTTTCAGTATTTTATTTCCAGTCTATGTTTCCTTAAATGTAACAGAATAATTCTCGGATTTGTTTCCCGAGATAACCTTATTTAATATTGCTTATTTATTTCTATTGCATTAATTCTGGCAATTAATCTGTGTTGTTCTGTGGATGAGATTAGTAATACCTGAGACTTGTACTTAGTACTGCTAGACTACAGCTTAAGCATGCCCTGATGGATCCATTAAATTGGGTTGTCCATCGGTGCGTGCTGCTGGCCATTGCCACGCATCTCCAGTCCCTCGTCATTTGGGACTGGGGCGTGACAACAACACTTAGGAATAGAAAATAGATTACACCACGAAGATAGAAGACAATAAAAAATTACCCAAAATTGATCTCCTCATCCGAAACGGCCTCCAATCCTTCTTTCTCCTTCCCAAAGTTGCAATGACACTCTTGCCTCTTTTTTTTCTCCTTGTTGCCTATGTTAGGGTTAGAAAAACCTAACTTATACTCCATAATCCCGCAACCAACCTGAACTGTAGATACTATCCAACGGTGTATAAAATACCTCAAAATTTTCTTTCAGCCCGCCGACCGAACTCGGACCGAATTCGGCCCGAGTCGGTGATTTGCGAGTAAACAAAACAGCATATCTCTGGAGCTTATGGAGCACCCAGACCGAGTTTGGCCCGAACTCGGCCTGGGAAACCGAGTTATTTCCGAACTCGGTTGGCCTATTTCCAGCAGCCTCCCACTCCCCTGTTTGTTGCTCCCGAGCTTCTCCGACTTCTCGAATTGCCCTTGTTGCCTCCCCGAGCTTCTCTGAAACACTGACGACGCTCGTCGCACCATGGGGTATTCTCCACATAAGTTGGAAACCCCACCCACTCTAACAAATCATCCCCTTCACAACTATGTGGAGGGGGTCGTCATCCCGACGATCTGCCTGCAGTACTCAAACTTTCTCCTTGGAAGAATCTTTGTGAACAAGTCTGCCCCATTGTTATCTGTATGAACCTTCTTAAGCGTCGCTTCCTTCTTATCAACCACATCCCGTATCCAATGATACCGAGTATTAATGTGCTTGGACCGGCTATGAAATGCCTGGTTCTTCACAAGGTGAATTGCACTCTGGCTATCACAAAGCAAAATATACTGCTCTTGGTTTAGTCACATTTCTTGCAACAGCTTCTTCATCCACATCAATCCCTTGCAAGCCTCTGTCGCCGCAATATACTTTGTCTCTGTCGTCGACAAAGCAACACGCTTTCTGCAACCGTGACTGCCACGATGCCGCTCCACCAGCGAACATCATCACATAGCCCGAAGTCGATCGCCTTGTGTCTACAGCTCCAGCGTCGATATACCCAACCAGCTTCGGCTTGTCACCACTAAAAGAAAGTCTCCAATCGGCAGTGTCCTGAAGGTATCGTAGGATCCACTTGACCGCACTCCAATGTACCCTTATAGGATTAGAAAGATACCTGCTAACTGTGCCAACTGCGTGAGTGATGTCTAGTATCGTACACACCATAGCATACATGAGACTTCCCACAGCTGAGGCATATAAAATTTGCTCCATATCTTCTTTCTCATCCTCGGTAGATGGACGCTGCTCCTCGGTGAACTTAAAGTGAGCCGCAAGGAGGTTACTCACTTTATTCGACCCTTCCATCCCGAAACGCTAAAGTACTCGGTGAATGTACTTCTTTTGGGACAAGTGTAACAGCTTGGACTCTCTCTCTCTCTCGGCTGATATCCATCCCAAGAATAGTCTTCGTTGACCCAAATCCTTCATAGAGAAGGCCACGTCCAGTTGGCGCTTTAACTCTGCTATCCTAGTGGCATTCCGACCCAAAAGTAGCATATCATCAACATAAAGCAGTAAAATAATGAAGTCATCATCGGCAAAGTATCTTACAAATACATAGTGGTCTGACGTCGTCCATGCATAACCATTCTCCCCCATTAATGACTCAAACTTCCTGTACCACTGCCTCGGAGCCAGCTTCAGACCATATAAGCTCTTTCTCAACCAACAAACCAAGTGTGACTTGCCCTCCTCACAAAATTCCTCTGGCTGCACCATGTATAACTCTTCATCAAGATCACCATGGAGGAATATCGTCTTCACATCCATCTGCTCGACCTCCAAGTCAAAGATGGCTGCCAATGCTAGCACCACCCGAATAGACTACTGCTTGACGACTGGCAAAAAAATATCATCATAATCTACGTCTTTTCACTGACTGTAGCCTTTAACTACCAGGCTCGCTTTGTATCGAGGGCGAGTAGCATCATCTGTCTGCTTCACTCTTAACACCCATCAATTTTGTAAAGCCTTTTTGTTCTTTGGCAACCGCACCAGATCATAAGTAGAGTTGTCCTGTAAGAAACTCATCTCCTCTTGCATAGCCTCCATCCACTCCTGTCTGTGTTCGTCTTTTATTTCCTCTACAAAACTTTTGGGCTCTCCCCCATCAATTAGTAGCACATACTCACCTGGTGAGTATCTCATAGATGGTCGACGTTTTTGTTACTTCTTCTCAGTGGAACCACTGGTGTTGGTTGTATATCAAAAATCTCCTCCCCTTCAGGAACTGCCTCATTGGCATGCTCATCCTCCTAAGGGTCACCCTGACCACCATCACCAGGCTGATGATCAATGTTGGGAACAACTCCATGTACTATCTACCCCATATCTGGATCCTCTGCGATGTCCTCTGGAATCTGCTCGAAGCGAAATGACTCTAACTCAAACAATTTCTCAGCCTTAGAAGATATCTCGAAAACCTGAGTATTGGTCATGGTCTAATCCTCGACGAATACCACGTCCCTGCTTCTGTAGAGCTTTTTTTCCACTGGGTCGTAGAGTCTATAGCCAAACTCATCCCGACCGTAGCCGACAAAGACACACCATCTCGTCTTCGACTCAAGTTTGGATCTCTCGTCCTTTGGAACATGCACGAATGCCTTACAACAAAAAACTCACAGGTGATTGTATGACGACTCTTTGTCATACCATATTTTTTCAGGCACATCACCCTACAAAGGAGCACTAGGAGATAAATTAATAACATAAGCAGCTTTTAAAAGTACCTCACCTCAATAGCTGTCCGGCAAGTTTGTTTCTGATAGCAAACACCACACCCTCTCCATCTGCATCATGTTCATGCGCTCCGCTACACCGTTGAGCTACGATATCTTTGGTGGAGTCTTATGGTGTCGTATCTCTTTCTCTCTACAATAAGCATCAAAGGAACCGATATACTTGCCGTCATTTTCCGACCGAACACATAGCAGCTTCTTGCCCGTCTTATTTTCAAAAGAGGCCTGAAACTCTTTGAAAGTGGTCAACACCTGATCCTTGGTCTTTATGGAATAGACCCAAACCTTCCTGGAATAATCATCAATAAATATTATAAAATAAGAAGCACCACCAATGGATTTTACCTTCATAGAACCGCAGACATCTGAGTGAATCAACTCGAGGGACGCCGGCTTCCTTGAACTTGGGCGAGTTTGGAAATACACCATATTTTGCTTTTTTGCCAAATAGTGCGTGCATCTCTCCAATTTTGTAGACTTCAGTCCTGGAATCACCTTCATGTTCACCAAGTAGATCATCCCCTTCTCGCTGATATGGCTGAGCCACCTATGCCACAACTCTGTAGACATATCAGTAGTGGCATTCACCTCCTATGCCCCCTGTGTGCACCCTTCCATATAGTAGTGTCCTAATTGCTTCCTCTGGAAATCACCATCGAACCTCTGCAAAGCTTTCACTGACTATTTTCGAAAAGATTAAAGAAACCCTCGCCATCCAACATTCCAACCAACACCAGGTTGAAATGGATATCAGGGACATGACATATATCTTTAAGAATAAGAACTGCACCCGTCTTTACCTCAAATGCACATCTCCAATGGCAACCGCCTTCGACACATCTCCACTGCCTATCTTTAACACTTCATAATCGTACTTTGTGTAAGTAGCAAATAGTATCCTATTGTGAGATATGTGTGCTGAAGCACCTGAGTTCACCATCCAAGAGTTGTTATCGCATGCGAGGTTCATGACAACCCCATCACCTATAATGATCACATCACCTCCATACACCGAGGCTGCCGCTATAGTATTCTCGCCTTGCTTCCCCTTGTCGCACTTCTTCTCTCTCTTCTAAGTAAAACAGTTCCGCTAGATGTGGCCCTTCTTACCACAATAGTAACACTCCGAGTCCTCGTACCGACCCTTGGACCTTCCATGCTTTTGTCTCTGCCACCGCCTGGACCCCCACTTTTACCCGTTCCGCGGCTATTTGAAACTAGCACCTCTGAGTGGGATGTGGATGAAGTGCCCTGAGAACATCTTCGTATCTCTTCATTCAGTACCCCGCTCTTGGCAAACTCCAGACTGGCCACGCCTTCCAGAGCAGAAGCGATCATAGGCACTCGTACGGTCTCCCACGAGTCTGGCAATGTACAGAGCAACCATAGTCCCTGAACCTCGTCATCAAACTTGACTCACATCAAGGATAGCTGGTACACCACGCCCTGTAACTCACTCAAATGATCTGTAATGGACGCCCCATGTTTGTACCGCAGACTCATCATCATCTGTATCAGGAACAATTTATTTACTCTGGTCTTCTTAGCATACAAAGATTCCATCTTATCCCACAGTGTCTTCGCGTGCTCAATATTGGCAACGTGATTATACATGTTCTCATCAATGAACTACCTGATGTATCCGCACACCTGTATATGCTCAAACTTTCAATCCTCTTCGGATTTTTCACTGGGCCTCCCGGAAGCAAATACCGGTAGATACAACTTCTTGACAAACAATAAATCCTTTATCTTGCTCCGCCAATAATGATAGTTGGTACTGTTCAGGTTTATCATGCACACCGGCTTTGCGTCCATCCCTCCTCCCTGGTTTGCCTGTCAACTCCTGACAACCTTCTGAAATTTCAGAACCTGGCTCTGATACCACTTTGTTGGGAACGAAACACGAAAAACGTTCTCCAAACCAGAGAGTACCTGCGAGAGAACCGAGCAAAACGCACAAATCAAAAATGCCAAAAATAAATCGCAGACACAAAAAATTTTACGTGAAAAACCCATATGAAAAAAACTACGGGACGATCGGAGTCCAACCCTGAAGAACCTCCACTAATGGAATAAAGAGAATACACCCTCTACAAGATTCTTCCGATCCAACACGGATCTCCATAATACTTAGAACTAGAAAATAGATCACACCACAAAGATAGAAGACAATAAAAAATTACCCAAAATTGATCTCTGCCTCCGAAATAGCCTCCAATCATTCTTTATCTTTCCCAAAGTTGCAATGACACATGAGCACTTTATTGGGAATGAAACGCAGAAATTATTTTCCAAACCAGAGAGTACCTGCAAGAAAACCGAGCAAAACGCACAAACCAAAAACGTCAAATATAAATCGCAGACACAAAGATTTTTACGTGAAAAATTCAGACGAAAAAAACTACGGGACGATCAGAGTCCAACCCTGAAGAACCTCCACTAATGGAATAAAGATAATACACCATCTACAAGCTCCTCCAGATCCAACACGGATCTCTACAACACTTAGGAATTAAAAATAGATTATACCACGAAGATAGAAGACAATGAAAAATTATCCAAAATTGATCTCCTCCTCCGAAACGGCCTCCAATCCTTTTTTTTTTCCTTTCCAAAGTTGCAATGACACTCTTGGCTCATTTTTCTCTCCTTGTTGCCTATGTTAGGGTTAAAAAAAACTAACTTGTACTCCCTAATCTCGCAACCAACCTGAACCGTACGATACGATCCAACGGTGTATAAAATACCTCAAAATTTTCGTTCAATCAGCCGACCGAACTCGGACCAAATTCGGCCCGAGTCGGTGATTTGTGAGTAAACGAAACAGCAGCTCTCCGGAGCTTATGGAACACCCCGACCGAGTTCGACTCGAACTCGGCCTGGGGAACCGAGTTTGGTCCGAACTCGTTAGGCTTGTTTCCAGTAGCACCCCCCCCCCCCCCCCCCCCCCCCCACACACACACACACACACTCCCCTGTTTGTTGCTCCCGAGCTTCTCCGACTTCTCGAATGGCCATCGTCGCCTCCCCGAGCTTCTCTGACACACATACGACGCTCATCGCACTCCGGGATATTCTCCACATAGGTTGGGAACCCCACCCACTCCAACAGTTGATGCCTAATATTTTCTTCAAGCTAGTTAGTGTCACCGGTATTGTTTTTTATTTTTTTTCTCATGAGAATTTTGGAACTTTGTAGCCTGTAATGCTAATGATGTCTCTGTAATATTAAGGGCCTAAGGCAAATTAAGAATAACTAGTTGGCAAGTTCTTCAATAAGAAACCTTCAAAATAATTAATTTGAAAGTACAAAACATTGATTTCAGGCATACATGATTGAATATAATCTTGTAGGAGATTACCCTATTCATAGTTGTCTAGAAATATCTAGGATGTTCCATCTAGAAATCTTTAGATAATATAAATTATTTTATATTCTAGAGATGTCTAAATATTATATTTGTAAAGAAAATGTAGAATCGTCCTTATGTATATTTTAATAAAGATGTAGATTTTTTTCAAGAATTATGTAAATATAGGTGTTCTTCCCTTGTTCTATAAAACAACACATTCTACTATCAATCTAGATCTTCCACCAACATCTTATTTCTACATCTTCTCCTTCTCCAAGTTAGGCGTCAAAGCTAAGTTGGCATACAACTATTTCACAAAGTGGTGTCAGTATTTGTGATATCCAACATATAGATAAATATAGAGCATATCTCAGAGCTTCAGATACCTTATACCCATAATTCACTTAAAATATGAAGATAATAACGAGAATACTTTACCAAGAACCTCAAATCCTCACCCAACATAACATCTAATTGATTTCATCAATTTAATTTGAATCCATGTGGATGCTCATTACACTAGATTAATTCAATGTTGTTCTTGAAATTCTGCAGAATTTCATATTAGTCTTGAATAAGGACTGAAACCACATAAGTGATAAAACATCAAGAGAACTTGCTAATAACCATAGAAGTGGTGACAATGGTGCCGAAAGCCCAAAAAGCAAGTTATGAAGCTGCTAAAAGAAAGCAACATAGTTGCTGATAACTAGAACAAAGCTCTTGAATAATAGCAATTACGTTGTTGAATATAGAGCAAAACTCTTGACCGCAGTGAAGAAACTGCTTGAAGTTTGCTGCTGCCGCTACTATAAGTGATGAAAATCACCTTAGCACAAAGTGAGAGTGACTCTTTTCGTTGATCCGCTCTTAGAGGAACCAGCAAATTCGAAAGAACTTCTAAAATATTCCTTGTCACCTCCATCCCAGGACTGTCACAAATGTGCTAATGAACTCTTGGACTAGTGCCTAGCGCTCAAGCAAAACTTTGCTCCTTTAGATAAAAAAAATTTCCCTTTCCCTGTAGAGATCTATCCTCTCTCTCGCATCACTAAGTGCTGAAGTGGCACATCTTAAATAGGAGAGCAATCTCATATAATTGCCCACTAATTAAAGAGATAGGCAGAAGTCCAGGGTTCATTTCCAATTAAGTGTGACAGTTAACAACAGTAACTTCCTATAAATAGAATAGTTACAAAATTGAACAGTTTCGTTGCTGGAAAAAAAATACGACTCTGAGACAACTACAGTTCTGGTGCACTAAGAAAGATTAATTTCACGAAACAACAACATAGAATTGCCTTGGTACGGCAAAGTCGTTGAATCCGTGTCTGATGCGTGTGTTGGGATATGCAAAGTGCGTCAACAAAATATTACTTTGTGCCTTTCACCCGTGTCCAAGGACCTTGCTCCAGGGGAATTTTTTTTATGAAATAAATGACAAAACAAATATTTGTTGTGGGATTTATACCTTGTACACTAGAAAAATTCTATCATACTAACCACTTGAGTTAATACACCTCATATGTATAAAGACAATAAATACTAGCTCAAATATTGAAATATACATATGGGACGAAGGTAGCGCGTCTAATGACCAAATTTAAAATAAATCCCAAACAAATGTAATTATGTGAGAATTTTTTCTATGACACATAAACAAGGTCAAGATAAAGAGTTTCGTGGAAGAATCAGACACCAGTAGAACTTGTCAAGGAATCCTCATCCTTCCAAGTTATTAGCTCCAGCTTTCAAAGAAAAAAAGAAGTGACAACATATCAATTTTTAACCATGCACTACTGATCACGATCACATATATGAATATCTAAACAAATTCATATAAATTACTGATCAATGACATGGTAGGTTAGGTAATCCTCAGCATTTCATGGTCATTTGTTTCTTATTGCATGATAGCTATGTTATTCTATATGATGAAAATAGACCCAGCAGATTACTATTGTTTTCTTATTCATGAACACTGAAAAGTACATTAACATCATAGTTTGTAGTATCATTCAATACTAATACGATCATTGATTGATACTGATACGACTTGGAATGTCTGAGTCCGACATCGACCGCTATCGATATTGATCAATATCTACGTTGGATGTCTCTTTTCCAATCAATTCGTTAGAGAAAATTGAACCCAAAAAACTAATCAAAAATGATGTAAAAGCATAATAAAGTTGTAAAAACATATAAACGAAAAAAACTTATTTATCGCATGTAAACCAATTTATTTCATTCAAATTCATAACTACTCAGAACCAACACAGTAATTACTTAAAATTATATATAAATGTATAAAATATTTTTTCTCCAAATTATTAATAATTATTTGCTTTTCTCTAAACCAAAAAGTTTCGATACTCCGATCCGATTCGAAACAGATGATGCTACCGATACCGACGATTCCGATACTCATAAAACTCCGATACAGATTTTGATACTGCGAAACTTTGATTAACATATAACCGATATGGCCTAATGGGTGGACGTATATACTACTAAAAGTTGGTTGTAAACTAGATATAGGTATAAGAAGAAGACTGAGTACGTACCACGAAGTACCGAAAAGGAAGGCATGGAGAAAATGAGATATTGGCACGGCTCAATCCGAGACAGTCTTACTGAGTTTGTAAAGCCAATCACAGGATTGAACCTCGTCAACATCGCTTTTTCATCTACACCATATATAATTGTCCTCCGAAATGTTAAGCAGAAATCATAATACTCTGATTATATTAAAAGAGCTCTTGAGATCACCCAACGCCACTATATACTGTTCCACATATCTAACGTGTAGCATATAACTAAGCAAACCCTAGCTAGTGGTGTGGCAGCATGCAGCTGGCAGAAGGCAAGGCAGATATATATCAGAACACAGTGAGTGTTTTAATCCACACCTGTTCAAACGGGTGGATATGTAAGGCCGGTTCGAAAGGTTAGGTTATCCTAGCCGGAGCTGATTTTGGTTGTCCCTTGATCCGGCTTCTTATGGAACGCTTCTTTATCTCCTGGATTTCATCTGTAATTCGGATCTCTTGCATGTCACGCTGTGTCTGGAGGTTGCTCCGAAGTCTTGTCTGATATATCTTTGGATCAGTTCTGTAGATATGCAACACTGATCAAGAACAAAAAGAACAGGTATTTAAAAGAAAAATAATTAGAATGAGAAGAAGATGAAAATATTGTTGAAGGCTAATTGGTGAAGTGGTGATGAGAGGCTCGGGGAAGGGATATATAGGAGGGGAAGGCGTCCTCGGGATTACAAGAGATATTGCGAGAGGAAGAAGGTGAGGTGAACGATGGGATACGTAGGCAAAAGCCAACAAATACTTTTGCATGATTCCGTTCTACTAGTCTTGCGCATGCAACAACATGTACTTGTCGCCACTCAAATATATAACACCAAGCCACTACTTTTGAACTGAACTTCTTCTGATGCTTTGAATAATGGTATATATTTTCTTGGGAAGAAGAGAGAATCTTTCCATTGCATTGGGAGCAGGAAGCAGAATGTGTGTCTAGAAAGAAGTTTTCAGAACGGAAAGTTTCTTACAAAGCATTGAAATTGATAAAAATTGAGAATTTTTTTTTTCCCGAAGTTTTAATATATTTCGAAAAAAATATCAAAACATTCTTTTGAATGACATTTTATAAAATAAATAAATATATATATATATATATATATATATATATATATATATATATATATATATATATATATTCAAAACGTTCTTTGGAATAACGTTTACAATTTTAAAAAAAAAAATTTACAAAAATTCGTCATTAAAAGTCTAAATTTGTCACTAAAGATTATTTTGTCACTGAAAGTCTCAATTAGTCACTAAAATGTCACTAAAGTCAGATTATGTACAAGTCCAAATCCGTCACTAAAAAATGTCACTAAAATTTTTGTTTCGATAGGAAAAAGAAAATTAAAAAAAACAAAGCCTCCATGTGAATGACGTTTTACATTAAATTCGTTTCTAAAAATTTATTTTCGTTACTAAAAAATCTATTTCGTCATTGAAAATTTAAATTCGTCTCTAAAAAGTGTTACTAAAACTTTTAGAACACCTTATGGAAAAAATAAAATAATAAATTTTTTTTTTTTACAAAACGTCATTCCGAAGGATGGTTGGTACTTTTTTTGAAATATATTAAAATTTAATTTTTTTTTTACAATTTTCATAATTTTATTATGCTTTGTACTAAAATTTCCGTTTTCAGAATTAACGTACGTGCAAAGAGAGTGTACTATTACATTCTTCCTCACTCTTTGCGGGCCTCTTAAGCAGTTCATTCCGACCACAAGCGGGGACAACAACGTTAAAGTGGTTATGCAATGGCACCACAAGCGGGGGACAGCCTAGCCTTGGGCAGCAGATCACCTCTTAAGTATGTTTATAACTTAATTCGCTTTAATTATTTCCTCTCCTTTCACTTTTTTGGCACTATTTGTTACAAATATGAGTCCATTTTGTTCATTCATCCAAACTAGAATAGATGATCCTTCCATTAAAGAGTTAAATGTATCAAATAACTAGTCAAAACTAGTATGGATGTTCAGCAAACCACTCCTTAGTTTAGATAAAAATAACATATGGCAACTTTTGAGTGGAAGGTGAACATCCATCCTAATTTTGGTGGATGAATAAAAATGGACAACACAAAGAGTTCATTTTTGTTCATCCACCAAAACTAGGATATTTGTTCACCCTCCACTAATACAAAATCACTTTGGAAGTGGTTTTGTGAACATCCAAAGTGGTTTTGATATTTAATTTGACACATGTTCATTTTTAATGGAGGGTGAACAAACACCCTAATTTTGGTGGGCGATCAAAAATGGACTCATTCAAATATAGATATTAATGAATATGAATACGGAGACAAAGTTTCATAGGTAAATGGATCTGCTTCCACATAATAAGTGACAAAATTATCTACGAAATCATTTGGCCTTCCCACTCGCTTAGACGACGGCTTAACAAGTTCTAGTTCAAATGTTGTCTCTTCAATGACAACTTCTTCTTGGACTACATCTCCTTTGGAAGCAATTGTCTCATCTACATTAATATTATTCTCCGGAATATTCGCGAGAACAATGTTCTTGTGTCTAGCAAATTTGTCTTTAAAGAATTCTGCGTCACAAAAATCAATGATATGATTTGATTCAATATCAATGAACCTCTGAGCATCACTCTTTTCAGCATATTCCAAGAATATCATCTTCGTAATCCTAGTTTCCAGGTTTTAATCTTCCAGAAGCTTCACATACATTAGGCATGCGCACACTCGAATGTTATTCAAATTGGGTCTGACCTTGAACCAGAGTTCATGAGGAGTAATATTAGCAGTTGTAAATGGTCATTAAAACCTTATCTGAAGTAGGCTTGTATGTCGTAAACAACTCCCTCTTTGAGCACACATAGCAGGATGCACTCGTGTCCATCCACCGGTCAATGTCTATACCATATGGGTTAACATGCGCAACCATAACAACCAAGTTAAGCTAACCTTGCTCGATCTTTTGGTTTAGGCTTGGATTTACAATCCTTCTTGTAGTGGTCATTCTTGCCACAATTGTAGCAAGTCACATCAAACTTGGGCCTGTGCTTGAAATAAATCGACTTCACCTTCAAATGGTTGAAGTCCTTCTTCTTGTTGTTGTAGGGAGCCTTATGCTTTTCCTTGGAGTCTGCTGACTACACCATGTTTGCCTTAGCAAGTTGTTTGGACAGAGTGTCCATCTTTAGTTATCCCCTGGATTCATATTCAACATGGATCCAGTACATAAGATCTTCCAACTCGATCTCTATCTTCTTCTAGTACATATCAGTCTTGAACTTAATCTAGCCTGGAGGAAGTTTGGAGACGACAACGCCCACCATGATTTTTTTCCTCTAGCTTTATGCTTTCCTTTTCAAGTTTTTGCTGCAACTTCATGTCATGCCCCGATCTCCCACAAGCTAAATCGGCCTTTCCCGCTAGGCAAGAATCACCGCGCCAGCGCTCCCGCGGAACGATCGCTTTGACCCATCCGGACGTGATGTCGCACGAGCGTGAGCCACGCCCATGCAAGACCGTGGTTCATTGGCTGGCGGTAAGAGTTCTAAGCCACAGAGTCGTACAGATTGTCCGAGTGCAGCGGAGTTATGAACGCATAGGCGATCGGTAACAAGTTCACTGAGTCGACAATATAGCGGAAGCATTGAATGACACAAGTTGAAGTAAAGCAACTCTTTTATTGATAATAACAAGTGTTACAGGCGGCGCTTGGCCGATATTACAATTCGCTCAAGCCTCTCTCTCTGAAACAGTAAAAGCATGCCAAGTGACTACAATTATGGAATGATTGTACAGGCGATGTTCAGGCTATGTTTCAACATTATGTCTTCTATATGTGCTTCAGTTCCGGATGCACCACTGCTTCGGAGTGATCTCCACGCCTTAGCACGCACGAATGAGATATCTGCACCGAACGAGGTTCTCCCGCACCCTACAAACGATCTGGTGGGTTATTAGTACATTGAATGCACTGGTGGGGAGGCTACTCTCCCGCTCGACAAATCCAAACACGTAACATAGGTTCCGTGCACCAACTATTAAGTTGTCTTTCTAGTTGCCTTAGGATCAATTTCATGCAAAGATTGAATAGCCAAACTTGTGTGGCAGTACGCCGTGCAACATGAGAGGAAACACGGCAAGACTTACCAACTTACCATTTTACCTTCCCTGTCCAAGGCAAACATTGTTAATTCAAGCACGTGCATATTTAAACATTCAGGGACAATAGCATATGCAAACACGAGAGTCGTTATATCAAGATCGTTCAGGTGTTCAGTTGTTCTTGATGCGATGCAATGACTCGCACCCGGATAGCCGCTAAGCGAGGATGACTTATCTATATGAACGTTTATCGTTGGCATAGCCATAAAGGACCATTTTAGTCTTGAACAAGGATGGCATGCAGCCAAGATTCGTGAGTGCTACAGTCCATCCTGTCCAGATGTGTGAGACTAATCGTGATGTTCCATCCGGATCGGATCGGTTCCAGTACCCCGGAGACCGCCCGTGGAACGATGCCTCATTTCCGAGTTGTCCGCGACATGCAGGTCAGGGTCTTTCCAAATCCATAACTTGATATGATAATCCATGATTCGTGATCTGAACTGAGCGTTTGCTCCACGAGTTGGGATTCGTTCTTGGATTCGTTAACATGATTCTCGTTCAGAGTTGATGTGATTACCATTCATTTATAACGTGACAGGATTCTAGTTCAGTATTCATTGCCCTGATGTGTGCCCCTGGTTCAGGGATTGCCTTGGCGACCCAATGGTCCCGGATACTTACAGGTTCAATTGCACAGAATAGGTATTTGATAGTCTCCTGGCTGACTCAATGCATGCACCATACAATAACGTTAGACATTTGCAAGCAAGCAAGCATTCATTTCTAAGGAACTTAAGCAGCACGTTGACTCGGACCCAAAGGTAAGCCGAGAGGTAAAACCGTAAGGAAACTTAGCATGCGAGGGTCTGAATATAATCAATATTTCCAATTTTCATGTTCTAGCACAAACAATACAAGTTGGGATTATTCCCTTAGCTAGGTGCGTTGAATTCTTATTAGCATGCAGGGGGTGATTCACCTAGCGACTAGCTTGTACCATTCCAGATTTTATGTGTGCTGGCTAAGCAAAGACAAGTTCACCGTAGCCACCCACCTTAGCGATAATTTGCCTCGGTAGAGCGATACGTCAAGCAAGCCTCTGAAATCCTAAGCTGAATTCCTGTAGGGACAAGTCTGGATATCCTTTGCCTAAAAATGAGTATTCTCGCCTGAGCAAAGCGGGTCGGGACATGCACTATTGCCGTTTGAATCGAAAGTCTGCTTGAGCGGAACGGGGTGTTACATCCTACCCAACTCAGAAAAAGTCTCGTCCTCGAGACTTACTGAGGACAAGTAGTACGTTTCAATCAATTTTGATTTAACGATACAAGGCTGAGGCAAACCTACACAAGTCATTATACTTGTTTATTTGGATATTCACTTGCACAAGCATTTAAGATCAGCATATCGTGAGTGTGGATCATACACATACTCGAAGTGCCCCTCTAATACATGCATTTCACCAACTCGGCGATAGCGAAGTCTTAGCACTCGAGTTTCACATCTTCTTGAGTCTTGGATCGTGCACAAGTTCAAGGCGTCCCTTAAACATATGCATTCAACCAAACTTAGAGATAGTAAAATTGGACAAGCTACTTGCGATAATCTCAAGGGTTCGCACAGGTTGGCACAAAGGCCACTCGCATCAAGATTCATATAAGCATTCATATCATTCAAAATGCATTTTGAAAGTATTTAGACTTATTGTTGGAATATTCCGTTGAGGCATTGAGAGAGAGCGTGCACATAACCCACGAACGAGCTTTCAAAACTTAGATATTCGAATTGAAGTCCAAAGGCATAGAAGCCAGGCTCTGATACCAACATGTCATGCCCCGATCTCCCATAGGCTAAATCGAACATTCTCGCTAGGCGAGAATCACCATGCCAGAGCTCCCGCGGAACGATCGCTTTGACCCATCTGGGCGTGATGCCGCACGAGCGTAAGCCACGCCCGTGCAAGGCCGTGGTTCATTGGTTGGCAGTAAGAGTTCTAAGCCACAGAGTCGCACAGATTTTTCGAGTACAGCGGAGTTATAAACGCATAGGCGATCGGTAACAAGTTCACTGAGTCGACAATATAGCGAAAGCATTGAATGACACAAGTTGAAGTAAAGAAACTCTTTTATTGATAATAACAAGTGTTACAGCCGACGCTTGGCCAAGATTACAATTCTCTCAAGCCTCTCTCTCTGAAACAGTAAAAGCATGCCAAGTGGCTACAATTGTGGAATGATTGTACAGGCAATGTTCAGGCTATGTTCCAACATTATGTCTTGTATATGTGCTTCAGTTTCGGATGCACCACTGCTTCGGAGTGATCTCCACGCCTTAACACGCACGAAGGAGGCATACGCACCGAACGAGGTTCTCCTACACCCTGTAAACAATATGGTGGGTTATCAGTACATTTAATGCACTAGTGGGGAGGATACTCGCCCGTTCGACAAATCCAAACACGTAATATAGGTTCCGTACACTAACTATTAAGTTGTCTTTCTAGTTGTCTTAGGATCAGTTTCATGCAAAGATTGAATAGCCTAACTTGTATGGCAGTGCACCGTGCAACATGAGAGAAAATACGGCGAGACTTACCATTTTACCTTCCCTGTCCAAGGCAAACATTGTTAATTCAAGCACGAGCATGTTTAAACATTCAGGGGCAATAGCATATGCAAACACGAGAGTCGTTATATCAAGATCGTTTAGGTGTTCAGTTGTTCTTGATGCGATGTAATGACTCGTACGCGGATAGCCGCTAAGCGAGAATGACTTATCTATATAAACGTTTGTCGCTGGCATAGCCATAAAGGACCGTTTTAGTCTTGAACAAGGATGGCATGCAGCCAAGATTCGTGAGTGCTACAGTCCATCATGTCCAGATGCGTGAGACTAATCGTGATATTCCATCCGGATCGGATCGGTTCCAGTGCCCCGGAGACCGCCCGTGGAACGATTCCTCGTTTCCAAGTTGTCCGCGACATGCAGGTCAGGGTCTTTCCAAATCCATAACTTGATATGATAATCCATGATTCATGATCTGAACCGAGCGTTTGCTCCACGAGCTGGGATTCATTCTTGGATTCGTTAACATGATTCTCGTTCAGAGTTGATGTGATTATCATTCAGTTGTAAGGTGACAGGATTCTAGTTCAGTATTCATTGCCCTGATGCGTGCCCCTGGTTCGGGGATTGCCTTGGCGACCCAATGGTCCCGGATACTTGCAGGTTCAATTGCACAGAAGAGCTATTTGATAGTCTCCTGGCTGACTCAATGCATGCACCATACAATAACGTTAGACATTTGCAAGCAAGCAAGCATTCATTTCTAAGGAACTTAAGCAGCACGTTGACTCGGACCCGAAGGTAAGCCGAGAGGTGAAACCGTAAGGGAACTTAGCATGCGAGGGTCTGAATATAATCTATATTTCCAATTTCCATGTTCTAGCACAAGCAATACAAGTTGGGATTATTCCCTTAGCTAGGTGCGTTGAATTCTTATTAGCATGCAGGGGGTGATTCACCTAGCAAGTAGCATGTACCATTCTAGATTTTATGTGTGCTGGCTAAGCAAAGACAAGTTCACCGTAGCCACCCACCTTAGCGATGATTCACCTCGGTAGAGCGATACGTCAAGCGATCCTTTGAAAGCCTAAGCTGAATTCCTGTAGGAACAAGTTTGGATATCCTTTGCCTCAAACGAGTATTATTGCCTGAGCAAAGCGGGTCAGGATATGCACTATTGTGGTTTGAATCGGCAGTCCGCTTGAGCGGAATGGGGTGTTACACTTCAGCAGCTCTTTAACTTGTGGAAGCATGACCTTTCTTACCTTCAATTATGAATTTGTCGGTGAGATGTATCTTGGACATCTTCACATCAGATTTGTAGTACTTTTTTAAAGACTCCCTGACATCTCTAGCATTGATCTTCTTGTTGTATGATTCTGCCATGGAATCATCCATTGAGTTGAGAATCAACAACTTGCACAATTCGTTGTATTTTCTCCACTTTTGTTGCAAGGAAGTAGCTTCTTCAATCCTCCTTGCATTATCCGTTTCTGGAAGAGTTGATTCAGGATATGTCAACACGTAATCAACATTTACGAGTTGAAGATTCAGACTGATTGTTTTCTTCCAGATATTGAAATGCTCTCCGTCAAACTTATCAAGTTTGTGAAAACTTGTATCAAGAAAGCTTGCTCAGTTCTCCATCTTTGTTGGTGGATCTTGTTTTGAGATTGTTATAGCCAAAGTTACAAAGATGGATTACACTTGCAATAAATATAAATCAAGAGCCGATTACTGTCCTTATTAGTCTTACGTAATCAAAGCTCACAACTAGAAAACTATTAAGTCAAACATGTTCTTCCTTACAAACGCAGTTGCAATGATGAGATATAATACTTACAAGTATAATAAGAAAGAGAAAAAGAAGAAATAATAGAAAAGGTTGTTGGGGGTGATAATTACTGTTGCTCAAAGCAAGATTCGTCTTCTATCAACGATCTGTTTCCAGAAATCAGAAAGTTTCCATGATAAACTTTTGGAATGCTTGTAGTCACCTCTGTAACCAACTCGAACGAACTCCCTGGACGAAAATGGCGGTCGCCGCTTCTATTCTCTTCTTTCTTTTTCATATAACTCTAATCCTAGCCATCATCTCATTATGCTAAGATAACAATCAATCAAAACAGAATTCCAAAATATTAGGATTGATTTAAATTGAATTTAACTACAATAATTGTCCATATCTCGAATCTATGTAATCTTGTGATTTGCGCTCAAATCTCGTGTTTAGCTTAACCGCACAGCGATCTGCACGCAAAAAAAAAAATGAGCGCAGAATCTACGCGTCCGATGCGTGCTTGCACAGTGCGGAATCAAAACGTCACTTTGCGCCATTCGCTCGAGTCCGAGACGAGTCCGATGCGTACGTGAAAACTGTGGAATCAAAGTACCACTTTGCGTCCTTTGTCGGAGCTCGAGTCCGAGTCGCTAAGCCCCTACGAGACTTAGCTCTTAAAAAAAATTCAAAGAGAGTGACAAAAAACATAAATAATTTTTTGAAAAATTTAAACTTAGTTCCTGTAAAAAAATATTCCACATGACATCAATATGGACCACTACATCCCATATACGTACCTCAATACAAAACATAGTTATATATTTAGATACTCAGTTGGAATTCTTTTCTAATGTGACACTATCTTTTCTGGTTGGCCAAGCAAAACTCCAACAAGTGGACTGTGGGATGCAATATGAACTCACAAATCTTTATTGCATATTCAATTAGGACCAAAAGAATTTGCTTGATATTTTATGAGGTCGAGTATGACTAAGGGATTGAGTCCATAGAGATAAGAGCTCATCATTGCTAATTGCTATGGCCATGGCCATGTGACGAACACGAGGAAAGAAGAGATCGAAACCAATAAGAGCCTCCTTGACCTCATGATTTTAGTTGGCTCAGGTGGTCGGCCAATAATCCCTAACCACACTCCCACGCGCAGCGCGCTAAACCTATCCTATTCCCTCCCCTCCCTCCCCCTCCCCCTCCCCCTCACACACACACACACACACACACACACACACACACACACACACATATATATATATATATATATATATATATATATATATATATATATATATATATATATATATATATATATATGTCTCTCTCTCTCACACACACACACACACATATTAGATCCTAGGATTTTTCTCATTCACAAGCAACATAACAATCAAGAGAGAGATTCTTTTAAGGTCATCACAGTCTCTCATCTGGTTAAAGGTGGTGGACATAGAAACATCCAATTTTGTTTTCACTGTTAGTCCTGATGCTTAATCAAAGATGGAAGAACGTGTGGTCGAGATCAAAGGTTCACACAAAAGTTTTCATTCTGACTATTCTCGATTTTCACGAAGAACTATATAAGCATTCTGATTACAACTTGCTCTCAAGATTACAAGAATCAGAATTAACCAAACTTTTTATTCTTTCTTGTAATCGTAGTTGCAAACGGACAGAACAGAGTTACAATAAAATAAAACTACCTTCGTTCTTCCTTACAAAATGCAGTTACAATCAAATAGAACGAACCAAGAAGAAAAAAAAGAAGAAGACAGAA
The DNA here is from genome assembly GCA_036927795.1 of Iris macrosiphon. Lineage (NCBI taxonomy): Eukaryota > Viridiplantae > Streptophyta > Magnoliopsida > Asparagales > Iridaceae > Iris > Iris macrosiphon. The sequence goes on from JAYESA010000005.1 coordinate 245,905,903, forward strand.
TAAAAAATTATTCTTGCTGGGTGGTGAAGACCACCGTTGCTCAAAGCAAGATTCTTTCTCTATCGACGATCTGCTTTCAGGAGCCAACAAGTCCACAAAAGAACTTCTGGAACGCTCGTAGTTACCTCTTTGTGTGACTCGAACGGACTCCTTTGGACTCCTCTTTCTCAAATTTTTGGTCTGTCTCAAAAGGAGGCTAGAGGGCTCTTTATATAGGGAATGATGGAAGTCCATCCTCCTCTATTTTTCGATGTGGGACTCAAAAGCCAATATACAAAATTGATATCCCACAATCGCAGCCCAATGCATAGCCCGCTCAGCGCCCGTTCAGCACCCGCTCAGCTCCCGTCCAACGCCCATTCAGCGTCCGATCATGCAACATGCGCATGCAGCACGCGCATATAACCCGATCATAAAATTCGGGCATAAAATGAGCGCACGAGCGCAACAACAGCGCACAAGCGCCTTACAATGATGCTAAGTGCAAAGTACGCCAACAAAGTGCCACTTTGCGCCCTTGAGCTCGAGTCCGAGTCCGAATCGCTAAGCCCCTTTGGTGCTTAACTCCTATAAAAATAATTCCAAGAGCATGACAAAAAGCATAAATGCTTTCATAAGGAGTTAATCATTTTTCTACTAGAAAAATACCCCCACATGGAACCTATGTGCCCCACCATACCCCATGTGCACATCTCAACTCATACAAAGTATTATATTGATATACCCACTTGGTGGTATAGCCAATGTGGGACTATCTTTACTAGTCCAAAGGAAAAAAAACCAATAATCTCCCATATATCTCAATATATATGGGTTAAGCGTTCTCCACAGTGACTGCCCATTATGCATTAGGATAGATGTCGCTTAGACTTAATTCTTCCCGCATGGGTCGAACAACAGTATGATACAAGAATGGACTAAGCCTTTAATTCTACACCATTGCAGCAATTCTTTCCACTCATACAATGACATCAGCTGTGCTTTCGGTTGCACATTAAAGGCCTTGTGGACGCCTAGTTTCGATGTATGTATTTTGGACGTCTTCAAGGTTTTCCTCAAGAGACGGTCTATATCTCTTTCCATACACTCTAGGTGAGTTCTTTTAAAGAGTCCTTGGCATAAAGACTCGAGCTTCCTTGCGGTACTACTCCGCTATGACATGGCCCAGAGCCGAGCCTAAACCTCATCGTGGTGTCATGCCATTGTAGCATGAGGTCCCAGCCTCTTTGTAGTGCCAAACTACCCAGCATGAAGCCTTGCACTTTCTTGCGGTGTTACGCCGCTGTGACATGGCTCGCGTAGCCGAGAATTTATATCTTTTACCTATGTGGTATCATACCACTGTAACATGAGGACACTAGCCTCTTTGTAGTGCTGCCTATACTCTTCATTCTATAGCATTAGGCTACATGCCTAAGTGCGGTGCTATGCCACTATGACATGGCTCGCAAAGCCGAGGCATTACCCTTACCGAGGAACCTCTTGGTGGTGTCACCCACTGTAGCATGGAGACCTTACGCTCCTTTGTAGTGAGGTACTACCGTGCTTCATGTTAACAATACCAGACATTAAAAATGTCTGAGAACTCATTAAGGCATCTAAGCCATCCTCCCACGGGACTTGTTCTACATAAAAGAATAATTAGTAGACAATAGTGGTTCTGGGTCCGTAACCCCTCAATGTCTCAAAGGAATATGCATTGTTCATGATATTCTCCCAATCAATGGTCCTCCCTTGAACCAATAGCTAGATGCCTAGTAGATTTCTCTTTGAACTAATAACATAAAACTAATTAGTAGGATTGCAAAGACACAATATCATAGGTCCTCCAAGCCCATATATGTTGTGTCCTTGACTATATGCGGTGTTACGCCGCTGTGACATGACCTAAAGCCGAGGTTTACTCCTTCATGTGGTGTCACACCACTGTAACATGGAGTACTACCCTCCTTTATAGTTTTTAGGATCAGATGGTGTTGGAGGCCTTACATAAACAGATCTGCCAGACTCTTCTGGCTCCGATCATCAAATACTGTAATGATCTACATTAGTTGCACTCATTCAGTGTCTTGTACTAGCCTTTGAGTCCTATCATGAATAGATCTGCCATATTTACCTAACTCCGATCATTAAAGCACTGTAATGATCCACATAGTGCTACACTCATTCAGTGTCATGTGTTCTATCCATATAGTTCTCTTTAAACCGTTGAAGAGATGAACAGATGCCACTACTGCAGCTTCCTGGTTTTCACAGTATGTCGGTATCACCCGAATATGTGTACTAACCATAGGGAGATTATCTGAGAGCTTCCAGAGCCATTCTGCTTTATATGTTGTAGCTTGATAGTACAAAGAAATCTGAGAGTAAAGACTGTTGCTTCGACTTCCACGATATAGAAATACCACCCCTGGAGAAGTCATGTCCTCTTGTGGATCTTTCACTCTTCTTTCTTAAGTACCAATTGGCATCACCGAAGACTTTCTCCATATCTGGATAACTGTTGTAGCACAGGATATACTATTGAGTTCTCTTGAGAATTCTGATGACTCTCTTCACAGCTTTCAGTATTCAACACATATACTACTTGTGAACTGACTCAGCATCCCTACAGCAAAAGTTATGTCAGGCCTGGTGGTACACATAGCTTGAATCATTCACCTGATAATGTTCGATTACACCAACTGTCTGACGCTTTTCCTTGGATTCGGCTTCATATTCATGTCACACCTGAGGAGTATCGTCCTTGATACCCAAAGCGTATGATCAATATTCATGCTGAGAGCTTGTGACTAGGCAAGCCCACCTGGCATTCGGATTATCTTATATCCTCAGAATGACATCCACAATCCCATATCTTAAGTTTGAACAAAAAGGACATCTTTATTAGTGACACTTCTGTGTCCACAATTGGGACTAGCAAGTCATCCACATAGATACAAACGATGACTCCTCCATTATCATCAAACTTTATGTAATCACACTTGTCCATCTCTCTGATCCTGCAACAACTTTGACTATATGACTTGTCAAACTCCTGCTGCCACATCCTGGAAATTACTTCAGGCCGTATCGAGATATCACCAAATCGCAGACTGTCTTCAAACCTGAATGACAATAGTTCTGACTGTTGTCCGTAAATCTCTCATGTCTGTCTTCATCCAAGACTTTTTGTCTTCCCATCATCTAATAAATAATCAGCTTATGAATAAAAGCTACGATAATCATCATCCTGATCTTTGACACCCTCATCGAGGTGCCAAAGTGTAATGCCCTGCTCCTAGCAGGTTACTTAGGGAACACTTGTTACTTTGATTCGGTTGAGAATCGAGTCTCGAAAAAATCTTACCGCCAAATAAACACGGACAAAATACAATAAACCCTTCAAACTGATGGAACGGCTTCTATTAAAATGAGTCCAAGAGTTTTCGTTAGTTGTTTTGCTGCTTGGTTTTGTGTTGCTTTATGTTTTGTCTTATTTTGATGACTTGGTTTTCATGATTCGCTTTTCTCACTTGCGCATTCTTTTTGAATCGTAAGAGAAAGAGATCGAATGATGCTAACCAAGTATTATTACAATTTTAGGATGCATAACCAAGGAGTGATCGTTGCATAAGGCTTCCCCATTCTCTCGTTCGATTCAATCGGTGAGTAGATTTGGCCCTTCGATAAATTCTTTAGTCTGCATATCTAATAAAATGGTCGCTAGTCTACTCAGTTGCATTCTCCTTAGTTCTATGTTAATTTACTACAAGATATGCTAAAAGAAATAAACTGTATACAAAAATGTATATAGAGTTACTACTTTACTTCAGTTAATGTTTGTCTCTTACTCACCTGCTACACCACTAGATCGTATAATGAACCTTTTATGGTTAGTGATTGTGTCATGTGTAAAAGATTGAAAGAGAAGAGACTAGTAGCCCGCCCTGATGTTCCGGTCCTACGAGATCTAAAGGGGTGTGGCTATTAGATAGTGATATGCTTGTTTATGTTTGGTACATCTTAATAGTTTTATCTGATAGATGTTGCTTATCATGTATTGGTCTCGGACAACTTGTGCACAAGGTAACAGTCTCTCGAATGATTCTTGGGGAACTGAGAATCGGTCGGTCTAGAGAAGATTGTGAGAGCACCATGATATTCCGGTCCCATAGGATCTAAGGGGTGTTATTGTCCATAAGTGGGGCAACTCATGGGTCATCATATAGTTAGATCGCATGCTAGGTTTACCTTCTTGCATACCTATTATTTGATACCAAGATTGATACGTAAGTTAGATACATATATGCAAATTATTGCTAACTTGTGTGTCTATTGCAGGGATAACCGTTCGGTCGGGATAAGAAATTATCATATGCATGGTTCAATTATCGTTTATGTTTCCTTGCATGAATTTTTAAAAAAAAAAACTAGACAACTATAAAGATCTTATAATAATGCTAGCTTCACATATTTACTTAGTATGAATTTCTAGGTGAGTTTGGCCATGGTCGCTCACCAGTATATGTTGTAGTACTGACCCACATTTGTGGGCAAAATCTCCAGGTTCTTGTAGCGAGATCTTGGCGAGCATTTTGAACCAGTGCTAGCACATCCATCTAGCGAAACCGTGCTCGTGCTGCTTCCTTAGCTTTCCTCTCCTGTGTGCAAGCTCTTTTTTTGCTAGTTATTTTAATTTTGGTCCTACTACAAGGACATGATGTATGGGCGTTGTGACTAATTTTGAGTTTATAAAAAGGGGATATAGCCATCTATGGCATATTTTGTAATCATCCAAGCAAGTACTTGTAATCTAATCTTTAAGTATTCAATAAAGAAAGTATTTTGTGTTCCTATCAAATGTGTTCAACTTTGGTTCTCTGTATTTTAAATCATGTGCCTATATATATGTATATTTTTGTCTAACTTGTGTCTTGTGCAGGTACTATGCCTGGTGCAAGTGCAACTTAGGCTTGCACGGCATCGCGCCCAAGCGAGGATGATCGGTTCTGTAGGACCAAGCGAGGACGATCGGCCCTAACGGTACTGGGGCGTGACACAAAGAACTCAATCCCCTATTGTTTGAGAAAACTACTAGGCATATAGCCTTGTCTTGAACTCAATTATTCTGTTTGCTTTCATCTTCATCAACTTGAAGATCTGATAAGCATCTGATTGGTTTAGCTTCTTCCGGCAGATTGACCAACACTAAATTGTGGTTGGAGATTATTGAGTCATACTCATTATTTATAACCTCCCTCCAGAAGACAGCATCTCTGGTCTTCATCGCCTCATTATAGGTAAGCGTGTCACTACCGTATTTTCTAGAAAAGGGTATTTTGGTCATTTTATAATTAATTGAATATTTTGCATGTTAAATATTTATTGTATTATTTATTTATTATTAGCATATTAGATTTATTTTTGGACTTGTGTTAGTGGACCTAACTAGTTTAGTTTAGACTCATGGACCAATAAGTATTAATTGTTAAAATTGAGCCCAACTAGAAAGCCCATTAATTAGGAGGATAATTAAATTAATTAAACCATTAGACTAGAAGCTTCCCTCCTTAATTAATTTCTTCATGAGAGGCCCCAAGGGATATTTTAGACTTTACCTAGTAGTTTGAGGGAGGGGGCAAGTGAGGCCTATATAAAGGGGATGAAAACTTTCTCTCTATTCATTTTTTTCATTCCAACTCTAGATTTAGAATTTTTCTCAACCAAATTCCACCAAATCTCTACCAAATTTTCACCCAATTACTTCTCAAATCACCATTGGAGACTAGAAGAGCATGAATCTAGAAGGAGGAAGCAATGATCTACAAAGAGGAGCAAGGATCTACAAGTTGGAAGCTAATTTTACCAATTTTGGAGGTTTCATTGGGAATCCATCTTCCAATAGGTATAATTCAATTTTTTCCTTAAAATAGCTTCTAAATCTGAGATTTAATCATGAATAATCAACCCATATGTATGTACTACCCATAGGATTTGATTTTTTTTTCATAAGAGACCTATGGAGAAAGTTATGGTACTTTTGTGTCAATTTTGGGGGAATTCCGAAAATAACTTTTGTTGTGTGTGTCAATTGATCCTATAGATCAATTTGGCATATGTTTATGTGTTTGGGGCTAGTGTCGTGTCCATAATTGGGTATGTGTAGGTCGTATCACAACAATTTGGTGATACGTATTATTTTGGGAATTTTTTCTCCGACACGGGACTTTGTACATGTCATATTTTGACACGGACACATAGATCTATATTTTACACTTTATTTTGTTCATAAATATTATATGTGATTTGTTTATATCCTTCGGGGTATAATTGGATGTGTGGTGGACTCGTGTCGCATGTGTATCCTAGATCTAGTGGGATACGGTGTAATACTCTCCAATTTTTGGGTGTTTATGTGTAGATCTAATTAATTATGCTTTAATTCTTGAATTATAATTGCGTATGTATCTATATATATTATATATGTATTATGTATATTTATTATAGTGTTTATTGTATCATAGATCTATGTATTATATATGTATTAATAGAATATATATTATGTAGCTTTCTTCTACATGCATTAATATATATGTTATAATATATGTTAGGGATGTAAATATATGTATATATTTTATATAATATATGTGTATATTTAATTAAGTAATTAGATTATTTATATTTATTATATGATTATTTATATATATATGTATGTAGATATATATTTATAAGTGGTAGCATATGTATATATAATATAGTAGATATATTTATATGTGGTTATATATATAGTTATATTATATATTGTTATGTATTTATATTATTGTATGATTATATATATATGTATACATATATGTATAGTTATATATACATATTACTATATGTGTGTGTGTATGTTACTATGTGATATTTTATACAATTTACTATGTATAAGTGTATGTATAGTTATATATAGTTTTATATGTATATTGTATAAATATATATATTATGGGTTATATATATGTATTTAAATATATATGGTGGGTTATATATATGTATTTATATATATATATATATATGGTAATTAATATATGTATAAATATGTTCATAATTGCTATTTGTGTTATAGTATACTATATATATATATATTTAGTTGTAGCATATAAATTTATTAGAATAGTTAGTATATTTTAGTTATCAATTGTTATGAGTATCTTTTATATATTATATATTTGTAGGTATGTATGTACGTATATATGTATTAATAGTTAGTGTGTAGTTGGTAGTTAGTATTATTCTATTAGTACATACTAGAGTTATATTGGATTGATATATGTAATTATTGATGGGTAGTTAGTATATATATGAGATTTTGGCAAATACCTTGAGATACCAAGGTAAGTATCAAGATATACCAAGGTATGAGGAGTAGGTATTGGCATAAGTAATAGGATAGTTGTAAACTAATTATGGGTTGGTATTAAGGTGACTAAAATAAGGTATATAGTATTATATAAATATTAAATGCATAGTAGTTTATAATTATTGTTGGGTAGTAAGTATAAATAAGGTTTTGAATTTACCTTGAGATGCCAAGGTAAGTATCAAGGTATTGGAGGATAATCAAGGTATTGGGTTTGGATATCAAGATAGAGGTTTAGTATTGCGATACCAAGTTGGTTCGAAACCAAGGTATCCATTTAGCATTTGTAATTAGGATTTTATATATATAATATTGTTTGATATGTACATATGTGTTATATTTATCCCTTGTTTGCATATCCTGATATACGGTATCTTAGTATCCTAAGATTTAGTTTGTGTGGCCTAGATTCATAGTATGTGAGCCCAATATCTTTGAGTTAGACTCATGCAACCTAGAAATAGGTAGTTGACCATAATTTGACTATAGTTGACCATAGTTGACTTAGAGTTGACCTAGTTTGACTTTTGACTTAGAAATGACTTTATGACCTAGAAAGTTGACTAGTTTAATTTATTTCTCTTCCCAAAAACTTGTATTAATACAATATTTCATATATAGGTCTGTGACACCAGTTCGGACATTATTTTTTATCATTTGCTCTGGACCACAGGCGAGTTCATTCTCTGATAGTTTTCATTATTTGATTACCACTATAATTCAAGTATTTAGAAATGTTACTTATGATTCTTGACACGATGGTACACGGATTGGTATTGTTATTGGATCGTCAGTCATGGGATGTTACCTTGATTATGGAGATGGTATCGGATACTGTCCTTGTTGGTATTGGATAACATTGAATATTGTAGATTAAACATTGGATACATTGGCTAGCGACGTGTTATGGTTCGATCCATCATATCAGTCGGGGCGGGGGAAATACCAATTAAATATGTGATCAAGAAACTATCGGCTAGTAGTATAATCATTGGCTACTAACTAACCATGCAATTCACGTATGGTTGAGTTAGCTCCTTAGTGTAATCATTGAATCTTCCAGGCCGATCACATATTTAGTTAGTATCTCAAATCACATAGTTATTGTAGATTCCATTATTCAGTTCATTGATTACCTTATTCTATTCTGACATTATAGTTCATTCCTTTATTCTTGTACGCATTAATTATATTCTGTTGTTAGTATTGCCTATTCTTTCATTGTTCTTGATTATCAGTTATATCCTCATCATAGATAAAATCTTCTATTCTACTGCTTTAAAGTTTTTGTCAATTAATTGGAACTGCTATTGGGTTGTACTTCGCTCCATTCCTGACTGAAAAATATTTTTCAGAGGATCCGGGAGATTGGTGTCCGACATACTACTGACCTCAGCCTATAGATGGTGCAGACTTGGTCCCACTAGTTCTGGAGTGACTGTCGAGAGATTTAGCCTGATTCACTAGTAAGCATAGTTAGTTCTCTTTAGCATTTTGGTACCAGATTTATTTTTGGCATATATTTGTGTTTGGATATTATTTTTATTTATTGTTATTATATTAACTGCATAGTTATGTTAAACTTCTTTGATATCTTCTCGTGCTATAGTAATATGATTGAGTATTGTGTTGAACTAAGTTGATTATACTCTCATCTTGGAGTTGAGATATTATTGGAGGTTTATGCTTTATAGTGGGATAACTAGATAGTATAGTTGACCAAAACAGCGTTCTATCACCGATGTTGCGGCGTAGGCTGAGCGTTGTTCCCGACTTGCATCCCTACACCGGGTGCGGGTCGTGACACATTTTTAGTGGTGGCCCATGCAGGTCAGGCTTCGCAAGTTATGCGATGTTTTGGTAGTGCGACGACTTAGTTGTACTACTGCGTGCCTGCGATAGGACATAGGATACTAGGATGAGAGAGGGATACTCAATCACAACTAGGAATTCCAATCTGAATTGAATCACTACTTTTGATTCCTTCTGAATACTTTTGTCCTTCCTTGATGATGTCTTATCTTGTGTCGAATTGATCTCCTTTGTTTCGATATGTCTTCAGGATGCCGCCAAAGCCTAGATCCCATCGATCGGGAGCAGTTTCTGCGAGGTCTGCCACCTCTAAATCTTCCACTCAGGCAATAGGGTTTGTACCTCCTACGACATCAGTTCACGTAGGAGTCTCGGCTGCCTTCGGGGGTTCTCCTCCACCTGTTCCGAGGACTACTCCAGTTGCTTCGGAGGGACTTCCACCACCTCCATTTTCAGGAGATACCGCGCCGATGGTTGCATTGTTTAGAGAGATGATAGAATTACAGAGGGCACAGATAGAAGCCCAGCACAGGCAGTCAGATTTGATGCGGCAGAGTATGGAAAACGCCCATCAGATAGCTATAACAGCAGCTCAGAAAGAGGCTCCTCCACAGCCACAGGATATTCAGATCAAGCCAGGCAACATTCAAAATTTCAAGAAGCTTGAGCCTCGAGTTTTCAAGGGTACAGAAGGTATAGTCTATGCTGACGATTGGCTTGAAGATATCGAGCGACTCATGAAGGTGTCCCATCTTGCGGAGGATCTAAAGGTTGAGGCGGTAGGACTTCAACTGTTCGACGTTGCCCGCACTTGGTTCAGGAATGAGCCAATTTTTACTGATACGGGGCAGTCTTGGAAGATATTCAAGGATCTCTTTAAGAAGAAGTTCTTTGCTCGGACGGACAGATTGGAATTATGAAGGCAATTTGAGAGCCTTACACAAGGAAGCATGTCCGTAGAAGAGTATGCCGCAGAGTTCGGGAGGCTGAGCCAATTTGCGGAGTACTTGGTGAGAGAGCCAGAGGTTCGGGCTATCCGTTTCCGCGAGGGTCTGAATTGGGAAGTCAAGATTCTTATTCCGTCTTTCTACGAGACGTATTCTGAGATACTTTCGGAGGCACGTAAGGTCGAGCGGGAGTGTAACTTGAAGCCGAAGAGGGATTATGATATGTTTGGGGGTGACAGTAGCAGTACGGGACCGACAAAGAGGCCGCGGTTCCAGCAACAGCAGTTTCCAGTACAATTCAGAGCCTATCAGCAGCAATATCAGATGCCAGAACCTATTGTTGCTCCAGTACAAGCTCCAGTAAAACAGATACCATAGCAGCCTCAGAGACAGGTGCAACAAGCTCCTCAATGCACCTATTGCAAGAAGACTGAGAACACTTGGGAGATGTGTCGTAACAGACTTGGAGCATGCTTACATTGTGGATCAACGGAGCATATGGTTAATGATTGTCTCTGGACAATTCAACGTCCAGGCCAGGATATCGATCGAGGGCAGAGAGGTGGAGTTAGGTGACCTATAGCACCACAGATTGCTCATCACCCACAGAGGGAGCAACCTCGGCAGGGCGGAGCATTTGCGATGACGGTCGAGGAGACCAATACTACAGGTGATGGGTTAGAGAGTCTGTTCTTTCATCTATTTTGATTGATTGATTCTTTAGTACCTTTTGGATGCTTGTGTTATATAGTTAGTGTAGCTATAGAATACCCTGACAGAGACAACTGTAATAAGACAGGTGGAGACCATGACCATGCATGTTATTCTTTGCATAGGACTGTTCTTAGTGAGATAAGACCTTATTAGACTATGATTGCTGGGGGTTTGACCTAGAAGGAGTACGATCACCCTTAAATTTTGAGGACAAAATTATTTTAAGGGGAATAGACTTGTCACTACCGTATTTTCTAGAAAAGGGTATTTTGGTCATTTTATAATTAAATGAATATTGTGCATGTTAAATATTTATTTATTGTATTATTTATTTATTATTAGCATATTAGATTTATTTTTGGACTTGTGTTAGTGGACCTAACTAGTTTAATTTAGACTCATTGACCAACATGTATTAATTGTTAAAATTGAGTCAAACTAGAAAGCCCATTAATTAGGAGGATGGTTAAATTAATTAAACCATTAGACTAGAAGCTTCTCTCCTTAATTAATTTCTTTATGAGAGGCCCCAAGGGGTATTTTAGACTTTACCTAGTAGCTTGAGGGAGGGGGCAAGTGAGGCCTATATAAAGGGGATGAAAACTTTCTCTATATTCATTTTTTTCATTCCAAATCTAGATTTAGAATTTTTCTCAACCAAATTCCACCAAATCTCTACCAAATTTTCACCCAATTACTTCTCAAATCACCATTGGAGACTAGAAGAGCATGGATCTAGAAGGAGAAAGCAATGATCTACAAAGAGGAACAAGGATCTACAAGTTGGAAGCTAATTTCACCAATTTTGGAGGTTTCATTGGGAATCCATCTCCCAATAGGTATAGTTTAGTTTTTTCCTTAAAATAGCTTCTAAATATGAGATTTAATCATGAATAATCAACTCATATGTATGTACTACCCATAGGATTTAGTTTTGTATTCATAGAAGATCTATGGAGAAAGTTATGGTACTTTTTGTGTCAATTTTGGGGGAATTTCGAAAATAACTTTTGTTGTGTGTGTCAATTGATCCTATAGATCAATTTGGCATATGTTTATGTGTTTGGGGCTAGTTTCGTGTCCACAATTGGTTACGTGTAGGTCGTATCCCAACAATTTGGTGATACGTATTATTTTGGGGATTTTTCCTCTGACACGGGACTTTGTACATGTCGTATTTTAACACGGACACATAGATCTATATTTTACACTTTATTTTGTTCATAAATATTATATGTGATTTGTTTGTGTCCTTTGGGGTATAAATGGATGTGTGGTGGACTCGTGTCGCATGCGTATCCTATATCTAGTGGGATACGGTGTGATACTCTCCAATTGTTGTGTGTTTATGTGTAGATCTAATTAATTGTGCTTTAATTCTTGAATTATAATTGTGTATGTATCTATATGTATTATATATGTATTATGTATATTTATTATAGTGTTTATTGTATCATAGATCTATGTATTATATATGTATTAATAGAATATATATTATGTAGCTTTCTTCTACATGCATTAATATATATGTTATAATATATGTTAGGGATGTAAATATATGTATATGTTTTATATAATATATGTGTATGTTTAATTAAGTAATTAGATTATTTATAGTTATTATATGATTATTTATATATATATATATATGTATGTAGATATATATTTATAAGTGGTAGCATATGTATATATAATATAGTAGATATATTTATATGTGGTTATATATATAGTTATATTATATATTGTTATGTATTTATATTATTGTATGATTATATATATATATATATGTATACATATATGTATAGTTATATATACATATTACTATGTGTGTGTGTGTATGTTACTATGTGGTATTTTATATAATTTACTATGTATAAGTGTATGTATAGTTATATATAGTTTTATATGTATATTGTATAAATATATATTATGGGTTATATATATGTATTTAAATATATATTGTATAAATATATATGGTGGGTTATATATATGTATTTATATATATATATATGGTAATTAATATATATATAAATATGTTCATAATTGCTATTTGTATTATAGTATACTATATATGTATATATTTAGTTGTAGCATATAAATTTATTAGAATAATTAGTATATTTTAGTTATCAATTGTTATGAGTATCTTTTATATATTATATATTTGTAGGTATGTATGTACGTATATATGTATTAATAGTTAGTGTGTAGTTGGTAGTTAGTATTATTCTATTAGTACATACTAGAGTTATATTGGATTGATATATGTAATTATTGATGGGTAGTTAGTATATATATGAGATTTTGGCAAATACCTTGAGATACCAAGGTAAGTATCAAGATATACCAAGGTATGAGTAGTAGGTATTGGCATAAGTAATAGAATAGTTGTAAACTAATTATGGGTTGGTATTAAGGTGACTAAAATAAGGTATATAGTATTATATAAATATTAAATGCATAGTAGTTTATAATTATTGTTGGGTAGTAAGTATAAATAAGGTTTTAAATTTACCTTGAGATGCCAAGGTAAGTATCAAGGTATTGGAGGATAATCAAGGTATTGGGTTTGGATATCAAGATAGAGGTTTAGTATTGTGATACCAAGTTGGTTCGAAACCAAGGTATCCATTTAGCATTTGTAATTAGGATTTTATATATATAATATTGTTTGATATGTACATATGTGTTATATTTATCCCTTGTTTGCGTATCCTGAGATACGGTATCTTAGTATCATAGGATTTAGTTTGTATGGTTAGATTCATAGTGTGTGAGCCCAATATCTTTGAGTTAGACTCATGCAACCTAGAAATAGGTAGTTGACCATAATTTGACTATAGTTGACCATAGTTGACTTAGAGTTGACCTAGTTTGACTTTTGACATAGAAATGACTTTATGACCTAGAAAGTTGACTAGTTTAATTTATTTCTCTTCCCAAAAACTTGTATTAATACAATATTTCATATATAGGTCTGTGACACCAGTTCAGACATCATTTTTTATCATTTGTTCTGGACCAAAGACGAGTACATTCTCTGATAGTTTCCATTATTTGATTACCACTATAATTCAAGTATTTAGAAATGTTACTTATGATTCTTGACACGATGGTATACGGATTGGTATTGTTATTGGATCGTCAGTCATGGGATATTACCTTGATTATGGAGATGGTATCGGATAGTGTCCTTGTTGGTATTGGATAACATTGAATATTGTAGATTAAACATTGGATACATTGGCTAGTGACGTGTCATGATTCGATCCATCATATCAGTCGGGGCGGAAGAAATACCAATTAAATATGTGATCAAGAAACTATCGGCTAGTAGTGTAATCATTGGCTACTAACTAACCATGCAATTCACGTATGGTTGAGTTAGTTCCTTAGTGTAATCATTGAATCTCCCAGGCTGATCACATATTTAGTTAGTATCTCAAATCACATAGTTATTGTAGATTCCATTATTCAGTTCATTGATTACCTTGTTCTATTCTGACATTATAGTTCATTCCTTTATTCTTGTACGCATTAATTATATTCTGTTGTTAGTATTGCCTATTCTTTTATTGTTCTTGATTATCAGTTATATCCTCATCATAGATAGCATCTTCTATTCTACTGCTTTATAGTTTTTGTCAATTAATTGGAACTGCTATTGGGTTGTACTTCACTCTATTCCTGACTGGAAAATATTTTTCAGAGGATCCGGGAGATTGGTATTCGACATACTACTGACCTCAGCCTATAGATGGTGCAGACTTGGTCCCACTAGTTCTGGAGTGACTGTCGAAAGATTTAGCCGGATTCACTAGTTAGCATAGTTATTTCTCTTTAGCATTTTGGTACCGGATTTGTTTTCGGCATATATTTGTGTTTGGATATTATTTCTATTTGTTGTTGTTATATTAACTGCATAGTTATGTTAAACTTCTTTGATATTTTCTTATGCCATAGTAATGCGATTGAGTATTGTGTTGAACTAAGTTGATTATACTCTCATCTTGGAGTTGAGATATTATTGGAGGTTTATGCTTTATAGTGAGATAATTAGATAGTATAGTTGACCAAAACAGCGTTCTACCGCCGATGCTGCGGCGTAGGCTGGGCGTTGTTCCCGACTTGCATCCCTACACCGGGTGCTGGTCGTGACAAAGCGGATCTACTTCGAAGTCTTTCACTCTCCTTACTCGCTTAGATACCGGCTCTGCTAGTTCTGGTTTGATCATTGTCGTTGGGATGATAACTTCTTCTTGGACTACATCTTCGTTGGAAGCTTTAGCCTCCTGTTCACCCATACTATTTTCTGAAATATTCATTATAACAATATTCTTGTACCTTACAAATTTATCTTTGAACAGTTTTGCATCGCGAGATTCAATGATATAATTTTATTCGATATCAAGAAATCTTCGAGCATCACTCTTCTCAGCATCACCCTGAAAGATTATATTTGTAGTCCTCGATTCCAGCTTCTGAATCTTCAATTCTAGAAGCTTCATAGATGCCAGACACCCCCATACTCGAATGACGTTCAAGTTGGGTCTGACTTTGAACTAGAGTTCCTGAGGAGTGATATTGAAAGTTGTGTATGACACTCTGTTCAGAATGAACGTAGCTGTCAGCACAGTTTCTCCCCAAAAGTAGTTTGGAAGACCCGCAGTCAACAATATTGAGTTCATAATTTCTGTCAACGTCCTGTTCTTCCTTTCAGCTACTATATTTAATTAAGGAGAATATGGAGCAGTTGTCTCATTCCATGCTCTTTGTAGAACGATGCGAATTCAATAGACCTATATTCTCCGCCTTGATCACTTCTGAGTCTCTTGAGTTGTTGCCCCATTTGACGTTCAGCCTCAACCCTGAACTCCTTGAACTTCTCGAATGCTTTGTCTTTTGACTTGAGCAGATAGACCAACGCGTACTTCGAGTAGTCTTCAACGAAAGTAATGAACCCTAGAATCCACGTTAGTATTCTGGAAATAGCTCTTACCAAGTATTTTTTAACAAGTGTTAGCAAGCATTTTCAATAAAAATATTGGAGAACACCTAAACCTAGCTAGGTGATCATAAGCAACATGAAAAGTTGATGAAGAAGAAGTATATTAATAAAAATAAGAAGAAGAAGAAAAAGAAATTACCAAGGTGGGGGGTGGCTGTTGGTGGTGGCAGCGGCATTACGGTAGCTACTGTCGGTGGTGGTGTTGACTGTGGTGGTGGTGGTGGTGGTGCTGGTGTCGACAGTAGTGGTGGGGGATGGTACTCGGTGGTAGTGATGAGAATGGTGAGAAAGGTGATGGTGATGGTAGAGGTGCTCGGAGGTGACGGCGGCTGTGGTGGTGATGGTGGCGGTGCTCGGTGGTGGTAATGGTGGTGGTGATCGGTGGTGACAGCGGCTATAGTGGTGAGGGTGGTGTTCGATGGTGGTGATGGTTGTGGTGCTCGGTGGTGGTGGTGCTCGGTGGTGACAAAGGCTGTGGTGGTGAGGGTGGTGTTGGTGATGGTGGTGGTGATGGGAATGGTGTTGGCGGCTGTGGTGGTAGGGGTGGTGTTCGGTGGGGGTAATGGTCGGAAGAAGAAGAAGAAGAAGAAGAAGAAGAAGAAGAATGGAGGTAAAGAAGAAGAAGAAGAAGAGGAGATTCAGTTGTGAGAGAGAGGGGAGGAGAGAGAGTGAGGTGAGTGAAGAATGGTTTTCTTAGAGATTAGGGCCGGCCACATGGGGATGGGTGTGTGTGTGTGTTAAAATAGGGGAATTGGTGGTTGTGATAGGGGGAGGTTTAAATCAAGGGCTAGGATTTATTATGAGTAAATAGTACTATGCAAGGGTGAGGGTGTAGTGAGTGACCTGTCACATGACCAAAGAATGGGGTTCTTCATTTGGTTTCCCTCAATAGGAGTTTGACACCTAGCAACCATTTTGTATTTGAGTCCCTTAAAGTTTGGAATTTACAAATGAAAAAAAAGAGTGAGAATTTGATGTAGAAAATTAGTGTTTGGTATTTTGTATGATGGAGAGGGCGTTAGGTATTTTATATGAGCCTCATGATTGGGTGTGAGGGTTAAGTTGGGGTTAAGTTAAGTCGATTTCACCAATTTAAATAAATATTTGTCATAGGTATTTTTAAATAAAATGGGAGTACATGGGTTCTCAATTGGGAGTGACACAAATATCATAAATGGTGTAGGCTTGGTATTAGTCTTGGATCCTTTAATTGGTTAGGAGAAACGGGTTAAGTTTGTGTCCCCAAATCGATGGCAATGACATAGGTACAAGGCATAGGATTAAAGAATAGATTTTTGTGACTAGAAAGTTGTACAATTAAAAAAGAGCACAAGGGAGTATGTTTGTGAGTGACAGAAATATCTAGTGCCAAGGCTGGTTCGTCTAGGTCAAGAGTGCAAAATTTTGTTGGAAGATAAATAATATTATTGTGCTCCAAATATTGTAGCAACGATAAGGTGCACCAAGAGTATAAATTAAAGAACCAGTCTACAAAATCCTAATTTTTAATCCTTAAACAACCTGAAGCTAAACCAAAATTCTCACCCAGAACCAGTCTACCTAAAAATTATTAAGGGGGTTTACATCCTTCCCAACTTAGAAGAATTTTGTCCCCAAAATTAAAAGTAAAGCACGAATAAGAGTTACAAAAATTAAAAAGTTAACAGGTAATATGTAAATTCGTACCTTGGTCCTTAAATAAATGAGGTAAATGTTGTTGAACAACATCCTCGCACTCCCAGGTAGACTCGTCCTGGGAATGATGCTTTCATGCAACCCTGACCAGTTGAATAGTCTGCCCCCTCAAAACCTTCTCACTACGATCGAGTATCCCTACTGGTTGCTCCACATATGATAAACTGGGCCCGACTATAATCTCTGAATGATCGAGCACGTGGCTAGGGTCTTCCATGTATCTTCTCATATATGATACGTGAAATATGTCTCGCACGCCTTCTAATGACGGAGTCAATGCAAGATGATAAGCTACTTCGCCAACATACTCCAAGATGTTAAAAGGTCCGATGTACCTCGGACTCAGCTTACATCTGCCCCCAAATCTGATGGTACCGTGAGTAGGCGATATATTCAAAAATACATGATTACCTTCTTTGAATTCCAAAGGTCTACAGTGTGCATCTGCCCAATGCTTCTGCCTGTCCTGTGCTGCGCGTAGGTGGCTATGAATCTGCTTAACTTTCTCCACTATTTGTGTCACCAACTCTAGACCAAGTATCTGATGCTCTCCCACGTCACTCCAACATACTGACAACCTGTACTTCCTGCCATACAGTGCCTCAAAAGGTGCCATCTGTATACTTGCTTGGTAATTATTATTGTAGGAGAATTCTACTAAATATAGATGGTCCTTCCAAGATCCCCTAAAGTCGATCATGCATGCTCTCAACCTATCCTCTAGTATCTGAATCGTGCGCTCTGACTGATCATAAGTCTGCGGATGATATACAGTATTGAAATTGAGACGAGTTCCTAGACTTTTTTGCATACTCCGCCAGAAATATGACGAAGTCCATGGTAATGGGCTCCCACTTCCACTCAGGAATGGTAAGCGGCTGCAATAGTACTGCAGTCCTCTGATGTTCGGTCTTGACTTGCTGGCAGACCAAATATCTTACCACGAATCTCACAATCTCCCTCTTCATCCCATGCCACCAGTAGTGTTGTCTCAAATCTCGGTACATCTTCGTACCCCCGGGATGAATAGAATAAATCGAACTATGGGCCTCGGTCATCAACTCCTGGCGTAGCTTGCCACTCATAATATATAGGTGACCTCCATACCTCAATGTTCCATCTTCATGAATTTGGAGTCCCGTTTGTATGTCAGCCTCTGTCCTCTCTCGCAGTCGCCGAAATCTTGCATCGGTAGGCAAGGCTGCCTTGATCTTCTCAACTAATGTAGACTGAACTTCTAGACTGGCTATTTGTCTATCCCTTCCTGGCAATACAACTTCTATCTTGAGTTCTGAGGGTCCTCTAACAAAGGTCGCTAAGTAATAAAAAAGTATGCCATGGGCTTCCTGCTTAAGGCATCTGCTACAACATTCGCCTTGCCAGGGTGGTACTGTAACTCAATATCATAGTCTGTCATCAACTCAGCCAACGCCTCTGTCTCATATTGAGCTACTTCTGAGTGTAGACATACTTTAAAAATTTTATGATCTGTGTAAATCTCAATCCGCTCTCCATAAAGGTAGTGCTGCCATAGCTTTAGTGCAAATATCATTACAGCTAGCTCTATATCATGTATCGGGTAATTTTTTTTATGAACCCTCGGTTGTCTCAATACGTAAGCGATCATCTTGTCGTTCTGCATTAATACACATCCTAGTCCGCTCCTAGACGCATCGCTATACACCAAAAATCCTCCAGATCCAGAAGAAAGTGTCAGGGTTGGTGTTGTCATCAAACGCTTCAGCTAATCGAAAGCCGTCTGACACTCCTCAGTCCAGATAAACTCCTTGCCTGTATGCGTCAACTGCATCATAGGCGCAGTAATCCTCAAAAAGTTTTCCACGAACCTCCTATAATATCCATCAAGTCCGAGAAAACTCCTAACCTCCGTAACTGATGTAGGGGTAGGCCACGTTTCCACTGCGGCGATCTTCTCCGGGTCAACTGATATTCCATCTCCAGTGATTATGTGACCAAGGAATGGTACCATATCCAAGCAGAACTCGTACTTGCTGAGCTTGGCATACAGCCTCTCCTGCCTCAGCGTCTCCAACACGATCCTGAGATGCTCCTCGTGCTCCTCCTGGATCTTGGAATATACCAAGATGTCGTCGATAAATACCACCATGAACTTATCCAAGTACTGGTAGAAAATCTTGTTCATCAGGCTCATAAATGCTGCTGGCACATTGGTTAAACCAAATGGCATGACTAGAAACTCATAGTACTCGTACTTCGTCCGAAAAGCTGTCTTTGAAATGTCCTTCTTTCTCACCTTGATCTAATGATAGCCGGATATGAGATTAATCTTTAAGAATACACATGCGCGACTCAGCTGATCAAATAAATCATCGATACGCGACAGAGGATACTTGTTCTTTATCGTTACAGCATTTAGAGTCCTATAATCGATACACAAACGTACCGTCCCATCCTTCTTTGGCAAAAATAAGATGGATGATCACCATGAAGAAATACTAGCCCGAATGAAACTCTTGTCTAAGAGATCATCTACCTGGACCTTCAACTCAACCAACTCTTTTGGTGCTAGTCTGTAGAAGGAAGAAGTAACTGGCTCGGCTCCGGGAATCAACGCTACAGTAAACTCTATCTCTCTGTCAGGTGGTAGGCCTGGAAGATCCTTGGTAAATATATCCTCAAATTCTGATATAATACGGGGCTACACTGGTTCACCTTCTGTATTATGTAATGCGAAGTTAGGTTGGACACCATGCTCTCGGGATCCCCGAAGAAACTCAAACTCAGGGTGATCCGATGTTCTAAATATAACGCATCCACATCGATAATCTAGCATGGTATTATCTTAACCAATCCATGCCTAGGACAATGTCATAGTCTGGCATAGAGAAGACTAGAAATCGGGCACACATCTCTCGTCCGCAAATAACTACTGAACAAGATCTACAAGTATCACTAACCAGTACTATTCTACCCCATGTAAGAATCTTCTTAATCTTTTGAAGGGGTGCAGTTGTTATTCTATGGGTGGCCACAAAACTAGAAGCTATGAAAGAATTTAATGCACCATAATTAAATAATGCTATTGCTGGTAATGAAGCTACTTGAATAGTACCTGCGATCACCTCTCCAGCGGTCTCTGCCTCCTCAATGGTCATTGCAAAGGCCTGGCCCTGTCCCGGTGTTGGTGCCTTCGGCTGCTGTCGAGCCTGCAGAAAACAAACTTCTTGTGGGGCCAAGGGTGGCCTCCTCTAAATTCCTCCTGGTGCTGGTGGTCACAGCGCTCCAAGTCCTGCGTAGGGCAGTCTCGGTCTTGGAAAGACTGGCCCGGGGACTGCTGGTAGGGCCTCGGTGCTAGTAAGACTTAACGATGAACCATCGGTACTGGAATCCTCTACTCTGGGCAATCCCGGCCTGCATGCTGGTCAGATCTATATCTCATGCATACTCCCAACCTCCGTCAATAATCCCTCAACATGTGTCCCCTCTTATCGCAGTAATGGTAAGTGGAAATTACTGGTCCCTGCAAGGGTGCTGCTCTTTCCTGCTATGGTACTATGGGTAGTTTTGCATATCCTTCCTGCGGTGCTCGAACTGATGATGATGCATAGGAGCGCTTCAGACTGGCCTCCATCCTGTTGATACGATCCTGGCGTCGGGCTGCTAACAGAACCTCAAAGTAGGATGTGGGGTCTATAGATCCAATAAACCTCTTTGTCTCAAAACTTAGGCCTTTGTAGAACTTTTCGGCCTTCTTCTCCTTAGTCAAAATCAAGTACGGGACAAAATAGCTCAAGCAGAGAAACTCGGTATTATACTCCTCAATGGTCGAACTGCCCTGCCTAAGGTTTTGGTACCTGTCCTGAAGTTTCATACTGGCAGTGGAAGGAATAAATAGCTCCTTGAATAGCCTAGAGAACTCTTTCTAAGTAACCCGATCGGGACCTAAATGCTCCTCCTCTTAAATCCACCAGTGATGAGCGTTGCCGGTAAGCTGCATCCTGACAGCGGTCATCCATTTATGT
Organism: Iris macrosiphon; assembly: GCA_036927795.1. Taxonomy (NCBI): domain Eukaryota; kingdom Viridiplantae; phylum Streptophyta; class Magnoliopsida; order Asparagales; family Iridaceae; genus Iris; species Iris macrosiphon. The sequence continues at coordinate 245,927,464 of JAYESA010000005.1, forward strand.
CTCAGGAGATCGATGGCCTCCAACTAGTTGAATGTTGGTAATCCATGCGTGTACCTCCATCGGCTCCTTTGTGCCAGCAAATAGAAGTGGTATCATACGACGGAAGTCTATGACAGACCCCATCGTCGACTAGCGAGCTGGTGATGGTGCATGTCCCAAAGCCATCATAATACTCTCTCTCAAAGACTCAACTTGGCGTTGTTGGGTCTGCTGTTGATCCTGCTACTCGACCTGCTGCTGGGCTTGCATCATAGCGTAGATCATATGGAATATCTGTTGCATGTCCATGGGTTGCCCCGATGGGAAGGGCATAGATGGCATCTGTGGAGGAAAAGGAGGTAGTAGGGGCAACTGTTGCTCCTCCTATCCTGCGGTCCGCTGGCCCTCATGCTCTGCCTGGTGCCCGTCTGAAGGTACCTCTGGCTGCCCAGATGACTATCCCTGGGGAGCTGGGGTCAACAGAAGAACCTACCACAGTGCCGGTTCCCAGATGACCCATCATCACAGGGAATATCGTCCAGCTGCGCGATACGTCCACTACGGAGATTCCTAACTCTGAAAAGAAGTCATTTTTAAGATCAACATTTAGGAATTAAACATGATACAAATTGGCAAAATAAAATAAAAATAGAGGTGTTATATGAAGTACTCAAGCATGTAGATGAGATTCTAATATCTATTCCTAATTACAGGCTCGCTTGGTACAGTCAGGTAACCAAGATAATTTAAATCAGTGACATGCATGGGCCACCACAAAAACTATGTCTCATCCCAGTTCCAAATATAAGGAACTGAGCCACGTGTCATTGTCCAGCAGGTACACTCCGATGGATATCCCAATCTAATGGACCCGTTGGAGTGCACTTAAGCTGTAAATTACAATGATATAACCCAACATTTAAATATAAGTAATAAAACTAATCTCATCCATATACATAAGAATATGAAACACATAGAGAAAATAAGTCTAATAATGTGCAGAAAGAAAATAAGTCTGGAAATGTATCATAATACAACACGGATAGAGTCACACAGGGACAAACCCGCTAATACAAGTACTGAATGAAAGGAAGAAATAAGATAACTAGGGCCGATAACTGCTAACTAGATAATGATACCGGACCCAAGTTGAAGTCACTACCGGTGATCAAGCAAAGTCCTCAAAAAGGATCTCGTCCTCTGTTACAAGTCCTGCTCCTGGATATACATTTGGTCCGTACTCCTCCGGGTAGTCCTCCTTGCCTATGCATGGAAGGAAACCAGGTCCTCAGAGGGACGTAACAAGGTACAAAAATAACATGCCATAGTAAAACAGAAAGGAAATATGTGATACGCTGGTGTAATCTAGAATAACCACCTAAGTGAGACACAACTTGAAGACAAAGTTTGACACGTGGGCTTTTCAAATATAAATCCATAGCTCCGAGGCACAGAGACACACGGTACGTACTCGTAGCTCCGAGCACAGAGACACACAGTAAGTAAGTAATACGACTCCGGATATAGGATCTATATATATATATATATATATATATATATATATATATATATATATATATATATATATATATATATATATATAGTGCATGCAAAGTAGTCCAAGCGTCTAGTAACTGTCTTTCCCTCCCAATGCGGTCAACGAGACGCATCCGTAACTTGTTGAGCCTGAACCTTTATCTAAACAGTCTCGTCATACTGAAGTAACTAGCATCAATCACGATCCTATAGTCATCACAGGTTTCGGTCATGCTGACACTATCGGATACAAGAAGTCTGGCATGATGACAGTGTCTGAAAGTGTCCTAAGGTTCTGATGTAACCAACTAGGTACATAAAAGGTATCAAAAAATATCTAACAATCGATACTAGACGTTACCGACGAACGTCTACACCCGGATATGACCCGGATGCTAAGTAATAATTTTGATCCAAAGCACACACAATATATAGATGAATTAAATAAGTAAATCTGGAACTGAGTTACAGAATGGCAAGGTAGACTTGCCTGGATTCGGATGCTGAAGGCGGGGCTCCGGTACAACGCCCAAGTCCGAGGATCCCAAAGTACCTAGAGATGATATAGAAATTAATTAATAATCTAGCGCAAAACTATCTTATTGAAGAGATGCCAAGAGAACTTAACCAAGGATTGTTATGGCTAAAACTCACGACTAATCATACTAGCTAGGGTGTTGACCTAATTCTAGAACATAATAATATCCTTCTCATGCATTGCACAACCATAAAACCCTAGACATTCATGTTAGTATTCTGGAAATAGCTCTTACCTAGTATTTTTTTAACAAGTGTTAGCAAGCATTTTTAATAAAAATATTGGAGAACACCTAAACCTAGCTAGGTGATCATAAGCAACATGAAAAGTTGATGAAGAAGAAGTATAAGAAGAAGAAGAAGAAGAAGAAGAAATTACCAAGACGCGGGGGGGGGGGTTGTTGATGGTAGTGTTGACTGTGGTGGTGGTACTGGTGTCGACAGTAGTGGTGGAGGGTGGTGCTGGTGGTAGTGATGGTGGTGGTGATGAGATGGTAAGAAAGGTGATGGTGATTATAGTGGTGCTCGGAGGTGAAGGCGGCTGTGGTGGTGATGGTGGTGGTGCTCGGTGTTGACAACGACTATAGTGGTGAGGGTGGTGTTCGGTGGTGGTGATTGGAATGGTGTTGGCGGCTGTGGTGGTGATGGTGGTGTTCGGTGGTAGTGATGGTGGCGGTGCTCGGTAGTGGTGATGGTGGTAGTGCTCGGTGGTGACAGCGTCTGTGGTGGTGAGGGTGGTGTTCGGTGGTGGTGATAGTAGTGGTGATGGGAATGGTATTGGCGGCTGTGGTGGTGGGGGTGGTGTTCGGTGGTGGTGATGGCCGGAAGAAGAAGAAGAAGAAGAAGAAGAAGAAGAAGAAGAAAAAGAAGAAGAAGAATAATGAAGAGGAGGTTCGGCTGTGAGAGTGAGGTGAGTGAAGAATAGTTTTCCTAGGGATTAGGGCCGGCCACATGGGGATGGGGGTGTGTGTATGTTAAAATAGGAGGAATGGGTGGTTGTAATAGTGGAAGGTTTAAATCAAGGGCTAGGATTTAGTATGAATGAATAGTACTATTCAAGGGTGAGGGTTTAGTGAGTGACCGGTCACATGACAAAAGAATAGGGCTCTTTATTTGGTTCCCCCCAATAGGATCTTGACACCTAGCAACCCTTTTGCATTTGAGTCCCTTAAAGTTTGGGGTTTACAAATGAAGGAAAAAGAGTGAGGATTTGATGTAGAAAATTAGTGTTTGATATTTTATAAGATGGAGAGGGTGTTGGGTGTTTTGTATGAGCCTCATGATTGGATATAAGGGTTAAGTTAAGTCGGTTTCACCAATTTAAATAAATATTTGTTATAGGTATTCTTAAATATAATGGGAGTACATGGGTTCTCAATTGGGAGTGACACAAACATCATGGATGGTGTAGGCTTGGTGTTAGTCTTGGATCCTTTAATTGGTTAGACAAAACGGGTTGAGTTTGTGTCCCCAAATCGATGGCAACGACATAGGTACAAGGTATAGGATTAAAGAATTAATTTTTGTGACTAGAAAGTTGTGGAATTAAAATAGATCACAAAGGAGTATGTTTGTGAGTGACATAAATATCCAGTGCCTAGGTTGGCTCGTCTAGGTCAAGAGTGCAAAATTTTATAGGAAGGTAAAGGATATTGTTGTGCTCCAAATATTGTAGCAACGGTAAGGTGAACCAAGAGTATAAATTAAAGAACCAGTCTACAAAACCCTAATTTCGAATCCTTAGACAACTTGAAGCTAAACCAAAATTCTCACCCAAAACTAGTCTACCTAAAAATTGTTAAGGGGGTTTACATATTTTTTTAGAAGGAAAAAGGAACAACTCCTCAAGTAAGCATTTATGCTTTTTTTTCATGCTCATGGAAAAATTCCTGGGGTATGCGACAAATAACATAAAGTAGAGAAACAGGTAAAATAGAGCCTCTCATCAAATTGGGACATGAATCTGGATATCGATAGCTCAGAACAGTACCCAAAATTTATTTTAGCATATATTAGTGTGAATCATCTAAGATCTGTACATTGATGTAGTATATGTTCTTATCAAATATAGTATTTGAAGGATATAACAGAATTAAGGTGAACCCATATAATATAATGCTAAGACATCAGCTCACACTATAAAATATAGTAATGGGTTGGGGTATCATCATTGCCGAGGGAAGGGACATATTAAGAGGAGAATCATGTGATGAATAGCGTATGTGAGGGACATATTTTAGGGATGGACATGTCATCTCTAGGGCTATCTCTGCTTCTTATTGAAGTCAGCACCCAAGGTTGTAAAGATCAATTATATTGTGTATGCTTTCAAGCATACCAAAGTATCTATCGCGTATCACCGTCGACCACAACCCATGTCAAAAGAATTGACCTAGAAGGCTAAATGTCGTTGACTGTTACACAAACTTCAACAGCAAATTGGATGCCAAACCACTCAGGTCGGGTAGTGCTTTCTCAATTTTTAATAGTTAAATCGATAGGTAAATATCCCAACTAGTACTAGCTGAACTATAATTTTCTTATTCCCCAAGTACCTAGAATGCATGTATACAAATATCATTGGAGTTCTACGACAAATACGATGACAAAGTTTTCGATCATGTAGTTCTTTGCTAATCCAATTCAAATAGACATTGAGCTAAGGTTGGATTTAGTAGCACAAAAATTATCACAAAAATCTGTCATCCCCAAACAGACAATAAGCTAAGGTCAGATCCAATTCAAACAAACATTTTTCTCCCCAAATATTGAGCAATAACAAAAAATCATCACATAAATCCCTAAATATCAACAGCAACAGATATTAAGAGATCAAACGATCCAGAACATACTGTAGGAACAGGCACAGAGGAGGAGGGGGAGGACGGAGGAGGAGGGAGAACGATGGAGAAGCCAAGAGGGGGAACAGGCACGGAGGAGGAGGGGGGAACGACGGAGGAGCCGAGAGGAGTTGGCACGACCATGTCGGAGCTGAGAGAGGGGACCACAGGAAGTGGATCGTCAGAGAAAAGGGGACTACGGGAGGGAGAGAGGGACAGTCGAGTGAGAGAGGAGAGAGAGAGCGATCGATCAAAATATTAAATTTTGATCGGCCGCCTTTTCTTTTAATTTAGGGCACAGGCGTCCGCAACGGAACAGCTACTTCCTAGTACGTCATCTAAATCGAGTAGTCGTCTCCAATCTATTATAAATATTTGTCGCGTAGATCTCGCGTAGATCCCGCGCAACCAGGTACTATATAGCGACAACCAGGCGACGGTATTTATGAAAAATTTTGAACTACTGTAATTGGTCGTTACGATGTCGCTGAGACGTCTCTATTAGGTGAAAGATATCAGCCATCACCAATATTCTGTCGCTAAACCTCTGTAATTTAATAGTGTAGGACCAAAGTTGTATGAAGCGCATAGAGTCTGAGACGCATGAGGTCCCGTATACGTGGCGTTGTATGCTTGTCAGAATTCATTATTAGTCTGACGAGAGCTTCTTGTCGTTTAGTGTGCTCACATTTTTTGAAGAGTTCAGAAAATTCTTTTTGTCAGGATTCTGTGTCAGACATAATCTTGTGTCAGGCCTTATGCGACCAATATCTGGGGGCGCATGGATGCTGCTTTCTCTTGGTTGTATGGTCATCCTGCGGCCTGATTTCTTCTGAGACGAATTTGGGGGGCATGATTGTTGAGCGCATGGAACTGGATTTTTATGCTTCTATAGGTTCTAGTGCCCCGGAATACCGTTTAGAGAAAATACCAAACCTTGTGGACAAGTTGTCCCAGACCATGCAAATACATGAACAGTTAAACTATCAACAATGCATGAGATGAAACCGAAGAAGTAAAGCAGCTATATACTTATGCAACAGTTTATACTTTCTCAAAGCCGTATTCCAATTTTGGTGTCCCGTGGGTCCAAACTCTCTGAGGCGCTATGCCACAACCAATATTTCAGATGTCGTACTCCATCAAGCAGTTTCTTCGTTTTAAACCCCAACTTCTCACTTTGTCTCGAAGCACGTGTTATAAATCATGTGCATATTTAAGTACTAAGTTAGACTAAAATTATCTATGTTACTTTCTTAGTGGCTGGCATGTATTGTGGCTAAGGATTCATAGGTGTTCATACAGGCATCATCGATTAAACTTTTGAAACATTAAGGATGTTGGCATGAAGAAAAAGGATAGAAGGGTCTGCACCACCCACCATTTAAAGAAAGTGCTGAAAGAAGGAGTCCCGCCTAGCGACGATCAAGCGTCAGTTATGTGGACTTGTAATAACACGAGCATCGAGTTAGAATTCTTTCACCTATCCTTCCTCCCAAAAATCCCCAAGAACCAAAGCTCCAAGCGAGAAAGCCACAACAAAAACCAAGAAAATCGAAAGCAACACCAAAACGAAATCTCAAAGCAAAATCAAGAAAACCAAGCAACAAAATACAAAAACTATTGGACTTATTTTAATAGAGGCCTATCCATGATTTAGGGATCATTGCATTTTATCCGTGGCAAGAGGATACTGAAGATAAATAGATACTAAGCTACGACTCAGAAGACTAGCCACAAGCCCATTATATAGTGTGTATCCCGGTCAGATCGGGATTTGAGGCACTACATAATATACCACTAAGAAAAAGTTTTGTTCTGAAACTTAAGAACAAGTTCTTACCTCCGACTGCAAGAACAATGAAGGGTACTTCTCCTTCATCTCCGTCTCTATTTCCTATATTGATTCCTCGATCGAATGGTTCTACCACAACATGTGAACCAAAGCCATTGATCGATTTCGTAGTACTTTCTCCTTGTGATCCAAGATCTGTATAGGTTCCTCTGGGTATGATAAGTCCGTGAGCATCTCCAACCGATCGAAACTAACCACATGACTCGGATCATGCACATACTTTCAAAATTGAGAGACATGGAATACACCATGCACTTCAGCCACAGCTGCCACTCGCTCAAGTATCTCAAAGGGGCCAACAAATCTGGGACTCAATTTGCCTTTAATACCGAAGAGCATCACCCCTTGCATTGGTTTCACCTTCAAGAAGAAGTGATCCCCAACCATAAACTCCAAGGGTCTTCTATGAGCATAGGATAACTCTTCTATAGGCTCTGTGCAGTACGGAGTCTTTTCCGAATTAAGCAAATCTTTTCTACGGCCTGCTCTACCAGCTCTGGCCTGAGTACCTGTCGTTCGCCAAATTTGTTCCAGCAAATTGGAGATCAATACTTCCGCCTATAGAAAGCTTCGTATGGTGCCATCTGGATGCTCGATTGGTAATTTTTGTTGTACGTGATCTCCGCTAACGGTAAGTGTCTGTCCCAACTACTCTTCAAATCGATCATACACAGTCGTAACATATCTACAAGTATCTGATTTGTACCCTCCGTCTGGTCGTAAGTCTGCGGGTGATATGCGGTACTGAACTTCAGCTTGGTGCCCAATACAGATTCTAGGCTACTCTAGAAATAAAATAAGAAACGTCTGTCGCGGTCCGAGAAGATTGAGGCAGGTATTCTATTTAATCGAACAGTCTCCTCAATGTAAATATGTGCTAGCCGATCGACGCTCCATGTAACTTTAATCGGGAGAAAGTGGGATAATTTGGTTAAACGATCAATAATGACCCAAACTGTATCATGCCCCCGCGACATCTTCGAAAAGCCCAAGATAAAATCCATGGCGATGTTATCCTATTTTTACTCAGAAATAGCGAGGTTCTGCAGCTCCTCGTCGGACCTCTAATGTTCAGCTTTCACCTGTTGACATGCCATACACTATGACACAAAGGTCGTCACATCCCACTTCATACCGTGCTACCAGAAGGTCTTGCACAAGTCCTTGTACATTTTAGTGCTCCCCGGATACAAGGAATACTTCGCATAGTGTGCCTCAGTCATGATTTCCTTTCGAATATCTAGATCGTTAGGAACGTATAATCTCCCTTTCACCTGTAGGGTCCCATCTTTGCCTTCTACAAAGTTGGACGTCTTTCCCGTTGAGATTATCTCCCATATTTTCTTTAGGAATTGATCGTCATTTTGAGCAGACTTGATTCGTTCACGTAGACTAGGTTCAAGATGGAGTGGAGCCAGCTGCATTCCTTGATATCGAACTTAAAATTTGATGCCCATTTCCTCTAGCTCTCGAAGCAAATGGCAGCTTATGGATAGCGATCCCACGCGCTTTCGACTCAGAGCATCAGCAACGACATTTTTCTTGTCCGGCATATATGTGATTGTCAGGTCATAGTCCTTTATCACTTCTAGCCAGCGCCGCTGCCGGAGGTTCAGTTCCCGCTGGGTGAAAAGGTACTTGATGCTTTTGTGATCTGTGTAGATTTTGCATGCAACACCGTAGAGATAGTGTTACGACAACTTTAGTGCGAACACAATTGTCGTCAATTCCAAGTCATGCGTTGGGTAGTTCTTCTCATGAGGCTTCAATTTGTCTTGAGGCATATGATATCACCTTGTTCCTCTGCTTGAGTTCTGAGGCATCGTTGTATATCTGAATCTCTTCTATTCTATTTAGAAGTGCAAGGATGGGAGTTGTAACGAGCCGCCGCTTTAGCTCTTGAAAGCTAGTCTTACAGTCGTCACTCCATTTGAATGCAACCCTTTCTGAGTAAGGTGAGTCAAAGGCGAGGCATATGAGACTCGACTCATAGTATTCGTATTTTATGCGGATATGTATTTTGTGCTATTTATTGCTTTATATTGGTTCTCGAGGAAGCTCAAAAATTCTTAAAATTAAAACTTTACTACCTGATTGGTATACCGACGGTATACTATAGTATACCGACGGTATACTATAGTATACCGACGGTATACACAGTACACCGACGGTACACTGTCCGAAAGATATTTGTTTTACTTTTTGAGATATTTTTAAGAATTTCTCTATAAATAGTCCTTGATTTTCATCTCTTTTTTATTTCTCTTTCTCTCTCTTCTCTTCACCCTTTTTATCTCAGGCTTGGAGCTTCATCTTGAGACCTGGAGTGTGATTTCTGAACCCCTTCGTGGTGGTGGACTAGAAGGTTTAGGATGTGAGCTCGCTTTAGGCAAGTACACCTTGCCGATTTTGTGAACTTCTTTTACTTTCTATCATTTTACTTTCCTGGAGCTTTGGTTGTTATTTTTTAGCTAGACATGCTTTACTATTGTGGTTCATATCATAATTTCTAGCCTAGTGACCCTATCGGTATTGATTTCTGGTAGAATCTTGTTCCATCCTTTTTTGGTAACTTGGTAACGGATAAGGTATCAAAGTTGTGACCGTAAGATTTAGTCCATATTGTGATATAAGACTTACCCTAGACTTGACTTCTTCTTAGACTTAGTTCTGATAATTTTTAAAATTTGATTTGGGTCCCAAAAATCAGACTTGACTATGACTATGTTTATCCTTGGAAACCGGCATACCGATGGTATACTACAGTATATCGATGGTATACCAATTTCGACCGACTTAGATTTCTATATATTTTTTATGAACATTATCGGTATACCGATGGTGTACTACAGTATACCAAAGGTATACCGATCCTTGCCGATATTGTTAATCGACTTCAGGATATTTGTCTTGGCCGGTATACCAACGGTATACTATAGTATACTGGCGGTATACCAATTTGTGGAACTTTATTTTTTAGAACTTTTTTGCCTACTTGGAATGGCATACCGACTGTATACTAAAGTATACCGACGGTATACCGATTTATTATAATCCAGACTTGCTATATTTTTTCTATCTCTGGACCGATATACTGACGGTGTACTGGACTGTACCGACGGTATACCGATCGTACTCTTTTTTTAGGAATTTTTGGTTTTCGTGATTTTATTTTGATTCTTCTAGATTTTGCTTGGATATGCGATGACTTGACCTGAATAGACATGAACTTACATGGCTTCAGATGACTTGACTTGACTTGGTTTTACTCGATTCCATCCTGCTTTGCCCGGCTACACGTGATGACATGATTGACTGGACTTGACTTGGCATGACTTTACATGGCTTCATCAGACATGGCTTGACTTGGTTTTACTTGGCTTCATCAGGATGGACTTGGCTTTACATGGTTGTACATGACTTTACCTGGCTTCACGTGGCTTTACCTGGCTTCACTTGGTTTCACATGGCTTGGTTGTTTTCGTGGCTTACATGAGTCTATTTGTGCAATGTACATTAAAACTTGTTTATATTACTATTAGAACTTATTTTGTTGCATCATGTCTAGAATGGATTCAGCGGAATGTCACACCCGGATTCATACAAGAAAAATCCAGAGGTTAATAACTAGAGATACACTTAGTACACGGCTAGAGATTTTCCTAGATTGCATGCAGTCCGGTTATTCATAAGGTTAACTTATGGAGTATCCAGTGGTTTATCTTGTAGAGTATCTTGAGGAGTATTTGGTGCTGGTTTGTGTGTATGGATATCCCGGACAGACTGCAGGGGCATGCGATCAGAAGGAACTCTAGTATCGCGTTGCATTATAATTGTTAGTAATTAGGATTGTGATAACCCTAGTTAGTTAAAGTATCAAGCCGTACTTATATAATTTTTTGTGATTTATGGATGATGGTTAGTCTAGTCTTTACATGATCACATATTTATTTTCTGCACTTGTTATTCTATTTTGCTTATCAGTTCAGGATATGTCCCATTGTAGTTTTACAGTATTTCTTGTATTATCCTGAGATCATTTATTTTCAGTCTTTACTTTTAGTTATTTGTGTTGCTTGAGTTATTGGTTTAAGTTTCTAGATTGTCTTCCTTTGTGGTACTTGCTATTTGGGATCTGACCCCACTGATTTTGCATGGCCAGATCCAGTAGAAGAATCGGAGGATCTTCCATACCTTCTTGAGGATGGTTACCACCTAGAGCACCAGACCAGTTGGGTAGATTTTTTTATTTTCCCACTCTGATGTATATTCTATTTTTGTTGGTGTTTAGCCACCGAGCACGTGTTTAGCTCATGTTTTGATTTGATCAGTTATCCTACGGGCAATAGCATGATTGACATATCCTATGGTTGATCATGTATGACTTATATTCTGGCTAGTTTATTCATTTTGTGTTCACTAGCTTCATGATCATTTATATATTATAGTTTGAGACATTTTACTATTATATTTTAGCTGATCTTATATCTTGTTATTATTCATGTTGTTCTTGTGATTGTGATACTAGGGTTTATTGGGCCTAGGCTTGACTGTTGGTTTGTAGTAGTGACCCCTCATATCTTACAGCTTCACCGTATATATGGAGTACCGGTGTGCTCTAAATATATGTAGCTAGCATTGTCAGTCACACTCTCCAGTATTCTGGTTTTGGGGCATTATAAGGCCAATTTAGATAAATCTTTCACGAACCTACGGTAGTAACCCGCTAAGTCGAGAAAGCTTCAAACTTTACTGGATGACATAGGCTGCCTCCAATCCACCACCACTTCTATCTTCTTAGGATCCACTAAGACGCCTTCTACCAAGACAACATGCCCTAGGAACGATACGCTGCTCATCCAAAACTTGCACTTGCTCAGCTTCGCGAACAATCGATCCTCCCACAATATCTGCAGCAAGATCTTCAAGTGTTCCTTGTGCTCTGCCTCATCCTTGGAATAGATTAGGATGTCGTCGATGAACACAACCATAAACTTTTTCATGAACGGCCAAAAGACGCGGTTTATCAGATCCATGAAAGCTGTTGGAGCGTTCGTCAAGACGAACGGCATTACAAAAAATGTATAGTGTCCGTATTGGGTTCGGAACGCTGACTTGGGGACGTCATTGAATTTGATCTTAAGCTGATGATAGTTCGACCTGAGATCAATTTTAGAGAATACTGCCGCTCCCTGCAATTGATCAAACATGTCGTCTATCTCGGTAACGGATACTTGTTTCGAACGGAAGCTTTATTCAATTCTCAGTAGTCGATGTTGTAGTGCCCTGCTCCATGTTGACACTATGTATAAGAGATATTGGTTTGCTGACTCAAAAAGAAAACTTTCTTAAAGAGCTCCTTGTTGAACCAGAAGATAACTGATCTAGGTGAGTGGGCAGAACTTCATTCTCTGATTCTTGCACGCTTTAATAATGAATATAAGTTTTTAAAATGCTTGTTTGTTTAAGAAGATAATGTTTGCATGAATTATAGAATGAGAACCTGTTTGCCTAAAAAGAGAGAGAATCATTGCCATGCTAAGTGTATAAATGAATGGTGCATGCTAGTTACACTGGCACCGCTATCGAACGAACCTTGTCATGCTAAAGAAAGAGTAGAACTGCATGCTAACTTGAAGAGATAAATACACCCGTGCCATGTTTGCTTAAATTAAAGATCGTTCATATGTTTGCTTATCATCATGTATATAATTGCTTATCTTTGATGCAGAAAGTAGATTGAATGTATGCTGGTTTTGTTATAAAGAGTAAATAGCTTATCTTGTTAGAGAATAGACTAGTAGCCCGCCCTGATGTTCCGGTCCTACGGGATCTAGGGGGACGTGGCTATTAGACTGGTGGATGGAGACTACTGATGGGGGAAGACTAATAGTGTGCCATGAGGGTATGGCTATTAGATGGGAGGCGGTGCTTCTATTGAAAAGAGTTTGAGTTTGAGTTTGAGAAGTTAGCTTGTTCATGGAGATAGCTGCATTCATGTAGTTAGGACGCATGCTAGGCTAGCTTTCTTGCATACCTAACTGTTTGATGCAGAGACGGACAGGAAAAGAGAACCTTGTTTATATATACATATATTGCTAACTTGTATGTCTGCTGGAGGGATAACCATTCGGCAAGGGGTAAGAATCACGAAGAGTATATATATAGCCTGCTTGTTCATGATCATGTGCATTATAGAATTTATCTGATAGTGTTTCATGCATTTTCATCGGTCGAACAATGGCTATTAGTGCAGAGCTGAACCTTGGTACCGGCTGCTATTTTAAGCGTATTTTAGTGAAAAGCAACCATGAGTCATAGCTGCTAATAGCATCAGATAAATGAGTCATTAGTTAGCTGGATTACCGCTACTGATCCTGAGTTTCTCGGGGATCGACATCTTATAGATAGTTTATCTTGTTTGCTTGATTGAATGATAGTCCACTAGATGCTGCTTGTCCCTAGAGTCTTTGAGTATAGCTCACAAGATATGCTGCGCACACTCTGATTTGGTACATCGTGCTTGAACTGTTTGTCTTGTATGCTTGGTTGTATTGAACTGAACTCTGATTTCAAAGTTGTTTCCAAAAGAAGTAATATAACTATGTTCTTGTACTGGATGTAACGAACCTAGGTAAAGTTAGAAAGATCACTAGTAATATAATATTTTATAACATAATTACTTAGTGTTCTTGTGATTGAGATACTTTTGAGCTGCTTTTGTATAGAGGGATAATGTATGGAACGATGCCATTGTATTCAGAGAACCACATACCATAAGATTTGCCCCGTATTCTCAGATGGATTATTGTTTGCAATATTGTCCCTCCGCTGCGTACATGATTGGTTCGATCGGATTTGTGTTGGTGTTGAATGTATAAAATAAATCGTAGAAAACTTGAATGATGCATTGAATATAAATGAAAATCGTGTGCTTGGAAGATGTTCTTGATGATAGTACAATACTATGGATTTGAAATCGAATTGGAATTGACTTAGATTTTGATCGACTCCACTCGTGGTATCATGGTAATTTTATAAGGCGAGAGATACTTGATAATAAATCGTGTCATAGAAAGGATTGATTGGAAATATAAAAGGAGTATTGATAAATGGATTAGATATAAGTTGACATGTGTCAGGATGAAAGTAAGTTGAAGATCGTTCTGGAAGTTTGAACAAACATGGATTTTGACTTGGTTAGGATACAGACGATATCATCAGAATGTATATCATGTTTGGAAGAGTATGATTGTTATATTTTAAGGTATGAATAAGGGATTGGCTAGGTCTTGTTCGATGAATGAGTTTTCAGAAGATAAAATATGTAGGCATCAAGTGATAAACTTGAAAGATAGTGCAAAATTTTTAACATGATTGGTGATGGCTTGGGATAGAGGATTGTATATCAAATACGATTTGGATCTAGATTTGAGAAATGTCACATGCAAATAATAGGTGGATATTGAAGTTGAAGCTCAAAGGATTTTCGAGATGTTGGTTAGGCGTAACACTGGATTTAGTCAGGAGATACCAAATGATTTGTTGGGACATATTTATGACTCAGAAGTTAAGTGATAGAACATCGGTTGGTTCGACCTAGTTTTAGTTTGTCCCTTGTGTAAGCAAGTTATAGCATACCCATGTATTTGAGTAGTACAGCTCTGTGCTAGACGCAGTAGAGATTGAGGCAAGGATTTGATATACTGCAAGGATATAGTCGGACTTGGAATGGATAAAGGAACGATGATTGTACTCGTGGATTTAAAGATAAATGTGATATGTTCAAGTTGGTATAAGAAGTGTTTTACTTGGATGAGTTTTATCTTAATAAGTTTCGAGGATAAAACTTCTTTTGAGTGGTGTATTATGCAACAGACCACTTCGCTCAATTCTGCAAGATGACTCAAATAACATATCAGCACTCGGACTTGGAGTTTCAGCGGTTCACTCAGAGTCTTGCTTGGCCGAGGCAAGCCCTCGTTCAGGTGGGTGGCTACGATGAACCTGTCTTTGCTTGGCCAACACACCTAAGAATTTGGAATATACATGCTAGATCGCTAGGCAATAACCCATTGCATGCTAATAATAATACAACGTACCTAGCTAAGGGGATATTCTCATCTAGTATTGCTTGTGTTAGAACATAAAAATAAAACTTGTATAATTTTTAGTTCCTCATACTACCTCTTTAGACTCGTGCTATCGTAATCGCTTATGTTTTCAAGTAAGGCTATGCCGTATGTTTCCTTAAAGTTATATTCATACTGTTACAATGCTTGTCTACTTTACATATTCGCTATGCTTGTCATATGTAAATTGCTACAAATTATTGTACTTCACTATTTTTATGGTTCGCTCAGTTGAGGCAGAAAGGCTATCAAGATAGTCATTATGAGCCGAGTATGGAAATATTAAAAGTATTCGGGACCGTTAGGTCGCCAAGGCATTTCCCGAACTAGGGGAATACAACATAGAAAGTTAAGCAAGATAATATCATGACATCTCTGGAATCAACACTCATTTTGTACTGAATCTGACGGCTCGTGGAGTTGATAAGTTATGAGCAAGATCCTGACTTGAACTTGTACCTGATAAGATCCTGATTTGAACCTGTACTTAAAATTATATATGTACCTGCGAGAATATGGAAAACTTGAGGATACGCGCGGTTACGGATAACTTGTGTACAAGAAAGATTTTTGAATCTAGTTCCGCGGACGGTCGCCGGGGCACTGGGGCCGATCCGATTTAGACGAAACTTCTGAGTAGTCGCCTATATCGACGTGATGGATGCAATGCCCCTGTTATATTTTGCTTACACACAATCTTTGCCTTGTACTACATTGTCCACTATGGAAGTCATGCCAGTGACCTTCTGTCATATAGATTAAGTTGACTCGATTGCGGCAACCAGCGTGCGAGTCATTACATTGTAGGCGAATGATCTGAGTAACACATCTATATCTATATCTGAATACCTGAGACATCTAGTATAATACACCTGAGCAATCTTCTGCAATACTTCTGAGTAATCCTTGTTACTCGTGCACCTGAGTCAAAGATACGCCCATGACACTTGTGTTTGCTTATGTGATTTCCGTGATTTCATAAATATATTCGTTCTGGTTTAACTTGGTTTACCTTGGATAGGGAAGAACGAATGGTAAGTTGGTAAGTATCGTCGTGTTACTCTTATATCGCATGGCGTACTGCCACACGAGTTAGGCTTTACATATTTGCTATAAAATTGATGCTAAGGAAAGACTAGAAAGACAACAATGATATTAACTAATTGAACGTGTTGGATTTGTTGAACGAGCGAGAAGCCT
This sequence comes from Iris macrosiphon, assembly GCA_036927795.1. Classification (NCBI taxonomy): domain Eukaryota; kingdom Viridiplantae; phylum Streptophyta; class Magnoliopsida; order Asparagales; family Iridaceae; genus Iris; species Iris macrosiphon. The sequence goes on from JAYESA010000005.1 coordinate 245,943,543, forward strand.
CTCCACCAGTGCATTCAATGTACTGATAATCCACCAGATTGTGTGGAGGGTGCGAGAGAACCTCGTTCGGTGCGGAGTGTGCCCTCGTGCGCGCTAAGGTGTGGAGTTCGCTCTGGAGCCTTGGAGTGTTGTCCGGAGTTGATGCACATATACATGACATAATGTTGGAACATCGCATATGCATCATTCCATGTTGTAAGACACTTAGCACACATTTATTATTTCGAGAGAGAGAGTTGGGTAGTCAGTAGTGATGTTAGAGCAAGTTTAGCATACAGTTTTTGTGTATTTGCTGCAGGCAGTATGCTTATGCACGTGTTTGCAGTGCAACACCACATAGAGTTCTTCACAGCAGTAGCTTAGATACTTGCTGACGTTGTGTGCAGTAGTTATATACCTATGTGCTTGAGACTGTACAGTGTGCACAGGCAATGAGGGGTGAATTACTTAGATAACAACAGGAGGTAGATTCGGGTATCTAAGTGCAGTTTAAGGGGAGCCAAACAGGCATGTGGGTGCACTGCCAGACAGTTGGGGGAAGGGGGGTTACTCAGCAACAAGTTACAGCAGTTGAGTTAGCAGTGGGGTATTTGAACTCCTTGTTTCAGTTCAGATTTTCCAAGGTTGCACTGGGTGTTAACTGCTAGTGGCAGCAGTTGAGTAAGGGGGTTACTGATATACTACAGTATCAGAAACTATAGTTGCCATGACTTGAGATATGGAGTTGATCCAATCCAGGGAAAACTAGTGTATATATATTTTAGGTGTCAGCGAGTTGGGTACAGGTGTATCAGAGAGAAGTTGATGCATGAGATAGCTACCATATAGTGTCTATGGGTATGGTATGGTGTATCAGTACATTGGTACATGGACAGTTGGGGGATAGAGTATTACAGCCCACTTTGCTCAGTTCTGTAAGATGACTCAAACGACATATCCGCACTCAGACTTGGAGTTTCAGCGGTTCACTCGGAGTCTCGCTTGGCCGAGGCAAGCTCTCGTTCAGGTGGGTGGCTACGATGAACCTGTCTTTGCTTAGCCAGCACACCTAAGAATTTGGAATATACATGCTAGATCGCTAAGCGATAACCTCTTGTATGCTAATAAGAATATAACGCACCTAGATAAGAGAATAATCTCATCTTGTATTGCTTGTGTTAGAACATGAAAATAAAAATTGTATAAATGTTAGTTACTCATACTACCTCTTTAGACTCGTGCTATCGTAATCGCTTATGTTTTCAAGTAAGGGTATGCCGCATATTTCCTTAAAGTTATATTCATACTGTTATAATTCTTATCTACTTTACATATTAGCTATGCTTGTCATATGTACATGCCACGAATCATTGCACTTCACTATTTTTATGGTTCGCTCAGATGAGGCAAGAAGGCTATCAAGATAGTCGTTCCGAGCCAAGTATGAAAATATTGAAAGTATTCGGGACCGTTAGGGACCGTTAGGTCGCAATGGCATTTTCCAAACTAGGAGACTGCAGCATGGAAAGTTAAGCAAAATAACATTATGACATCTCTGAAATCAACACTCGTTTTGTACTGAATCTGACTGCTCGAAGATTCGATAAGTTGTGAACAAGATCCTGACTTGAACTTGTACCTAATAAGATCCTTACATAAACTTGTACTTGAACCTGTACCTGTACTGGAGAGAATCTGGAATACTTGAGGATACGCGCGGTCACGGACAACTTGTGTATAAGAGAGATTTTCGAATCTTGTTCTGCTGAAGGTCGCCGGGGCACTGGGGCCGATACGATCTAGACGAAACTTCTGAGTATTGCCTGTATCGGCGGAATGGGTGCAATGCCCCTGTTATATTTTTTTGCACACCATCTTTGCCTTGTACTACATTGTCCACTATGGAAGTCATGCCAGTAACCTTCTGTCATATAGATTAAGTTGACTCAATTGCGGCAACCCGGTGGCGAGTCATTGCATTATAAGCGACTGATCTAAGTAACACATTTGTATCTATATATGTATCTGAATACCTGAGACATCTAGTATAACATACCTGAGCAATCTTTTACAACACTTCTGAGTAATCCGTGTAACTCGTGCACCTGAGTCAGAAATACGCCTGTGACACTTGTGTTTGCTTATACGATTTCCTTGATTTCATAAATATATTCGTTCTCGATTTAATTTAGTTTGACTTGGACAGAAGGACGAATGGTAAGTTGGTAAGTATCATCGTATTAATCTTATATCGCATGGCGCACTGCCACACGAGTCAGGCTTTACATCTTTAGCATAAAACTGATGCTAAGAAAAGACTAGAAAGACAACAATGATAGAGTGCACATAACTAATTAAACGTGTTGGATTTGTTGAGCTAGCGAGAAGCCTCCCCACCAATGCATTCAATGTACTGCTAACCCACCAGATTGTGTGCATGGTGTGGGATAACCTCGTTCAGTGCGGGGTGTCCCCTCGTGTGCGCTAAGACGTGGAGTTCGCTCTGGAGCCTTGGAGTGTTGCGTCCGGAGCTGAAGCACATATACAGGACATAATGTTGGAACATCGCCTATGCATCATTCTATGTTGTAAGCCACTTAGCACGTCTTTATTGTTTCGAGAGAGAGTGCGTGAGCGACTTGTAATCTCAGCCTAGCGCCGCTTGTAATACTTATTCAGAATCAATAAAGAGATAGTTTTTGTATCGTATTTGTGTTAGTTCTACGCTTTCGCTATATCGACCTTGTGAACTTGTTATCTCACCTCCCGTTCTATGCATGGCCTTGCGCGGACGCAACTTAGGCTCGGCATCAAGCCCATGCGAGGACGAACGGTCCTGCGAGGCCGTGGCATGACATAGAGTGTATGGGTTGGTACCAGTATTAGTGAGAGGAGAGGCTAAGGTTTGTTACCAAGGTATCATTATGACACTAAGGTATTGTTGGTATTAGCTTGTATAATGGGTCAATCAAGGTATTAACTAGTATCTAGGTTAGGGTGATAATCATTATGATATTAGGTATTAACTTGGTATCCGTAGGAGGGTTAGGAATCCTATGAAGTACCAAGGAGTTAGGCTTGAGTTAAGGTAATGGGGTAATCTAAGTATATGTTAAGTATTAAGTTATTTAGTAAGATATTATCTAGTATTAGTTAAACCTTAACTAATATAGCTAGAAGACCTTAGTACTAACTAGTATAAGCTAAGTAATAACTAATAAGGTCTAATATTGACTAGTAGACCTTGTTAAGGCTTAGAAAACCTAGTATTGACCAAGGAACCTAGGTATTGACCTAGTTTGACTTCCAAGACCTAGTTTTAGCCTAGAAATCATATTTCAAGATAGTTAATAGCAATTATCATTCCATATTACCAATTGACATTATTATTTCATATTTAGGTCTTTGTGACTCCATTTTGGACATCGATCCTCATACATTGCTCAGGACCATATGCAAGTACATTCTCTGACAGTTTTCGTTATTTTGATTATTATTATGATTCTAGTTTTGTAGTGTTATACTTGATTTCTGACACAGTGGATTCACGGGCTAGTGTTATAGATACCTGTCATAAGGAGTCGTGATTGGATCCATCGTACTAGCCGGGGACGAAAAAGTATTAGTCGATTATGTGATCATACCCCCCCCCCCCCCACTTACGTGTGCATAGCTCACCCTCACCACACGAGGGTGTAGCCTAATCTTATTACTTGTGCATAGCTCCCCATATATGATTGGCTGATCCCATTACATGTACTTGTGCATAGTCAACCATACTTGATTGACCTGATCCCTTACATGTACTTGTGCATAGCCAATCATATATGGTAGAGCCTGATCTTGTCCCAAGACGATCACATAATAACTAATATTTTAAGGCACTTAGCTAGTATTCCTATTTCTCTATTCCAGTTTACACCTGTTGATATAGTCATTCCCTTATTTATTTACAGTTTATTATTGCCTGTGATATGATTATTTGTGTACTAGTTTCCTTATTGTTCCAGCATTATTTCTATCTTGTATTTTTACTACTTACAGTTTTATAGTCTTTATCATTATAATTGAAACTATTGTTAGTTTATGTGCATCGCTCCAATCCTGACTGGATAACATTTTTAGAGGATCTCGAGGACTTTTGTCCCACATACTATGGACCGGGAGTAGTTGAGGGTTACATCCAGGAGCTTCAGGAGGATCCTGCTCCAGTAAAGGATCCATTAGTAGTGACTTAGAACCTAGCATTCATTTTGTATTTGTGATTGTTCTACTTTGAGATATTCTGAGTTGTAGTATGTTGAGACTTATATGATTATTGAGTTATCTAAACTCTTAAACTTATTTTTATTGTTTGAGATATTATTTCTAAACTTGTGTTGGGACATCTTTTATATCATTTCATATCTTTATCGTGTCATTCTTCTTCCTAATAGATTATTGTGATTGAGTATTGATATATCCATTATATATTCATCTTGTCCTCCTTATTGAGTTGAGATTATCATTGACAGATTATGATATTGATATCGTAAGTTGTGATAGATAGTATTGTGACCTAGACAACATTCTACCACCGATGCTGCGGCGTAGGCTGGACGTACCCACGTACTCGTACCCTTATTCCGGGTGTGGGTCGTGACACTCATCCATATAGATAGGATGAGAAACCCTAGTTCCCATTATATAAAATAGGAAACACCAATTATGGACGTCCAAATATGATAAAATTAAATATTTGATACAAATTTGAAATCTAATCAAATTAATATAAAATTTTGTAATTACATCAAATCAAATCTTTTACTTATATTTGAGCTCCAAATTTTGCTATTATCAATTCCTGGACCCAACATTAAGAAAGGTATCTTTCCCCTTCAATTCGTGAACATATACAAGCATGTTCGATAATACTTACAACCCTTGATGTAACTACTTACTTTAAGATTAGCATCATCCTGTCTCTGTTTTGTTCGGTACTCGGACATATATACTTTCTTTGGTTGCTAAGCAAGCAGGATGCAATCGAGCAGAGTCGACTTTGTACAATGCAATAGAGAGGCTGTGGAAGAACTTCCACTACAGGTAGAAGACCTCTCTCTCTCTCTCTCTCTCTCTCTCTCTCTCTCTCTCTTAATACTGTTATTGGCTTCATGGATGCCCCAGCTTACATATATATAATCACCACCATGCCCTCTCTTCCATTTTGCAAACTACAGATCATAAATCTGGCACTACAATGTGCACTCTGCGAGAGTTGAGTTTAATAAGTTAACCAACACTTAGAACCATTTTCAAAGATATTTCTAAACAACATTAGTCATGTAACTTCACAAATAAAAAGGTCTTTAGTATGCCATAAGACTTCCTTGAAGGCAATGTCTAAAGAGAGTCAAGATGTGCCTAACGTTTTTTTTTTTTTTTTTTGCCAATTGAATTTGTACCATGTGCACAGGATGCATATTCGTATATGCAAGTATCTATTTTACAGTCTCCAACAGTTGATCACTACAACCCCCAAAAAAATGCAGATTTGCTTGCGCATGAGCGATTGATGGATACACAGCATCATCTCACACGTAATTACTAATGGACCTGTGTCTCTTTGTTTCTCATTTACCTGACACATACCCTGGCATGAACCTATGGATTTAACTTGAGTGATAAATTTTAGATCAATTGTCACTATCTTCTTTGTTCAACAAATCTTTCCAACACAGTACCATAGAGAGAACAATGACATATTAGCCCAATAAGCTAAAATAAGTTTTGTGACAGAAGCTAGCCCTTGTAGACTAGTCCTATTGAAACTTGAAAGTATTCTACCATCAGAAAATTGGTTATGATATACGATTACCCCTATTCTTCTCATATTTCTTGGAACAAAACAGTAAAACAAGGTATACAAGAGAAATAGAATTTGGTTTTAAAAGATTTTGTGATGACAATATATATGCTGAAGAAACAAGGTCTACCAAGAGGAGATCACTTGTTACGACAATGATGCCGCAGGGTGCCTGGGACTGGTTGACGTTAGTGTCTGGGTGTCTCCGGTAGCGAGGAGGAGGCACAAGGAGGTGACGGTTGGTGAGAGTCGGCGCAAGGAGGAGATCGGTGGACGAAATTTGAGGGTGCCCGATTTATGAAAAGAAATGGAACCTATTCCTAGATAATTTATAGAATTTATTGGGCTTTGCGACAAAATTATTTACCGATGGAAGTCAAAAGATACTGACACATATGGCTAGAACTTAACGATGGAATCCTTAATGCATGTATCATGTGTCATGTGTGGTATATTCGTTGCTAGCTGTTGCTAAACATCGACGGATTCTTTTTAGTCGCTACGGTCATCACTATTTTACAGGTTTTTTAAGCACCGCCTTTAGGTAAACTAGAAGAAGGATAGAAAAAAAATGTGTCGTGGTGGGGAAGAATGCAATAGAAACATTCGTGGAAAGAAATTTGGCAAAGAAGCACAAAAGATGTTCTCCCAGGCGGCAACTGCTCTATCAGTATTAACATATGGAGCAGAAAATTTTCGTCAGTTCCTTCTTGGCTTTCTTTTCTCTAGAAATGGCTGCCGCTCCTGCGATGATGGGCTTTCTCTTCAGATCTTGATCTCTTGGAAGACACTAAACTGGAACAAGAAAAACACCCCCTCCACAGATGAGTCAATTTGGAGTTGGATTTATCCAGTACTAGGTTCTCATGCTCATCGTCATAATTATGGTAATCTCTGTAATGAATTCTAATAGGACTGTCGTGGAAGTCATTATTTTCTTTGCTATTCTCTTCTGGCCCTGCCAGTAGCCTGCAGAAATCAAGTCAGAATTGTTTCAGCAAACATTTGGAGTCTAAACTCTATAGCATTAAACTAGAGATTATGAGGTCTTACATCACATTTCGTTGGACTACTTCACAAGTCTTGAGTCCTTTCTTGTTTGGATTTTGGTTGACTGAGAGATGTCTAATAAAACGGAGCTGCACTAATAAAGGAGTTGTAAAATGCTTATAGAACATACAAATGATAACCACACAAAACATATAAAAGGAGATAATTAGGTTAACTACAAATACCTATAGAAGATAGAAAAGGGGAAAAGCATGGAACACCAGACATGAAACAACTGTTGGTTCCAAAGTAATAGCCATCTAACATGAAAAGTAGCTAAGAAAACATCTCTGCTTAACTTCATAAGAAAACTGTTTACATATCAAAAGTTCAGCATCGACTAAACATCAATAAGATGCATAACCAATCCATTTTATACATCAATACACCTTTAGTAAGTCTCACGTCACATAATCCCAGTGTGGATCAAATAAGTAATCCGTAAGATATAACAGACTTTTATTCTTAACTTTTGGGATCTAACCCACATGAAATTATTTTCCTCCATTCAGATCAGGGCCTGTCGTGAGATTTAGATGGGCCATGATCAAATACTGAAGATAAGACCATATTTTTAAGTAAATTAAAAAAACAAATTTTTGTTTTTGTTTTTGTCGATGTCATATATTAATGATGCAAGTTTAATTTGATATTCTTAAAGAAAAATGACGCATGATATAAGTAAAAATTAATAAGAAAATATCGTTTAACTTTCATGTATGATAATAATTATATTGATCGAACAACTATAACGTCTAAATATTAGAAAAATAGTACTCAAATTTGCAAAATCTCCATAAATTCATTTGCAGAAGAAGCTTGTTAGCAAAGATAAGATGAAGCATGTTGATCAAAATGTTCAATATACATACTAGCATGAAATTGATGCAAAAATATTTTGGTTTGAATCATCTTTTATTTTTCAAAAAATTGTATTTTACTTGCTATGATTATGTTAAAAAATATACCAAGTTATTTCTTCCAAGTTCCAACATTTTATTTCTTTTCCGCAAAAGACTAGAGGTTCCTGGCATGTAAAAACTATTTTAACAAAACAAATTCACATAATACACATCGAAAAAAAATTAAACCAGATTTTTTTTTTCCAAATAACTTGTGTTTTACTTACTAATTAAGATTTTGTTCAACAATATATCGAGTTATTTCTTGTAACCTAGTTTTTTTTTTTCGGTAGAAGCTAGAGGTTTCTGGATATAAAAGCTATTTTCACAAAATAAATTCAAATATTATTGTATAAGTATGTCTCCATATTGTTAATCAATTTATTCATTCAAATTTTATTTTTGGATAGAATACATCTTAGTCCAACATTTTACAAAGGTACAAAATGTAACATATAAAAAAAGATAAATTTAATATAATAAAATGGAGATGCAAGGGATTGAATCTTGTATCTCTCAAATGCAAAGCAAGCACTATACCATTTAAGCTACATCCCCACTCTGTCTTATTTAATTAGTCATTATTAAAAATTTATAAAAAAGAACTTCCAAAATTAAGGCCATCTATATAAGAGGGCCATGTTTGGTCGCTCCGGATGAACATGTTCAAGAAAAATACAAATAGTAGAGAAAATTAGTTAGAGCCATTAAGAAAAATAAATAAAATTTACTTAATTGAGAAGTTTTACATTAACAGAGAAAAATTGTACTTATTGTTTTACTTATCGTTTCACAATATATGTTATTCTTGTTAGATAGTTTTTTGTTGATATGACTAATGTTTCGGTTCTCACTCTCTCTTTGAGCTTTCATTGTGGTACTTGCTATTAGATATTGATCCCTATGATTTTGTATGGCCAAATATCATAGTCAAATTCGGGGATCTAGCGCGACTTTCATTCGATTACGATATCTGGTTATACAAAACCAGAAAAATCAAACCCTAATAGCAAGTACTTGAAAACCAAAACGCAAAACACAACTAATATAAAAAAACACCTATCTAACAAGAATAGCATATATCAAAAATTGATAAGTAAAACAACTAATTTCCAGTATTGCAGAGTTACACTCTTGAATACAATTACTATGAGAACACATAAAATAAAGAAAACAAAAAATGATTCATGATAATTACTACTACCTAAATTCCAAGTACTAATAGCTAAATAAACTAAAATATACATTTCATCAAGTTACAAATTTCGTAGAGCTCCAACCTCTATGTCCCATGGTCCTTGTCTTACTCAAGATGGGAGATACTAGATACAACGATCTAGATGCCTATGTAGATTTTACATGCCATTTTTAGGTAGCTATTTTATTCGAGCTCTACATTTTGTACATTCAAAATGAGTTACACCCCTGACTCTTGTAATATTCTCATTATACCCACTAAAGTGCACTGTTCTAAAAGGCGGTCTAGGCGGCCGCCTAGGCGCTAAGTGTCGGGTGCCAGTTCGATGGCCACCTAGGTCCCCTCCCAATCCTCCCGACGTCCGACTATGCATGTTTTGGGGTTTTATGAATTTTTTTCTACAATTTTCAGTGGAATTTTTTGAAAAAAATTTATTTATTTTTGAACCGCCTAGATCTAGGCGGCCGCCTAGGCGCTGTGCGCTAGGCAGCGGGTATCCGTCCGACTAGTGCCTAGCGATTTTCACAACCTTGCTAAAGTGTCTCCAAATGCTGGACGAACTGCGATGATGAGACCCTCCTCCTTTGTGCCTTTATACCTTTTATACTTGCGTCGATTGAGGTTGTGGATCTTTTGATTGTTGTGGCGATTTTTGTTCATTATCTATGGTCTTTAGACTGGGTAGTGAATAGTATAAGTCTAGAAGGCTAGGACTAGAAGCTTTAGAGGTGAAGTGAATAAGAGAATATTTTGAGCTGCTAATTTGTGAGGATTAAAATGACCATATTATAGAGTTTTGAAAGATTAAAATGACCACAAATAGCCTTGAAATATGGTTGTTTATGGCTATTATATGGATATTTTGGTCATGTTTAATGAAATAACCAAAATACCTCTTATAAACGTCCATAAATGACAAATGTATTAGGGCACTATCCCCTAAAAGACCATATTACTAATGTAATATGGTTGTTGTTGTTGGGGTAACCAAAATGTCCCCCAAACGATTATAACAATGTATATATGGAGGAAGGGAGTAAAATAGTGAATCCCTAATAATGTTCACATGTGGCGGGACCCAAGGGAGGAATCCGAGCATGGTTCGGGCCCTGGCTGGGCCGGACTTGAAGAGGAAAACTTGGCCCGACCTGGTTGGGAGTGCGGTCTGGCTGGGCCAGGTGTAACCTCTACTTTTCAAAAAAAATAATTTTTTATTATTTATTTATGATTGTCATGATTAATTAATATCTAGATAGTGATTAGTTAATTAATCATAATTAGTATTTAGGTTAGGGTTAACCTTGATTTAGGTTAATGGAAGATTGATGTTTAGGTTAGGATTAATCTTGGATTATGTTATATCTAGATATTTTTAATCCCACATCTTCATAATTAATATCTAGGGGTAAATTTGTAAATACCCATTCCACATTTTCAAAATAAATATCAAAGAGGCTTACATGAGAAGCTAACAAACCCCTACAAACACACCCCCACCCCTTCATTCCACTCCACTTCATCTTCTCCAAAATTCTCAAACCCTAATTTCTTTCCCCCACAACTCTAAATTAACCCAAATCTCCTATAAACTCTTCCAAAAGAAGAGCAAAAGCTTGGAACTCAAGGAAGATTGCTAGGGAGGAAGCTTGAGGCTAGAAGTGAAGTTGGACTTAGCTCTTGTGTCCAAGAACCCATTGGTTGTACTTAGGAGCACTTCCCAAGAGGTAAACATTACTTCTTTTAAACTCAATGGTGTATAATTAATCTAAAACCAATAGGAAATCCACTAATCCCTAGGCCTAATTTCTAATAGTGATACTAGGTCTTAATAAATCCATAGTATTAGGTCACTAGTGTTTGTGTTTGTGTTTGTGTTCATGTAGTTATACTCTTTAAATTAATTATGAATTATGCCTAGACAATAGGTGGTTATACTCTCCTTGTGATTAAATTAATATGATAACTAGGTTTGTATAATTATCATAGTTTGAAGTATCGGCCGATACCGATCCGATACGGCTGATACCGATACAGTTTGGCATGTCCCAATCCGATACCGACCGATACCCGATACTGACCGATACCGACATTAGAGGTCTCTTTTCCGGTCAATTCGGCAAAGAAAATTGAATTAAAAAAGACCAATTAGCAAGGGCGTAAAAGCATAGTAAGGTTGTAAAAGCATATAAATGAGGAAAACTTATCTATCGCATATAAATCAATCGACAATGGTGACTACTATTTCATTCAATTTCAAAAATACTAAGAAACAACACTAAAAATACTTTAAATTATGCATAAATGTATAAAATATATTATCTAAAATGTTAATAATTTACTAATAGTTGTTTGCTTTTCGATACCAAAAAATCCGATACTCCGATCCGAAACCACCGATACTACCGATACCGTCGATCCCGATACTCATTGGAATGGTCCGATACCGATTCCGATACCGATACTTTGAACCTTGATAATTATTTATATATTTTGGGTATTATGCAAGGGTAAGCGTTAGTGGTGGTGAAGGTAGGGATACCATTAAGTTTCATAGGAATTTATGTATCCTATTTGAATCCATGAGTAGATTTATTTGTGTTTCAATTATGTTTGATACTTGGTAGTATCATGGGTGAGTTTGTGCTCTATGTGAGGTATATAAATCATGAGTATTAGTTGTGTTAGAGTGTTAGGAGTGTTTTGTGTATCTTGAATAGCAATTGGTATTGGTACATGTGATAGTGTGTGTGTGTGTGTATATATATATATATGTGTGTGTGTGTGTGCGCGCGCGCGCGCGCGTGTGCGCGTTAAAGAGGGGGGGAGCTGACTGTCCTGCAAAATTGCAGGGACAGTAGTAGTAGCAGCTACAGGAGTTGCAACAGCAGGTGCACCAGTAGCAGTAGCATTAGCAGCAGCAGTGCACAAGTGCATATGTGTGCTTGGTGCGTGTGTGAGTGAGTGTCTAGTGTGAGTGTTTAAGTGGATGAGAGTGTGAACAAATGTGATGTGTAGATATGTTTAGGTGTTGATATTAAGTATAAATAGGTATATTGGTATTGTGAGTATCAAGTGCAAGTATCAAAGTATCAAAATACTAAGATACGAAGGAGTACCAAGTGTCAAGGTACAAGTGTCAAGGTATTGCATAGTGTTGGTATCTCAGGATACCAAGTACTAAGACAATTGAGTATATGTCAAAGTAAGGTTAAGGTATTGGAGTTTAGGATACTAAAGTGTTAAGGTATTATAATACCTATAGATATACTTATAGCTATTTACTAAGGGTATACATATGACTATGCTAGGTTATTTATATAAGTTATATAAATAAGTACGAGATATCTCTAAGCATAGGGAATCAAGTATAGACTAATTGATATAAATATATGTATCACAAGTAGGTAATATTGAACCTATTATAAACCTACCTAGTTAAGTTACAACTAGAAATAGGTAATGAACCTAGAAAACCTAACCACTAGTTAGGTAAGTTTATTATTGATTTCCATAAACCTATTGATACCGCAACTCAAAATATGTAGGTTATTTCGATTGCGATACGGACTCTATCACGTATCATCATCTCAATATGGCAGGCGAGTACATTCTCTGATCGTTTTCATACTTAATAGTCTCTATAATGCTTGCTTAATTTTGCTTACTTGATTCATATCACGTCATTACACGGATTGATATTGAATGGATTCGAAGCGAGAAATCATGTTTTCATGTCTCTTGTTGTTCGTGATCATCTTGTTACCGTTTTTCATCATGTTGCACATAACATTTTATCATGACTTGAATCCATGAATATTAGTCGAAAAAGGAGAAAAATACTAAGTAGATATGTGATCAAACTATGTTACTTGTTTCACAACTTGACTGATAGCTAATCATGCACTTCACACATGATTATCCGTACCATAACTTGAATGATAGCCATCGTTACGATGTGTCGTATACCCTTACCGATCACATATTGAAAATAGTATTTTAATCACAAGATTAGTTACAATCTCCATGTTTCACCTTACTTGCTATCGTGTACAATGCTTACTCCTGTTTATCTGTCTCACTACTTGATTGTCATACTAGGTTTCAATGCTTACTTCCTATCATCTATACCATCTATTTTCCTGTTTTATAGTTACTACCATATATTGGAACTGCTTTTATTGAATTGTACTTACTCCAATCATGACTGGATGTTTATGTAAATAGGGGACGATTATGAGGGCCGGTATTCCACCTACTATAGATCCCACGAGGACCTTTTAACAGGGCTTGATCCTGCCCTACCAGAGGATCAGAAGACCCTCGCAAAGGAGATCCCGGCTGCGACTACTTAGTTTTAGTATAGCTTGTAGACTATATCTTTTGTCTGGAATGTCTCCGATAATCTACTGTCTTATATTATACTTTCGGATATAGACTCTTGAAGTTGTTTTGACTAAAAACTTTGGGACTTGATATATATATACATATGTTGGTCTTAATGCTCGTATTGGCTATTCCTTCTCGTGATATCTTCCTTAGAAATGTGACTTGAGTATTATATTTGTTTCATATATATATTGCGTGAGTTGTTGGATATTACTGTATGATTCTATACAACGTTCTATCGCCGATACTGCAACGTAGGCTGGACGTACCCATGTACTCGTGTCCGATCATCAGGACATGGGTCGTGACACCCGGGTCTTGGAATGGGAAGTCCAGCCCAACCCATATGGTGGACTAGGTCGAGCCGGGTCTTAACCGGAATTGGGCCGGCTTGACCCTGGTTTGACCGTGCCGAGCCCAGGCTCTTGCAGCCTCAACCCAGGCAACAAATCGATCTCTATTGTTGGATACTGCTGCTTCCAAGGTTTATATTATTCTTCCATATACTTGGCAGCTCTTCAACTATGACTGGTTATGTTCGTGTCATAGTTAAAAGGTAATGCAGATATCACAACAACAACAACAAAAACAACAATAAAGTCTTTATTCCATATTTTTTTGGTCGGCTATTTGAATCATTTTCTTCCATTCAACTCTATTAAGAGCCATGTCCAGTGTAATGCTAAAAATGGCATATCCTTCTTTACAGATAATGGAGACATTAAGTTACAATAATACTACAACTAGCTAAACCTGCACCTAAAAAAGATCATGAACTTGCCCTCTATATTTAGGTAGCATGAATGGGGTAATGTAGATGCAGATTCAGAGTTATTGAATTGATGAAATGATTTGAAAGGACCCAAACAAAGTCCAGGAAGATGGAAAATATTTCCTCTAAGAAATCTCACAATATATGATGGCGCACTTTTCTTATCAAAAGTATATATAAGCTTGTTATATCGTCTGATATAATGAATGAATGATACATGAATCGTGAAGTTACCGAAATTGTCTATTATAACATAGAACATAGAAAAGGCTGCAAAGACATGAAGCCAAGGAGCATAAATGGACTCTTTCTCAATCTTCATCTCCCTATCAATGATAGAATCCGCCATCCCCCTGTATTAGACAACAAGTTTCATTCACCTTTCTTCATGTAGCTGAAATGCCACGTATCAATCATCTTGATATGATCAGCCATACACTGGACAACAGGGCAGAAAGGTGTTTACCGTTGGGGCATGGACACTACAACAAACCCTTTCTCCCAGATCTTTGGGGTCGGTAGATTGAATCATTTTCTCCATTCAGCTCTGGTGAGGACCATGTCCTATGTAATGCTAACAAAAAACACATCCTTCTTTAAAACTACAAACTATGTTCGTCTAGGCCTACCTCTAGTTCTAGTGGCTCCATTAACTACTAATTATCGCTCCTCCTTACATGAGCATATTGGTCTATGTTGCCAATGTCCAAACAACAAGGCAAGAACATTATTGACCCAAAGTGTTTAATTCTGATAGGTCCAGGGTCCAATCCTATATAACTCCTCGTGCTTTACTTAATTTTCTATGTGGAACTAAACTGACTAATTATTTTCCATTTAGTTAATGGATATGATACACCTAATGAATCTCCACTTGAGCCTGACTGAATGAAGATAGTATATCACCAACCACAAGAATTTTCTAAGCAAAATATATGACCCTCCAGTTTAGCTGTGAAGCAACCGTTAACAGGAGTACCACCAAAGTCCAGATTTCTGTCCTAGTCAACAATTATGCTCTGCCTTAGAGGCATATGACATGACTATTACTCTTGTGTCTTGAGCAAGGTTCAAAGTATCGGTATCGGAATCGGTATCGGACCATTCCAATGAGTATCGGGATCGGCGGTATCGGTAGTATCGGTGGTTTCGGATCGGAGTATCGGATTTTTTGGTATCGAAAAGCAAACAACTATTAGTAAATTATTAACATTTTAGATAATATATTTTATACATTTATGCATAATTTAAAGTATTTTTAGTATTGTTTTTTAGTATTTTTGAAATTGAATGAAATAGTAGTCACCATTGTCGATTGATTTATATGCGATAGATAAGTTTTCCTCATTTATATGCTTTTACAACCTTACTATGCTTTTACGCCCTTGCTAATTGGTCTTTTTTAATTCAATTTTCTTTTGCCGAATTGACCGGAAAAGAGACCTCTAATGTCGGTATCGGTCGGTCAGTATCGGGTATCGGTCGGTATCGGATCGGGACATGCCAAACTGTATCGGTATCAGCCGTATCGGATCGGTATCGGCCGATACTTCAAACTATGGTCTTGAGAGAGAAATCAATCATCCATTGGATCAGCCCCTGTTCCTTGGACGAAATTCACACCATGAACCTCCATGAGGTCTGCCCACATGCTACTCCAACCAAGATTGCCCAGAAACTTCAAATTTTCAAGATTTTTCACATATAAGCCATATCGAGAGAGAGAGAGAGAGAGAGAGAGAGAGAGAGAGAGAGATCAAATTCCCTTAAGGAAGTCATAAAATTATGAATATTTAATTTTAACATCTTATTTCAGGTCTGGGAAGAAAATTGTGTTTCTATTATTTGAAATTGTACTTTATTTAGCTTTTAGAATTTTGCCATTAATCGGCATTATTTCATATTAGAAGCAGGTTTTTGGTTCCCAACGAGGATGAGGATTGATAGAAACTGTTGAAAGTGATCTACTCTTCAACAGAAACTATATTTGATACAGCATGGAAATTACTAGAGAAGTCAAATATTTACAAAAGACGACGCCTTGAACTATGAATGTATATGATGCAAATAACATGTTAAAGTGCAATTTCATTTAATCAATAACGATAAACTGTCAGATGAAAAACGGTCAACAATACAGTACCTAGATATCAACTAGTACAAGATATAAGATGATTAATGACTATAAGCTGCATCATTGCTATTGTTGTATGCATTAAAACCTTCCATAGTATGTTAATGATCAACAATAACAAGTACGAAAATTCAAAATCAACAGCATTCCAACCTGATCGCCATCCTTTATTCCATATTCTTTCAGAGATTTCTTATCATCAAGTAATTTGTAATCTTTGAAGCATAAGCAGAAGTGACCCCATACATGAGACCTGGCACAAGATGAAAAGAACAAAATCTCAGTCCTAAAAGCATAGAGCTTCCAGATAGTATAGGCATTCTTCAATTTTTTTTCTGAATATTATTTTTAGGTATGGATAGAATGGTCTCGTCAAAAATATTTTCTACACCTTGCACTGACATGAATTCAACACGACATAATACGAACAAACACATATTTTGGCACGTACTATTGCATTATGGAGTGTTTTGTGTCATGTCCAATACGACGCGGCATGGACACGCAACCAACTTTTGGGGGACCCTATTTCCTAGTTCGACAAAAGTACCAATGATCATGGTACCCCTAAATTGGTGGCATACAGCATCGTGTCATTGTCGGGATACGTATCTAACACAAGATGGGAACTCCAAAATACCTAGGACAGTCCACAATCAATGTATCGTCTGTCTCCCCCGTGTCTGTATCATGTCGCATCGTATCCATATCCGAACGAGTATCATAGTAATCCATAAGCCATTGTTATGCGATTACCATGTCAAACCATTGTAAAAGCCTATAAAATCTCCAACGGATTAATAACATCCGTGTCGGAAATGTATCAGACACGTCAAAACGCTCGCCACGATCTATGTTGTATCCGTATCCCAGTGTCCTATCTTATTTGACCCCGCGATGGAATTGACCATTGGCATTGGGGGGGGGGGGGGGGGGGTGGGGTGGAGTGGGGTGGGGTGGAGCTCACCAAGATATGTTGCCTCCTCCTTCGGTCATGCCGGAGAGGTCCCGAAAGACGTCCTCCACCGCCATCTTGAGCCGCAGCACGTTCGCGGTCCTCGAAATCTTCACCTCTGCGCAACAACAACAACGCCCAAAAAACAAAAACAAAAACCCTAACTCCTGTAAAGAACTGAAACCATTAACAAATTAGGGAATGCGGCGTTTGTGAATGATGGGGATGATATGTATACCGAAAGAGGTGGAGTCCAATCTGAGGATGGAGAGGCGGAGGTTGGGCTCCGGGAGGAGGTAGTAGGAGAAGCTGCTCCTCCGGCTCGGCGCGACGCTGAGACCGACGGCGGAGGGCGTGCTGCCGTCGCTGTCGCTAGGCAAGGGGGAGGCTGAGGAGGAGGAGGAAGCCAGCTGGGAGAGATTCTCCCAGATGATCTCCTCCTTCATCATTATTGCATTAGCAAGGGATCCTTAGCCAGTTAGCCTCCCCTCCCCTCCCCTCCCCTCCCCTCCCCACCTTTCTTCTTCTTTCTTGATCTTGATTTAATGGAAATTGCATTCTTCTTCTTCTTCTATTATTATTATTATTTTATTTTCCCTACGTACTTTGTTTCTTTGGGTGGTGGGTGGGAGAGGGCTCAACCATTGGTACACGGTGGCAGGGGTGAATGGTCAGCCATCCGATGTCTTATAATTTTGGTAATCCCATTTTTTGTTTCTACTTTTTATTTTATTTTGTAAAGAAATGATATGGGGTATGTTCTTAGTTTTGCAACTAAAAAGTTCGTCTCTAGAAGAATTCATGGTTAACTAAAGTTTGTCTGTAAAAGAATTGGTGGTTTACAATGGCAAATGTTGAAGGCATTACAAAATTTAATAGGGGATAGCACCAACAAACTTAAGTTATTAGTGTCAAAATTTTGATACGGTACAACATCATTCTCCTTTTCTAACACAACACCTTCCTTCATCTTCCTTCTCCAATCATAATCTTATTGTAGATGCTCCAAAATAAAACTTTACGATCCCATTAGATAAAATTTTAAATCTATTATAGAAGTTCTGAAATGACAGAAATCGACACAGTCCATTTGAGAACAACACAAGACTGTCAAAATATTAACAGTACTAAAAATAATTAGTTGTGCCAAAATTTTGACAGTCATAAAATTACCAAAATTTTGACACTCATGTTCATATCATCAACTATTTTAAGTTAGAATTTTATTTTCTTGGCTACTGTCAAAAATATGTCATGATAAGAAGAATACTACGATGAATGTGTGGTTAGTGATATTTTTAATAATCCTATCATTTTTAAATAAATAAAATATTTTAATTATATTTTTACCAAAAATATCATGATAAACATATCTTTTGATAAATTTTTTGTAACAAATAATATATTTACTAATTTTCTCAACTTCATCATTTTTTTTTGTCTAAACTAATTTGTTCAAAATTTAAATATTGTGATAGGATTGTCTTGGTAATCATGCATATGCATAGGTCTGCAAAAAAAATTTGACAATCATGTGCATATCTCGGACTGTCAAGATTTTATCAATTATTTATAGTCCCAAAAGGGACTATTTTAATTCTGAAGCTCCGAAACTCCATTAATGGAGTTCGAAACTTCTGAAATAGTCTCAAATAGGACTATATACTAAGAAACTATAAAAAAAAAAAAATTATAGATTAAGGTTTAGGAAATTAGAAAGTAAGGAAGAAAAAGCAAAGAAAAAAAAAATTATATACTTAAAGTTGCATTATCCCCTAACAATTTTTTAAGAATATTTGGAGTATTAAAAATATACAATATTTATGTTGTTTTCTATTCATTTTTGTAGTGCCATTAATATTTGTTGTTACAATACTTGCAAAGTGATGATACAATTTCATTGGCCAACTAATCTTGATAATTGGTCGTGGGTTCGAAGTTGAGATGGACTTCTCCAGAAGATTAGACGAGGATTGAGAGATGAACGGGCCTTTGATTATTCAGATGAAAAAGTACATTCTCAATTTTGAATTTCCTTCGAGAACTTGCAAAAAAGACAGATTAGACGAGTAAATTCCAAATCGGATGTCCCTTTTGATGTTTAAGTTAGCAAATGAGGAAGAGGAGAGAACAATAAATACTATTGTGGTCAGAAAGACATACATTCTCTATATTCTTTATAAATACTAGTAATGTACATGTGCGTTGTACGTATATTTAAAGTTAAGTATTGTTTGTCAAGAATAATTTTTAAAAAGTTAGTTGATTTTAGATTTTTTTAATCTTTCATCAGTTTTTTTTTTAAATTAAATTAGTTGAGTATTTATTTACGGCTTAGACGGACGGATAAGAGTGAAGTTGATTTAAGTTTTTATTTATCTCTCGTAAGTTTAAAAAAAAAAAAATTTGGTTGAATATTTACTTACGATTTTAGATTTTTGTTAATTTTTCGTAAGTTTTTTTTAATTAAATTGGTTGAGTATTTACTTACAGTTTGGACGGATAAAAGGAAAGTTTGTTTAGGTTTTTATTTATCTCCCGTAATTTTTTTAAAATTAAATTTGTTGAGTATTTACTTACGGTTTTAGATTTTTTTTTTTTTTATTTTGTAAGATTTTTTAAAAAAATTGAATCGGTTGAGTATTTACTTATGACTTAGACAGATAAGAGGGAAGTTTGTTTAAGTTTTTATTTATCTCCCGTAGTTTTTTTTAAGTAATTTTTTTTAATATATTATTGTTAAATAGTTTAAATATTTTAATTATAATTTATTATGGAATAAAATAGTGGCTTACGGATGATGAGAAGGAAGTTAGTTTGAGATTTTTTTAATCTTCCGTTATTAAATTGTTTGAGTATTTTTTAACGGGTTTGATGGATACGACGAAAGTTCGTTTTAAGATCTTATTTATCTTCCGTAATTATTATTTTTTAAATTTAATTGATTGAGTATTTACTTACGGCTTAAACGGCTCAAAAGTGAGCCGTCTAGAAACCGCTTTATATTATGGAAGACTAGTAACTTTCACGTACATAAAAATATTATTAAAAAATAATTTAAATTAAAAGTTATTATAGATACCATTGTTCTATGAGATTGAATCCACATTGCCAAGAAAAATGTCTCATATCTTAACCACATAAGCTAGAGATATTTGGTTATAGTTAGATAATATTAAGTAGTTAAACAATTAGATTAAAAAAATTATTTTTTATTTTTAAATATGTGACGGCTCATTTTAAATTATTTTAAACTATTTTCAAACCTCTTTATAAAGTATAGAGATATAGACATGAAAATCGATCCCTTGTAGACGAGTTGTTTAATATCTTTACTAGGTCTTGGGCCAAAGAAAGTAGACTTTTACTACTTATCCATCCCCAAGTTACACCTTACCATTTTTTTTCTTGCAAGTTATGTTTTGTTTTTTTAGATTTTTTTCTGTATTTAAATATATTTAACATTGGTATTTAGTAGTTTTAAAAAAGGTTATGTGGACATTGTATATCGCATGTGGGACTAGACATTTTTTTGTTAACATGTGGGCCAAGACATTTTCAGTTTCCCACAGATACACTTATATTTAACTTCACCAACTTGATCTGTATTGCTAACATCCAGAGGATTCAGATAAAAAAACAATCTTATCCCGATCCACCACCCTTTGAAGTGTTAATATCTAATTTAGGACAAATAGTATAAGTTGTTATTCAATGCACAAAAATATAAGTTTCATTCTCTTTCAAATCAATATTGTGCATTTGTTTCATTGTAAGATTTTGCAAGAGAGTCTAACATGCGTTGATATTGTCTATGTCCGGATACATGAGATTTCAAATTTTGTTGACATTTTTTGAAAAGTTGCACGCATAACAATTATTAATCATTTTTTTATCTAATATAAATGAAATTCTATTATATTCATTAAAAAAACTTTTAAGACATTTTAAAATTATTTAAAAACTACGTCCATGAATCCATATTTTACTTTCACCCACAACATAAACAATTGGATATAATTGATAGTTAGGGTTGTGAACATAGCAATAATAAGATATCTTGATTATCTAGATGAAAGAAAAATAGCATCAGTACTAATCACCAGTAAACAACTCCGTAAAATCGTCAATGCATGCCTTGAAACAAATAATAATTCTTTGAAAGCTATTATTTCACCTTGATACGGTGCACCACAATATCGGGTATTTTGGGACTCTCAATATAGTATCACGTCTACCCTCAGAATATTCATCTTACTAGAAGTCCAAGATGGCTTGTGGTGCTAGTGACCCTCATATAGATTAAGTCGGCATGCTAGCGGCATTCCGCGTACAGGTCTTTTGGTCTTCGTAACTAGATAATGGATGTAATGCACGTTACATATTTATTGAGCTTAACATATCTTCAACAGAGACACGTGCGCATCACTTAAATGTAGCCTACTATATTTCATCATACTTGTGTAATTATCATTTTTGATGTTGACAGGGAAGTATGGATGGTAAGTTATGGTAAGTTGAACTTATATTGCTCGTTGCGTGACACTATTTTATGTATGTGACACAAATATATTTTTCTATCATATGCTATAAAATTGATCCTAAGACAAGATTAAAAAGACAACATATTAATTGTGTGCACTCACTTTAATGAACGTGTTGGTTTCGTGGAGTGGGCAATAGGCCTTCCCACCAGTGTATTTTTATGTACTAATACCCCACCATATTGTCTGCAGTGTGCGAGAAGATACTTGTTCGCTTTAGAGTTTGCTTGGATGCGTCGAGGCGTTAGGCATGCTTGACGTCTCGGATGCGCAGTGGTTGGACCTGGAAGCTCAAGTATATGGGCCATAATATATGGAACATCCTCCTTGTATCACTTTCAAAGTTGTAATCCTTAGGGCATTATTCATTGTATTGATAGAGAGAAAGAGAGAGAGAGCTTGAGCAATTGTATTCTTTGTCTGGAGCCATTGTAACTTCTATTCAATATCAATAAAGAGAATTACTTCTTATATATCTTGTGTTGATTTAACTTTTCTTCTTGGGGACATTTTGTGCGGCCCTATAACTTGGATTTTTCATTGGTCGTTTCATGATTGCCTTGTGCGAGCGCAAATTAGGCTTGCACGACACCACACCCAGTGAGGACGTTCGGTTCTGTGAAACCGGGATGTGACAGTAAGGGTGTCGAACCGACTTACAACTGGTATAACAAAATAAGATAACCGTTCCATACATCATAATATCCCTTTACTAGAAATAAAAGACAAACAACTTCGGTGGAAGTCTTCAAAATGTTTCACGCCCCAGTCCCAAAATACGTAGGACTAGGAATACGTAATATGCCAGCTACGCATTCGATCAGACTCTGGTCCGACTTGAATACGTATAAGTTGTACTA
This sequence comes from Iris macrosiphon, assembly GCA_036927795.1. NCBI lineage: Eukaryota > Viridiplantae > Streptophyta > Magnoliopsida > Asparagales > Iridaceae > Iris > Iris macrosiphon. The sequence goes on from JAYESA010000005.1 coordinate 245,966,168, forward strand.
TAATGGTCACTATCTAAATAATCAAGTAAATATAAATATTTATGTCTCAATCCATAATGAACAAAATACACAAGAATGAGCAACATGTGCTAAAGTCGGCCGCCCAGTAAAACACAAACTCGAATAGACTCGAAAAGAAATATGAGTCTATAAAACTAGGCTACATCAGCAGATAAATAAACAAAATAAATAAATAACCAAAACTCTGGTAGAAATGATATAAGTACCTGGTACCAATGCCTGCAAGACAAGCAACTCCATCAGCGACTCCAAAGGCTTCGTAATCGTCTATGCTGCAAAACTGGCAGGAGAACAGGTCCTCAGAGGAACGTAACAAGGTACAAAAATAGTATGCCATAGTGTAACAGAAAGAAACAATTGCAACACCGGTGTAATCTAGCATAACCACCTAAGTGAGACACAACTTTGAAGACAATGTTCGACGCATGGGCTGTCCAAAAATAAAACCGTAGCTCCGAACATAGAGACACACGGGGCGTACCGTAGCTCCGAGCACAGAGTCATACGGGTGATACTACGACTCCGGATACAGGAATATTACATAAATAGTATATATACATATATATAGCGAGTGCAGAGTAGCCCAAACGTCTAATAATTGTCTTCTCCTCCCAAAGCGGTCAACGAGTGTTCGTTGAACCTGAACCTCTATCTAACAGTCTCGCCATACTGAAGTAACTATCAACAATTACGACCCTAAGTTATCCCAGATTCTGGTCATACTAACAGTATCAGGATACATAAAATCTGTCATGATGACATTATCTGAATGTGTCCTAGGGTTATGATGTAACCAAGTAGGCACATCAAGGTATTGCGAACATCTAACAATCGTTACCAGACGTTACCAACGAACGTCTGCACCCGGTTATGACCCGGACGCTAAGTAACGATTCTGATCCAAAATGAGCATAATGCATAGAATAAATAAATAGAATGCTGGAAACTGAGATACAGGATGACAAGGTACACTTGCCTGGATCTGGATGCTGAAGATGGGACTCCGGTACAACGTCCAAGTCCATGGATCCCGAAGTACCTAGAGACGAGATATAAGATTAATCAATAAACTATCACGATGCTATTATAAAATAAGAGGTGACACACGTCTAGCATAGACTTCAGTCTTAATCACATATAACTCACATAGACACTAAACTAGAGGGTTGACCCAAGTTGACTAAAGGAACGTTCCATCAAATACAATCCATAATTAGTATAACATCATCAAACCAAATCTCATATCCTTTACTATTTATCACAGTGTTTTCAGCTGTTCAGCTATGCTCATCATCAACCATACTATCCTTGTATTCACAGACATTATCATGTACATTCAAATATATCATCCTCAAATAAAATAATTATTAATTATCAAACTCTCCATTATATAACCGTCATTTTATTATTCTAACACCATTCCACACACACACACACACACACACACACACACACACACACACACACACACACACATATATATATATATATATATATATATATATATATATATAGCTACTCCTCAATAAATTCGTTATTAGTTATCAAGCCCTCAATAAATGACCATCTTTATATTATTACAATACCACTTCATACTTATAAACATACTCCTCAATACCCATCATAAAAATGCATGAAAAAATATCATAAACCCTAAAACTCATATGTAGTATTCATAACCCTAACTAGGTTCTCTTTAGCAAATAGCAAACTATACTAAAACAAAGAGAAGGATGAGGAGTTACCCCGGTGGCTGCGGGTGGTGGCAGCGGCGATGCTACGGCTCCGGTCAGGGATGGCGTCGTCCACAGGGGTGGCACACGTGCCGACCGAGGTGGCGGGGGTGCTCGACTGTGTGACGGAGGTGTTGCTCGAGGTGGTACTCGAGGGGGTGGTGTAGCTGGTCGTAGAGGTGGTGGCTGAGGGTGGTGCTGGCCGGAGTTGGTAGTGGTGGTCGTGGTGGTCGTGGTGGTTCGTGGAGGAAGGAAATAGGGTGGTGCGGGTAATGGCAGGTGGAGGTCGAGGGTGGACATGGTGGTGGATCAGGGTAGTGGTCGACTGCAGCTCCGGTGCAGTGGTGGAGGTCGAGGGTGGACGTGGTGGTTCGTGGAGGAAGGAAGGAGGGTGGACGTGGTGGTGGATCGGGGTAGTGGTCAACTGCAGCTCCGGTGCAGTGGTGGAGGTCGAGGGGGGTGCAGCCGCTGCTGGAGTTGTTGATGGCGGAGGTACTGCGGTGAGACTCGGCCAGAGTTAAGGGAGAAGCTGCTGCGGTGGTTGGCAGCAGCAAGGTGGTCGTGCGATGGCGTAGCTGAGGGAGGAGCTGCTGCGGGTGGTTGGCAGCAGCGAGGTGGCCGAGGTTGGAGGCCAGTTGGATTGAAGAAGAAGAAGTAGTGAAGAAGAGGAAGAAGCGAATGAGAAGGAGTAGTGAAGAAGAAGAAGAAGAAGAAGTATGCTCGGCTGAGAAGGAAAAGGGATGAGAGAGAGAGGGGAGGTTTTCCTAGGTTTCTAGGGATTAGGGCCCACATTGGGAAATGGGTGATAAGGAGTAATTTTATAGGAGATTGTGTAGTGGGGATGATGTTGTATTTTGAATCAAGGGCCTAGATTCACCATGAAGAAAGTGTTCAAAACAAAATAGGAGAGAGAGAGAGATAATTTGACCGGTCCATGAGAGGGAGGGGGCTCTTCATTGGCCTTGACCAATATGGTGGTGACACCTAGTACCTTATTTGCAAATAAGCCCCTTAATTTTTGGGTATTTGCACATGAAAGAAAAGTGATGGAGATTTGGTATGGGAAGTGGTGTTTGGTGTTATATAGGGTGAGGGGGTATTGTGTGTTTTGCATGGGCTTCATGAAAGGGGTATTGGGTTAAATTGGGGTTACGTTGGGATTAGTCAAAGTTGGTATCCCCAATTTAATTAAATAAAGTATTATGTGCTCTTAAATTAAATGGGGGCACATGGGGTCTCAATTAGGAGTGACACAAAGGTCATGAATGGTGTAGACTTGGTGTCAGTCTCGACCCCTTTAATTGGTTCGACGAAACGGGTTGAGTTTGTGTTCCAAAATTGATGGCAACGACATAGGTACGTGACATAGGATTAAAGAATTAATTTTGGGACGGGGACGTTGTATAATTAAATTAGAGCACAAGGGATTGTGTTTGTGAGTGACGGGAAAGTCCAGCGCCTAGGTTGGCTTGTCAAGTCAAGAGTGCAACAATTTGTTGGAATTTAAGGGCTATTGATGGGCTCCAAATATTGTAGCAACGGTAGGGTGCACTTAGGGTTTAAATTAAAGAACCAGACAACTTAGCCTAATTTCTAAACCTCAAATACTCTGATGCTAAACCAAAATTTTCTAACCCTATCAGTCTACCCAAAAAAAAAGAATTTGAGGGGGTTTACAAAATATGACTTAGAAGTTTCAAAAATATGGACAATGGATGAGCCTTCAGTTCCTCGATACGCCTCCCTGATTCGCAGCACCTGTGGAGACGTGGGTTAGTACATCTGAAATGCACTTGTGAGCGACGAACTAATCCAACTCACCCAAATCAATATAGCAATCATGTGAAAGAAAATAGTATTATTAGTGATCTTTCTATCTTCCTTTAGGTCAACTAACTATTCATAAGATAGGAATGTAACAACATAATATGCATCACCAATGAGGATATCTTACCACAATCGATTATCCTTTCTTGTAAATAAAGCTTACCAAGTTCTTCCCTACATAAGACATTGTTAGTAAGCAACTTGAATATATATAAAGGTCATTAACACCACAAGCCATACGGACTATAGCTTGATTAGACGGCGATCCTTTCAGGTTTTTAAATCAACAGTGCTAGTAAGTCACACCAGTGCGAGTACATCAGCACATCTATCCATGTTTGTCATGCACCAGTACCAGAATACGGAGACGGACATGGCCAGCTCCCCCGTACAAGGTATAGAACATCGTATGGCAGTCACGGTTATAACTAGGCAAGGGGGTGTATACTACATGAAAGTCGCTTAGGGTTACACAACACATCTATTGTCTCAATCAGTCAAGCAATAACAGTAAACATAGAACATATATGACAAGAAAGTAAGGCATCCCAAATGTCCTGCCACGATATTTTGGAAATCAGTTGTACAAAATAAGAAAGCTGGCAGAGTATCAAAAGTACATAACCATGATCAGCTACAGTCTGATTAATTACAATGATGTAGGAAAATTAAATGTCCAGATTCACGGCTAACAAGTGCCGGTGGCTAAACTCCCAAAATAAGTAAAGTGTGCAATAACAAGTAGGGAAGAAGAAACCAACTCATTTCCTTCAACAGCCATTCGTCTGGTGCGTGCCATTGTTCAGGAAAAAGTATGCTTGATCCTCGGGCACTGGCTCTAAACCTGGCCATGCAAAACCAGTGGGGTTAGACCCCAAATAGCATGTACTACAAAGAAAGCACGAATGAAAAAATAAAACTAAGTTATAATATATATATATATATATATATATATATATATATATATATATATATATATAGTTATGTCTCGTAGTTTCGGTCAATAGCCTATCATGCCACAATAAACTAACCCTACAACCAAACAAGGATAAGAGTTAGACAATCGGACCATGATAGTCCATGTCCCTAGACTATTTGACAGCGATACAATACACAAACAAGCTCAGTTACCTAATCGGCCAATCATTTATAAGACTTACTAGATGGAGTATGGGTTATCCCAGAGATATTATGCATATAGGAATCCTCAGATTGAACTAGGTACTAGCAGGGTTAGCCAAGCCATAAATTGTCGCATAGCACATAATATTATGTACCGGTCTCTCGTAAGTCCACCATGCTAAGATCGCATATAACACATAGTATAGTATAATAGTCGGATATTGTCATCCACTTATGAGGACTTAAACAATATCCATGGGGACTAGCCTGCACACCCCAATTCAGATGACTTGAGGTGGCTAGTTAGGCACGATCTCGAGATTACATTCCCTCCCAATGCTCTACATGTTAAGTTGCCTAGTTAACCCTATTGTTAATCGAAATCATATGGTGTGGTCACATATTACTCCTCTTATATGATGTACCATAGTACGGCCACGCTAGATACGAATCCACTTTGTCACTTGATAGTTCAGTTTGGATTCACCCCAGCGTGATGCAACAATCAACATATCCTAGCCACGCTTGGTCATTGACTAACCCTTATGACCATGCTAGAGATTAAGTCATATCGCATGTCACGTAGCGCAAAGGTACACCGTAGTGTAAAAATATAATATAATCGCGTAAGAACACTTATCACGCAGAAATACGTAATACGTAGTAAGTGTATCAGCACGGATACAAGTGGTTGGATCATGACGCATAGATAGGTCTAATACTTTTGTGGTCATCAAAGTCACACATACCAACCATAAATTCTAAAGGAACATTCAAGCAAAACTAGTCCAATAAAACGTGTGCAAGGGGCCTCATGTGCGTATAATGATCAAGGCTGCATGGGGGTCAGCTGCCGCATAGAATCAGTTGCCACATAGGTCTAGGCCGCATAGGATCAGTTATCGCATATGAGACATTGCCGCATAGGATCAGTTGCCGCATAGGTAAGTCAAAGTTCAATCTTCGGTTTAAGTACAGAAATGACGGGTAATAAATATGTGTCAGAAAAGTGACTAACGTGACTGATGCGACAAGCTATAAGTTTGTTAGAGGAAAGGACAAAATTATAGAATTCGTGCAAGGACAAAACAGAGTTATGCGTCCAAAAGAGACTCGACCGCATAGCCTATCTTGCCGTATGGTCTCTCATGCCGCATAGGTGTCTCTTAGACTTAGCGGATTTCTTATTCGTTCAGCGAATAAACACAAAAAGTCCTTTAAGAACACATGTGTATTAGTCAATCATACGTCCAAAAGAGATGGACGCATGCTGGTACGACAAAGAGTTCAGGCCGCATCGCATCTTCATGCCGCATAGCACTCTCTACCGTATATAGTGCTGGCCCATGAAATCTTTATCGTTCCAAACAGCAGGTTCAGCCATGGCAAAAGCTCCAAAACTAAAATTTTATTTTCTTCATAAAAACTTTATTTTAACTCCGAATTGAGTGAACCAAAAGCCAAAACGCTCAAAATAAAGTGCTCTATCCATTCCAAAACTATTTTTTTGAAAATATTATGTTTTAGTAGATCAAAACCACCAAAAACTCAAGGAACCCAGGAAATCCTAAGTTAGAAAAGTAGATCTACACAAATCCACCCATCAAAACCGAAAACTCCAAGTACTAAAAGTGTTTAGAATCATCATGAGCACATAATAGACTAATAAAATGCAAGAGAAAGCAAAAAATCAAAAATCAAGGATTTCTCCATGTGGTGTAAGGTGTACTTGCCTAATGAAGGAAGAAGAGGAAATGGAGAGAATGGAGGAAGAGAGAGAAAGATGTTGGATTTTATAGTTAGGGTTGAGGTTTAGACTATGGATTCAAATCATGATCAAACTAACAATTAAATCATGGGTCTAATTGAACCAAAGAATGGGTCTAGTCCCCATGACATGCAACCTAATTACCATGCAAGCAACAAATAATATAAACAGGAAAACTAATATGTTCCAAATACATATATCGAAAACGGAGAGTGGCAATGTTCCTCCTACGTCAAATCGGTTATGTGGTCGCGGTAACCGTTCACAAGTTATCCACGACCATGTAGGCCTAAGAAACTTAGTTATTCAAGTATCGCATGCAATATTACAAAAAACTTGATAATATCATTGTGTCTTCTACCTTCTTCGAGCCATTGCTCATGATTTTTATACTACAAGTTACAATATTCATCAATGAATCCATTTCTATTTAGCAATAGTACTATAATACATATTTTATATAATTTTTATACTACGCGTTTGGTCGTTTGATACCGGGATGTGATGTCGTGCGAGCCTGGGATTGCACCCGCACAAGGCAACATCATTAAAGTTTGGCTATCATAGCATCTATCGAGTAAGCATCGGAGGAAAATTATTGCAAGCATTTTATCCATCTGAGTATTCGGGGCAAATCGAGGGACTGGGTTTCTCTTTAATACAATAGCATCGTTCCATACATTGTGCCCCTTTATACGCAAGCAGCTCAAGGCAAACGAACCAGATTTCTGGGTCTTGGTGATGAGGCACGCCTATCGCTTCCTCGGACGATCTAGTACCTGCAAGCAAGTAAACTGTTGGTATGTCAGCACTTTTATAAGTACTGGTGAGTATAAACAACTGAACAGAAGCAAACATTCACTAAAACCAACACTAAGTAATCATGTTATAAAATATTACATTACTAGCGATCTTTCTAGTTTTACCTATGTTCGTTACATGCAGCATAAGAACGGAGTCATATTACTTTCTTTTGGAAATATCTTTGAAAACATAGTTCATAATCGATATAAGCAAGCAAGCAAGACAAGCCAATCGTTCTGTTATCAGGGTGTGTACAGAGTGTCTCGTGAGCTATACTCAAAGACTCTAGGGACAAATGCACATATAGGGACTATCCTCTATCAAGCCAAATTAATAAACTATCTTATATGCAGTTTGGTCCCCGAGTAACTCAGGATCGGTAGCGGTAATCCAGTTAACCAATGACTCCTTTATCTGATATTATTAGTAGCTGTGACTCATGGTTGCTCTTCACTATCATGGTAGCAGCCGTGACCAAGGTTCAGCTCTCCACCAATATCCATTGTTCGACCGATGCGAATGCATGAAACACTATCAAATAAACTCTAGGATACAGACAAGATGAACCATCAGACCATATATCTTTATTGCGGACTAGCCGCCCTCACTGAACAAGTTCAAGCACACGATATGGTTCTCACAAAGCACAAGCGATAGTAGAACATGTTCATGCAAACTCTTAGTCTTAGACAAGCGTTTCAGGATTCTCTTAGTTAGGCAAGCAAGCAAGCAGACTCGTTTCAATGACAAGCTATGTGAGTTCTCTTATTAAGCATGCAAAGCAGGTTTTATCATTCTCTTATGAAACTATCTTTAAGCAAGCAAGCATTCAAAAACTCAGATTCATTATTAAGGCGTGCAAGAATCAGAGAACAAAGTTCTGCCTACTCACATTGATACATAGTACCGACGTGAAACAGGGCACTACATACTTACCCACCAACAAAAAGTTTTATCCTCGAAACTTTAAGAATAAACTTCTCGATATTCTGAGCAGCGATAGTCCTCATCCCTCGCCGTCCTCAATCGAAAACTCTAGCAAGGCAAGCACAACCCTCAAGCAACAAATCGAATCCAGAAAATTTTTTGCACTTTGAGAATATCTATGGACTTGTTGTATGGAACGCTCTATTGCAATACAATATCGAGCACTTCTCAGAGTAGTAGAAACAGATTAGTAAAAGAATCGAATCGCTCTGATACCATTATGTCACGCCTCGGTCCCGAGGGCCTCCCGACCATCGTTCTTCCGTCGGACCGGACGCGAATCACCGCGTCTCGGCGCTCCCGCGGGGCACGTATGGTCGTTTAATACCGGAATGTGATACCGTACGAGCCTGGGGTTGCGCTCGCACAAGGCAATATCGTTAAAGTTTGGCTATCATAACATCTATCGAGTAAGCAGCGAAGGGACATTGCTGCAAGCATTTTATCTATTTGAGTATTCGGGGCAAATCGAGGGACTGGGTTTCTCTTTAATACAATGGCATCGTTCCATATATTATGCCCCTTTATACGAAAGCAGCTCGAGGCAAACAGAACCATATTTTTGGGTCTTGGGGATGAGGCACGCTTATCGCTTCCTCGAACGATCCAGTACCTGCAAGTAAGTAAAATTTTGGTGGGTCAGCAATTTTATAAGTACTGGTGAGTATAAACAACTGAATAGAAGCAAACATTCACTAAAACCAACACTAAGTAATCATGTTATAAAATATTATATTACTAGTGATATTTCTAGTTTTACCTATGTCCGTTACATGCAATATAAGAACGGAGTCATATTACTTTCTTTTGGAAATATCTTTGAAAATATAGTTCATAATCGATATAAGCAAGCAAGCAAGACAAGCCAATCGTTCTGTTATCAGGGTGTGTACAGAGTGTCTCGTGAGCTATACTCAAAGACTCTAGGGACAAATGCACATATAGGGACTATCCTCTATCAAGCCAACTCAATGAACTATCTTATATGCAGTTCGGTCCTCGAGTAACTCAGGATCGGTAGCGGTAATCCAGCTAACCAATGACTCATTTATCTGATGCTATTAGCAGCTGTGACTCATGGTTGCTCTTCACTATCATGGTAGCAGCCATGACCAAGGTTCAGCTCTCCACCAATACCCATTGTCCGACCGATACGAATGCATGAAATACTATCAAATAAACTCTAGGATACAAACGAGATGAACCATCAGACCATATATCTTTGTTGCGGACTAGCCGCCCTCACTGAACAAGTTCAAGCACACGATATGGTTCTCTCAAAGCACAAGTGATAGTAGAACATGTTCATGCAAACTCTTAGTCTTAGACAAGCGTTTCAGGATTCTCTTAGTTAGGCAAGCAAGCAAGCAGACTCGTTTCAATGATAAGCTATGTGAGTTCTCTTATTAAGCATGCAAAGCAGGTTTTATTATTCTCTTATGAAACTATCTTTAAGCAAGCAAGCATTCAAAAACTCAGATTCATTATTAAGGCGTGCAAGAATCAGAGAACAAAAGCCTGCCCACTCACCTTGATACATAGTGCCGACGTAGAGCAGGGCACTATATAAAGATCGACCAACAAATATCTGTCCCACATCAAGTACATGGCCACTTGATACCTGCTCAAGGCATATATGACTATGTTGGCCTTTTCTGGATGATACTGCAAAGAAATGTTGAAGTCCTTTATTAACTCCAACCACCGTCATTGTCTCATGTTGAGCTCTTTTTGTGTAAACACATACTTCAAGCTCTTATGATCTGTAAATATCTATACCTGCTCTCCATACAAATAGTACTTCCACAGTTTAAGAGCAAAAATAACTGCTGCCAGCTCCAAGTCATGGGTAGGATAATTCTTCTCATGTGGGCATAATTGCCTGGAAACATAGACAATCACCTTTTCGTTCTGCTGCAACACACAACCCAAACCCTTACCCGATGCATCACTGTATATAAAAAATTCTCCTGTCCCTTATGGCAATGTTAATATTAAAGGTATAGTCAACCTCTTCTTTAGCTCCTCAAAAGCAGACTGACAATCCTCAGTCCAGACGAACTCCACGTCCTTCCTGGTTAGTCTAGTCATTGGCTCCGTAATCCTGGAAAAATCCTAAACAAATCTCCAATAATAGCCTGCCAGTCAAAGAAAACTCTTGATCTCCGCTACTGAACTCAGGGTAGACCACGACTCAACTGCTGAAATCTTCTTCGGGTCTACTGAGATCCCGTCTCATGTAATCACATGCCCGAGGAATTCAACCCTATCAAGGAAGAACTCACACTTTGAAAGCTTGCCATATAGCTTCTCGTTCATGTGGGTCTCTAGAACTATCCTCATATGCTTCTCATGCTCCTCCGGGGTCTTCGAATAAATCAATATATCATCAATGAATACTACCATAAATTGATCTAAGTACTGATGAAACACCTTATTCATCAGGTTCATAAATACCGCCGGGGCATAGGTCAACCCAAACGGCATCACCAAGAACTCAAACTATCCATACTGAGTCATAAAAGTTGTCTTAGGAATGTCTTCCTTCTTCACTTTCACCTGGTGGTACCCCGATCTCAAGTCTATCTTTGAGAATACCTTCGCTCCGTTCAACTGATCAAATAAATTGTCAATCTGCGGCAACGGGTATTTTTTCTTGATAGTGAGGTTGTTGAGTGCCCTGTAGTCGATACACATGCGTACCGACCCATCCTTCTTTGGTACAAATAATACCGGAGTACCCCACGGTGATAAACTAGAGCGGATGAAGTCTTTGTCCTGTAACTCATCCACCTGCTTCTTCAACTCCGCTAGTTCGTTGTTGTTCACCCTATAGACGTGTTGTGATATTAGCTCTGCACCTGGCACCAAGTCTATAGAGAACTCAACATCTATGTCCGGTGGTAACCCCGGCAACTCCTCCAAAAATACGTCCAGATACTCTATAATTAATGGATATGGCGGCTCCTTCTCTTCTACCAAAACTCCACAGAATTCTTCTTCGCTCTGCTCTGCTGCTCCTCTGGTGAACTCAAACTCTGGCTCTCCTGGTGTCTGGAACAAAACTCTACCTCCTCGATAATCGATACTAGCATGCTTCCTACTCAACCAATCCATCCTGAGTACTATATCGTAGCTTGAAAGTGGCATTATGAGTAGACATACGCTCAACTCTCGGCCTTCCAAAGAAACTCTCCGGTCCTTGCAAACATCACTGACCAGGATAATGCCACCCCCGGTCATGATCTTACAAGTCCTCGCCAACAGTTCAGACACAAGATGATGTTTCAGAGCAAAAGATACATATACAAAACTATATGAAGCACCAGAATCAAATAACTGGAAAAGAATTAAGATAGACTGAACCTGAGATAACATCACCGACTGGCTCCTTCTCCTCGACGGTCAAGGCGAAAGCTCGTCCCTGTCGCTGGGCACCTCTCTGTTGCTGCTGGTGCTGAGCAAACTGCTATTGTTATGGTGGTAGAGGAGGTCCTCTCTGTTGTCCTGCTGGTGGTCTCACGGGTTCTCTCTGTGCCCGATCTCCGCCCTGAGCTGGACGAGCTAGAACTTTAGGACAAGCCCTCAACTGATGGTTTCCTGGTCCACAGAATAAGCACTGGCCCAATCTCATCCTGCATGCATCTCATCAATGTCCCTGCTTCTTACGGAATGTGCAAGGAATAGCTGCCCTCTGGATCTGGTGCATCTGTTGTACCGATGCTCTAGCTGGTCCATGATACTATTGCCTCGGATGCTGAAAGTGCCTTTGGTGCTGCTGCAGAAAATAAGGTCGCTTTATTGGACCCGTGTTGGTACTGGATTTAATGACCCATTCTGCTCAAGCGGACTGCCGATTCAAATGGCAAAGTGCAACGTCCGGACCCGCTTTGCTTAGCGAGAATACTTGTTTGAGGCAAGAGAATTTCCAGACTTGGTCCTTCAGGAGTTCCAGCTTAGGCTTTCAGAGGCTCGCTCAGAGTATCGCTACCGAGGCGAATCATTGCTAAGGTGAGTGGCTACGATGAACCTGTCTTTTCTTAGCCAGCTCACTTAAAATATGGAAGATATATGCTAGTCGCTAGGTGAATCACCCTCTGCATGCTAATAAGAATACAACGCACCTAGCTAAGGGAATAATTCCAACTTGTATTGCTTGTGTTAGAACATGAAAATGAAACTTTGCTTATAATCAGACCCTCATATGCTACCTTTGCCTTATGCAACTAGAACCCGCTATGCTTCGAGTAGAATGATATACATATACTCTATAGTGCACTGTTCACTTGCTATACTACACGACCCAAGATCATGTCGCTCGGTATGTCCCTATACAGTTTCACTCCTCGGCTTACTCTTAGGCCCGAGCCAACGTAAATGCTTATGTTTTCATAAAAATGCATGCTTGCTTGCCTATATGTTAACTTGTATTTGTTGTCTCATTTCAATGCTTGTCGCATAAACTATGCCTCGACCGTATAACACTGTACATGTCATGTATTCATCTAGTTCTCATTGAAAGACTATCTAATAGTCATTTCGTGCAAGTATAAAACCTGAAAGTATTCGGGACAGTTAGGTCGCCAAGCAGTCCCCGAACAAGGAGAATGCATCAAGGCAAGTTGTTCACTGAACGAGATCATGTCAACCAAATCAAGTAACACAGCTCATGGAGCAAAACTCGTTCAGAGAAAGAATCAAGATTCAAGTATCTCGTGTACTCGTATATCTCGTGCATCTCATGAATTTGGAAGACCAATAATTGTATATCGTGGACAACTTGGAAATAAGGTACAGTTCTACGAACGGTCACCGGGGCACTGAGACCGATCTGATCCTGATGGAACTTCGTGTATAGTCATCGTGTGCTGAGCGGGGTGGCTTACAGTACATCGTGTGCTCTCATTGCATACCATCCTTATCATTGACTAGGTCCTTTATGGCTATGCCAGCGACTCATGCTCATATAGATAAGTCATCCTCGCTTAGCGGCAATCTGCGTGCGAGTTATTGCAGCGCATAAAGAATATCTGGACACTTGAACGATCATGAGTATAACACTTGTATATATAAAATACTTCAACATCTTCTGCAGCATACCTGAAAATATGTATGCTCGTGCACCCAAAACTTTATCTTGTTCACAACATTTATGTTTGTATATGCTATTTGCCCCTAGATTTCAATATATGCTCGTGCTTGAATTAACTTTGTTTGCCTTGGACAGGGAAGGACAAATGGTAAGTTGGTAAGCCTCATCATGTTTTCTCTTATATCGCACGGCGCACTGCCACACGAGTTAGGCTGTTCATCATTGCCATAAAACTGATTCTAAGGCAAGATTAGAAAGATAACTTAGTAGATGGTGCACAAAACCTATTGAACGTATGTGGATTTGTCGAGCGGGCGAGTAGCCTCCCCACCAGTGCATTCATGTACTGATAACCTACCAGATTGCTTGCAGGGTGCGAGAGAACCTCGTTCGGTGCGGATGCCGCCTTCGTGCGTGCTAAGGCATAAAGTTCACTTTGGATCCTTGGATCATTGCGTACGGAACTGAAGCACATATTTAGGACATAATGTTGGAACATCACTTATGTATCATTCCACAAATGTAGCCACTTGGCACACTTTTATCATTTGAGAGAGAGAGTCATGAGTGACTTGTAATCTCGACCTAGTGCCGCCTGTAACACTTGTTCAATATCAATAAAGAGTTTGCTTTACTTCTATACTTGTGTTATTCAATACTTCTGCTACTGACGACTCTGTAAAGTTGTTACCAATCGCCTATATATTTATTATTCTGCTACACTCGGACAATCTGTGCGACTCTGTGGCTTAGACCTCTTACTGCCTGCTTGGACCTTGGCCTTACACGGGCGCGGCTTACCCTCGTACGGCATTACGCCCAGATGGGTCAAGCGATCGTTCCGCAGGAGCGCTGACGCGGTGATTCGTGCCCAGCAGGGATGGCCGATTAACCTGCAGGAGATCGGGGCATAACGGATTGGTATCAGAGCATGGCTATACGTCTTTAGACTTTATTTTGATTTTCTCTGTTTCAAAAGCTCGTTCGTGGGTTATGTGCATACTCTCTCTCTCAAAAAGTCCTATCGGAATGTTCCAAACAATAAGTTTAAGTACTTTCAAAAAGTGCATGTGAATGATATGATTGCTTTTACAAAATTGTGATACGAAGGCCTTTGTCCCTACCTGTGCTAGACTTGTGGGAATAGACTCGTGCAAAAAATTGCATGTTATGTGCGAACCCGATGCCTATACGTTATTACCCAACTGGTTAGTGTACAAACCGAATATTGTCTGAACGGTTAGCTATGTACACAGCCTTTTGGCTAAGTTATATAGAGTATCGCGCGCCAAGAACCTTTGGTGCAAGCTAGTTGCTAACGAGATTGGGATATCATTCAGTAATAAGATAAGTCAGCTTAGAATGTCAACCGATAGAAATATTTTCAGACTTATCGCTTAGGCGAATATAGAAATTCGTGCTTAGATTTTGGGAAATAGTTCAACGGTATTTCGTATCGGAAGATACAAATTGAATATGGTTAACTTGGATGAATATAAATAGGGATAAATTCGAAGATAAGATTTATCAGACGATACCTAAATATCATGCAGGAAATTCTTAGGAACGACTCGGTAAATATACTAGCGATTGATGCGAACATCGATTGAGGATTTGATTGGATGACTCAATTCTGAGTTGTGTGTGAATTATTTAGAAATGTCCGAACGGATTCATAGGTCTCGTGCGATAGTCGGATTGAACGATTTAAGAATTTCTTGAATAAATGATAAGGCTTATATCGAATAGGGATTCACGGAATTAGAAATTGATATATTGGTTAAAGAAACTTGTTGGAAACTTGAATACAATATCGCTCAAATAGAAGTTAGTCCGAAATGAGTATTGTGGTTCGATGAAAGAGATAAGCGATAACGGATTTGACTTGGAGTTTGGAAGAACGATCTTGGAATCTAGTTCGAAATGATAACCCTCGAAATCAGTCCCAACGAGAATGATTACCCCGCGGGAGCACCAATGTGGTGATTTCACGTACGACGGGGATGATCGAACTCACGGAAACATGTTCAGTGATTATTCCAAACGAACTCGATGAATAGAACGTATCAAAAATGGATAAACTTGGGCTTGAATACTTGAAAACTAGTTGTTTGAGGAATGCCAGAAGTAGACTATGGATTTACTGAACGATAACATTGAAGTTGGATGATTTTGCTAGATAAATTATAATCACTGCATGAACGGACATGACTTGATAGATTATATATATATATATATATATATATATATATATATATAACTTGGATGGAGCAAAAGTGAAATATTGAGGTATCTTGATCGTTTCGAAGATAACCACATTGTTCAAACGTTCTTGTCTTGTGCGAGCGTAACTCTATGCTCGTGCATGCGTCACGCCAGAATTAGGACGATTATCCAGCGAGAGCGTTAGCATGGTAATTTCATGTCCAATGAGGGTGATCGTGCTTGCGGGAGACCGGAGCATGACAACTAATGGATCGTCTTGACTTTTGGTTCGACACGGTAAGATAATTTTAGAAATACAAGTGAATCGAAAATATTTCATGGATAAGTTAGCCTAAAACCTGGAACAAATCATGCTTGATGGTTTCATAACGGATACATGAATCAGGTTGGATGACTTGAAGTTATAAATAAAGGTTTAGAATTGAATCTTGTCTTTGTGGTCTAGACTTGGAATGGATATGGATTCTATCGAATATACTTGAGGAGATAAACTAAGAAAATCACTAGACTTATCTTGCAACTTAGATATATCATGGATTTTACTGAACGGACTTGAACCCCGTACAAACGAACGTATTATTGAGAGTAAAAAAAATATGTGCTCGATGTTTAGAAATCTGAGTAAAACGATCTTGGGTAGAATACCCCGTGCAAATGAACAATGGTTTGACCCTAGGAATTGGGGCGAGCATCATGAGAAAAATTGCACGATAAATTATGTGCTTGAACTTGTACCTATGACCTTGTGAGCTGACCTAGTAATTAGGCAGACCACCCTATGCCGAGTGAAAGAACCTGTATGACCAACTTTATCATATTGCTTGAACAAGCTATAGAACTGGGGCAGCAAGACTTAGTGTTAGACTTAGAACGGTAATGTGTGTTATGTTTAACTCGAATGGATAGACGCTAGTCGATTGAATTGGATAGAACGTGTTTAACGGTAGTGCAAATATTTGGTTGGAATGGAAATAACTTGGATTTGGTTGACCATGTCGAAGTACCCTTGTAATTCATTAAACGAGAACCCTTGAGATTTTTGCAAGTAGCTTGTCCGATTTCACTATCTCTAAGTTTGGTTGAATGCGTATGTTTGAGGATGCCTTGAACGTATGCACAATCCAAGACTCAATGATATGTGAAACTCGAGTGCACAGATTTTGCTATCGCTGAGTTGGTTGACATGCATATGTTTGAGGGGCACTTCGAATATGTGTACGATCCAGACTCGCGGTATGTTGATCTTGAATGCTAGTACAAGTGAATATCCACATGAACAAGTATAACGACTTGTATAAGTTTGCCTCAGCCTTAGATCATCATTCAGATGGATTATAATATACCCCCGCGTTAAGTAATATGTTCTGCGCTAAGGCACAAATGAGACCGACTCAGCATATACGCGACACGGCGTAAGAATCGAGTAGGAGATCCGTTTGAACAAATCAGATCTAGTGGTACCGATTGTTATGCTTGGGATAGATTTGATAGTGCGATAGAACGACCTGCGCTCAGGAAGTCTCGAGGACGAGACTTCTTCTGAGTGGTGTATAATATAATGACCCGTTCCGCTCAAGCGGACTGTCGATTCAAACAACAAAAGTGCAACGTCCGGACCCACTTTGCTTAGCGAGAATACTCGCTTGAGGCAAGAGGATTTCCAGACTTGGCCCTTCAGGAGTTCCGGTTTAGGCTTTCAGAGGCTCGCTCGGAGTATCGCTCGACCGAGGCGAATCATCGCTAAGGTGGGTGGCTACGATAAACTTGTCTTTGCTTAGCCAGCACACTTAAAATATGAAAGATATATGCTAGTCGCTAGGTGAATCACCCCATGTATACTAATAAGAATACAACGCACCTAGCTAAGGAAATAATCCCAACTTGTATTGCTTGTGTTAGAACATGGAAATAATACTTTGCTTATAATCAGACCCTCGCATGCTACCTTTTCCTTATGCAACTAGACCCCGCAATGCTTCGAGTAGAACGATATACATATACTCTATAGTGCACTATTCACTTGCTATATTGTACGACCCAAGGTCATATCGCTCGGTATGTCCCTTTACGATTTTACTCCTCGGCTTATCCTTAGGCCCGAGCCAACGTAAATGCTTATGTTTTTATAAAAATGCATGCTTGCCTGCTTATATGTTAACTTGTATTTGTTGCCTCATTTTAATGCTTGTCGTATAAACTATGCCTCGACAGTATAACACTGTACATATCATGCATTCATCTAATTCTCCTCGGAAGACTATCTAATAGTCGTTCCGTGCAAGTATAAAACCTGAAAGTATCAAGGACCATTAGGTCGCCAAGGCAGTCCCCGAACCAGGGGAATGCATCAAGGCAAGTTGTTCACTGAACGAGATCATGTCAAGAAAATCAAGTAACACAGCTCGTGAAGCAATACTCATTTAGAGAAAGAATCAAGATTCAAGTATCTCGTGTATCTCGTGTACTCGTGTATCTCATGCATCTCGTGAATTTGGAAGACCAATAATTGCATATCACGGACATGAAAATAAGGTACAGTTCTACGGACGGTCACCGGGGCACTGAGACCGATCTGATCCTGATGGAACTTCGTGTATAGTCATCGTGTGCTGAGCGGGATAGCTTACAGTACATCGTGTGCTCTCATTGCATACCATCCTCGTCATTGATTAGGTCCTTTATGGCTATGCCAGCGACTCATGCTCATATAGATAAGTCATTCGCGCTTAGCGGCAATCTGCGTGCGAGTTATTGCAGCGCATAAAGAATATCTGAACACCTGAATGATCATGAGTATAACACTTGTATATGTGAAATACTTCAACATCTTCTGCAGCATACCTGAAAATATGTATTCTCGTGCACCCGAAACTTCATCTTGTTCACAATACTTATGTTTGTATATGCTATTTGCCCCTAGATTTTAATATATGCTTGTGCTGGAATTAACTTTGTTTGCCTTGGACAGGGAAGGACAAATGGTAAGTTGGTAAGTCTCGCCGTGTTTCCTCTTATATCGCACAGTGCACTACCATACGAGTTAGGCTGTTCGTCATTGCCATAAAACTGATCCTAAGGCAAGACTAGAAAGATAACTTAATAGATGGTGCACAGAACCTATTGAACGTATTTGGATTTATCGAGCGGGCGAGTAGCCTCCCCACCAGTGCATTCATGTACTGATAACGCACCAGATTTCTTGTAGGGTACGGGAGAACCTCGTTCGGTGTGGATGCCTCCTTCGTGTGCTAAGGGGTGGAGTTCACTCTGGACCCTTGGAGCATTGCGTACGGAACTGAAGCACATATATAGGACATAATGTTGGAACATCGCCTATGTATTATTCCACAAATATAGCCACTTGGCATGCTTTTATCATTTGAGAGAAAGAGGCTTGACCGACTTGTAATCTCGGCCTAGTGTCGCCTGTAACACTTGTTCAATATCAATAAAGAGTTTGCTTTACTTCTATACTTGTGTTATTCAATGCTTCCGCTACTGACGACTATGTGAACTTATTACCAATCGCCTATGCATTTATCATTCTGCTGCACTCGGACAATCTGTGTGACTCTCTGGCTTAGACCTCTTACTTCCTGCTTGGACCTTGGCCTTGCACGGGCTCGGCTTACGTTCGTGCGGCATCACGCCCAGATGGGTCAAGCGATCGTCTTGCGGGAGCGCTGGCAAGGTGATTCGTGCTCAGCGGGGACGGCCGGTTAACTTGTGGGAGATCGGGGCATGATACTGGATCCACCTATGTCTCTCGGCCTCTTAGAGCCAAGCTCTAGATCATCCTCTGTTCGCTGTGCCTGTCTCAGAATCTCCTCGAAAGTAACGGTGGGATCTCTATTTGTATGTGATTTGATCTGTTCAGGCCCTTCCGAACTTCCTGGCTCTTCCTCTGGGTTTCTGCCCCCCCCCCCTCCCCCCCCACAAAGTGGCCTAATCTGCAATACTCTGCTGCATACTCATCCAACGTCATACCTCCCTGAACGAGGTACTGGAACTGGCTTTCTAGAGATGTCAGAGCCACATCTGGAAAGAACTTTTCCTTGAAGAGCTATTTGAAAGCTTCCCAAGTAAGTCCTGGTGCTGAGATCCTGGGGTCCGTCCTGAACCAAGTCAACGCAATGTCGAACATCATACTCCCCGTGGCCTCTATCTACAACCTCTCTGGAATCTGTGCCAACCGCAGGTTCCGCTCAATGTCTTCTATCCAATCATCAGCATATATGATCCCTTCAGTGCCTTTAAAGTCTTTCAGCCCCATCCTCTTAAAATCTATGATAGTTCCTAGCCTCCGCTGATGTGGGGTAAACTGAGGTGGTATCGTCTATGGGTGGACTAAGGCGACTCTCTCGACTGCTGTGAGCGCAATTTGGTGAGCATTCTCAATGTCCTGCCATATAACCTCTGACTGACATTGCTATGTCTCTATCATCTGCTGAAAGAGCGCAAACATCTGCGTCTGATCGACTGCAGATGGTGGGGGTGGAAGATCCCTTGAAACTGTCGGCGTTGTCTTCTATACCGGAGGTGGATCACCTCCGAAATCTGCTGCAAAAATGCCCACCTGGATCGGTGAAGCGGACCTCTGGAATGTAGTTGCTAGAACAACGTTTGATGGTGCTACCCTTATAGGCGACGAAGTAATCGACCTCGCTGACATTGCACCTGAGCGCTGGGAACGCGTCTTCGACGGCATCCTAAAGATAGATTGAACAAAGGAATCAATATTGAGTAAGATACGATATCATCAAAGAAGGACAGATTTATTCTAAGTAAAGAAAACATTCTAATAGAGAAGGATAGCAAAACTGATATTTGGAAGTATTTCCTAGTTCTGATTGAGCTCTCAGCCTAAATCTTATTTCCTAAAGCAGGCTCATAGCAGTACTCTAGGTGAGCACTACTACGATATCGCTCTAATTGTGACTCTAGACCTGCATAGGCCACCACTAAAAATGTATCAAGACCCACACCCGGATATTCGGACACGAGTACGTGGGTACGCCCAGCCTACGCCGCATCATCGGCGGTAGAACGCTGTCTGGGTCAACTCTATATCTAAATATCTCACAAAATATATATATATATGGTATATGTCAATCATCTCAACTCCAAACGAAGGAATAATATGGTATCTTAAAAATGTAACTATACTCAATCACAAAGCAACTAAGGAAGTAGAGCACGAATGGAATAACAAAGAAAAAAGTCATAATACATCCACAAGACTGAAATAATATATACATGCCAAAGTCTCAATAAAAGTCTAATACAAGTCCACCAAAAATAAACTAAACCTCCTCAGGCTCTGGTACTAAGTCCTCCTGGTCTACAGGAGTATCCTCTAATGGAACACCGTCCCGCGGTCCGTAGTATGTAAGATACTGATCTATGAGCCAATTATCTAGAAAAATATATCCAGTGAGGATTGGAGCGAAGTACATACCTTTAAAAACAGTTTCAAATACATAATCGAGCATATAAAATAGATAATACAAAAGAATACAAGATAACTAAACAACAGAATAAAATAAACTAGAGTGAACATGTAATGTACTGGAATGAAGAATAAGCAATATAGATATTTACAATCTAAAGGAATAACTGAAATCTAACTAATTTGCCTTGGAATAAAAGTTCATTATGTGATCAGTTTAGGTTGAACACGAATACAATATGGTAACTCGATTATAAGTGTGGTATATAATCGATATGTACATGAATATACTAGGGCTAGATCACATAATCAACTCCTACTCCCACATCCCCAACTAATACCAATGGATCCAATCATGACACTTACGAACATGAATATGGGCACACTGAACACGAGCAGTGTGTGTACACGAATATAAGCACACTGAACATGAGCAGTATATGAACACAAAATATAATAAATTAATACCCAATACACACGATAAAATATATGTGAAGGAGTATCCGCTGAACACGGTAAGGGATAACATCTCCTGACAGGATCCATGTAGTACCAGTCCGTGAAACCACTGTATCGAAATTAAGTATACAGTTCTAGAACATGAGATATATACACTATTATAAAATGAAAACTAACAGAGAAATGTACTCGCCTGAGGTCCTGAGCAAGTTGTCTTTCGATGTCCAAGCTGGTGTCACACATACCTATATATGGTATATTGCATCAATACAAGGTTTTGGAATAAAAATAAGTTAAACTAGTTCAATTCTAGGTCATAAAGCTATTTCTAAGTTAAAACAGTCAAACTAGGTCAACTCTAGATCAAACTAGTCAAACTTGGTCAATCTAGCTATTTCAAGGTTGTATGAGTCCATCTCTAGGATATTGGGTCCATACACTATGTAACTAGGCCATACTAGCTATGCTAGGATATTAGGATACCAATAAAATATCGTATCATAAGATACACAAGTTATTAGATATGAAAATACAGTAATATATATATATATATATATATACATATATATATATATATATATATATATATATATATATATATATATATATAATACTCCTAGCCAAACTAATGTTAAGTGGACAACTTGGCTTTGAACCAAATGTTGTGTCACACCACCTACACACCCATCTTGATATACAAACTCAATATCTTGAGTATAAACCAATACCTTGACATTACCTTGGTATCACAAGGTAATTCAAATTCTAACATGTAACTAACTACCCATATAGCTAACTATATACTATCATGCATTTAAACTTATACAATACTATACTAACTAACATACTAACATACCTCTTAATATTTAATACCCGTACCCAAGATACCTCAACTCTCATTACTTTGGTATCATACAAGGTAATCTAGAAATACAACTAACCAATGCTACTTATCTACATACCTCTCTCATATATATATATATATATATATATATATATATATATATATATATATATAGCTAGCTTATCAATATATATATGTATATAACTAACTAGCTTATCAATAAAACTAACTAACTTATCTATACAACTCACTGTTAAGTATTGCCTGTTGCTATGCTCTTGTTGCTGCAGTTGCTGCTCTTGTTGTTTGCAGTTGCTGCTCTTGTTGCCCTTGCTGTTGTAGTTGCTAGCTGCAGTTGCTGCTCTTGCTGCTGCAGTTGCTAACTGCAGTTGTTGCTCTTGTTGCTCTCCCACTGTTGGCATTGCTGCTTGCTGCCACTGTGCATTTGCTGATACCAGCAACCCGACCCCTTTCTCACTGATACACTGACACTCGACACTCACACACTTACATACATATATACACACACAAACACACACACACACACACACACACACACACACACACATATATATATATATATACACCACATACATATATCTATATCTACATATATATATTACTAAGTATATACATACAATAACCACACTAGTGATGTATATGAACTCCCCATTCTCCCATGGCCATCTATACATCAAAATAAAATATAGAACATATACATAATTACACATATACATATACATATATATCATATAACAATTATAATTATATCACTTTAATAACTCTAACCAAGTTATATTGAATTAAAAAACAAGAAAACAAACACGTAGAGTGCACCACACCCGTATCACACTCAATCTATGATACGCTTACGATACGGATCCACCACAACACCAAACGTATCCCGAAGGACACGAACAAGTCTAAAATAATAATTATGAACAACACGAAGAATTAGCTACTCGACTACATGCCCGTGTCAAAACGTGATATGCTCAAATCCACGTGTCAGAAAAAAACTACCAAATTAACCCGTATCGCCAAATTATCGGGATACGGCCTACACGTATCCAATTGTAGACACGACACTAGTCACACATAATCAAACACATGTCAATTTGGTCTAATTGACCTATTGACAAACACAAGATGTGCCAATCTCAAAATTTCTTCAAAATTGACACAAAATACCACATAACTTTCTCCATAGGCCTCCTTCCAATTCCTATGGGGGTAGTCTTAGTACATGGAAGGGTTCCTAATGATTAAATTACAGATTTAGAACTTAAAAAGTGGAGAAAAAAACTAAATTGTACCTATTGGGAGATGGATTTCCAATAAAATTCTTAAATTGAGTGTCAAGAGCCTCCAACTTGTAGATCCTTGCTCCTCCTTATAGATCCTTGCTTTCTCCTTGTAGATCCTTATTCTAATAGCCTCCAATAAAGAATATGAAAGGAATTGGGAAGACATTTGAGTAGGAATTGGTGTGGGAATGAAGAAATTTGGAAGAGAAAAAATTATATATCTAGATTTGGAATAAAAAAATGAAGAGAGAGAGTCTCTCTCCACTCCTATGGTGGCCGGCCATAACCCCTCCTCCAAGATACTATAAAATATCCAAAATACCCCTTGGGGCTTGTCATGAAGAAATAATTAAGGAAAAAAGGTTCTAGTCTAATTGGTTTAACTAATTAATTCATCCTCCTAATGAATGAGCTTACTATTTGGCTCAATTCTAACTAGAATTAAATATTGGTCCATGGATCTAATCTAAACAAGTTAGGTCCACTAACACAAGTCCAAATCAAATACTAACATCTAATAAAAAATAAATAATGTAATAAATAATATTTATAACATACACAATATTTAATATTATATTCTAAAATAAATATACCCATGTCCAATTACCAAACTATCCCTATCTGGAAAAGTGAGGGTGACATCACATGTCACACAATCTCCGAAGGCTCAAATAAAGAAGATGAGTTATACTCTCACTCTTCATAATCTTTCTCTTGGGACTCTGACATCAGTATCAGGAGATGTTTAAACAAACATTGTCTGCCAACTTGGTGTCTGTAATACCCCGTTCCGCTCAAGCGGACTGCCGTCTCAATCGGCAATAGTGCAGCTGTCCCGACCTGCTTTGCCTCGATCAAGAAGCAAAGAATATCCAGACTTGTCCCTACAGGAATCCGGCTTGGACTTTCAGAGGCTCGCTCAGACGTATCGCTCTACCAAGGCGAATCATCGCTAAGGTGGGTGGCTACGGTGAACTTGTCTTTGCTTAGCCAGCACATATAAAATCTGGAATATTTATGCTAGTCGCTAGGTGATTTACCCCTGCATGCTAATAAATCCAACACACCTAGCTAAGGAACTAATCCCAACTTGTATTGCTTGCTAGAACATGGAAATTAAAATACTGCTTATATTCAGACCCTCGTATGCTAAGTCCCTTAACGGTTTCACTTCTCGGCTTACCTTCGGGTCCGAGTAACGTGCCTGCTTATGTTTCTTTAGAAACGCATGCTTGTCTGCTTGATTGTTACCGTGTTTTTATCCAAACCCCGGGAGACTACTACGTAGTCGTTCCGTGCCTGAACGAACCTGCAAGTATTCGGGACCGCTAGGTCACCAAGGCAATCTCCGCCCTAGGAGAATTGCATCAAGGCAAAAGACAGTCACGGAACAACGAAACAGGCAAAGCATCTTGTCTTGTACTATTGTTGCCTCAACAGCTTGCCTCTTGTCTTGTACTCTTGTCTTGTACTCTTGTTGCCCCAACCAAGGCCCCGTTCGATCATGGACAACCAGTGCACAGGATAACGGTCTCGCGGGCGATGCTGGGGCACTAGCATCGACCCGGTCCGGGCGAGACCAATTGTTCTTAGTCTCTTGTTCAAGCGGAATGGCTTGCAGCGCCTCTTGTACTTTGTTGCAAAGCATTCTCGTCTAGACTAAATAGTCTCTTGTTTGTCGGAATGGCTTGCAGTACCTCTTATTCTTGTTGCAAACCATCTCGTCTAGACTATACCGTCTATATGGCATACGCCAGTGATCGCCTTGTGATAAACTTATTGCATGCTTGCTTGTAAACGAAAGATAAACAATTCATCCTCGCTTAGCGGCTATCCGCGTGCGAGGCACTGTATCGCATCAAGAGCAACTAAACACCTGAACGATTTTGAAATAAATACTCTTGTTTGCATATGCTATGCCTCCTGAATGTTTATACATGCCCCTGCTTAAATTAACAATGTTTGCCTTGGATAGGGAAGAGGAGATGGTAAGTTGGTAAGTCTCGCCGTGTTTCCTCTAACATCGCACGGCGCACTGCCCGACACGTTAGGCTATTCAATGTTTGCATGAAACTGATCCTAAGGCAACTAGAAAGACAACTTAATAGTTGTGCACGGAACCTGTATTACGTGTTTGGATTTGTCGAGCGGGCGAGTAGCTTCCCCACCAGTGCATTCAATGTACTGATAATCCACCAGTTTGTATGTAGGGTGCAGGAGAACCTCGTTCGGTGCGGACGCCTCCAACGTGCGTGCTAAGGCCAGGAGTTCCCTCTGAAGCCTTGCAATGGTGCATCCGGGACCGAAGCACATATACAAGACATAAGTTGTGAACATCGCCTGACCATCGCCTGTACATTCATTCCACAGTTGTAGCCACTTGGCACGCTTTATGTTTCAGTAAGAGAGGCTTGAGCGACTTGTAATCTCGGCTATACGCCGCCTGTAACACAAGTTTATATCAATAAAAGAGCTTGCTTTACTTCAACTTGTGTTTCTATGCTTCCGCTATATTTGCCGACTCAGTGAACCTGTTACCGATCGCCTATGCGTTTATGACTCCGCTGCACTCGGACAATCTGTGCGACTCTGTGGCTTAGAACTTTTGCCGCCAGCCAATGAACCATGGCCTTGCACTGGCGTGGATCACGCTCGTGCGGCATCACGCCCGGATGGGTTAAGCGATCGTTCCGCCGGAGCGCTGGCGAGGGTGATTCCCGCCTAGCAGGAACGGCTGATTTGCCTGCGGGAGATCGGGGCGTGACATGTTGGTATCAGAGCCTGGCTTCTACGCCTTTGGACTTCGATTCGATATCTCTGTTTCGAAAGCTCGTTCGTGGGTTATGTGCACGCTTTCTCTCAATGCCTCGATGGGATGTTCCAATAATAAGTCTAAATACTTTCAAAAATGCGTTTTGATTGATATGCTTGCTTGTCTGGTTGTATGCTGCGAGTGGCCTTTGAGCCAACCTGTGCGAACCCTTGAGAGTATCGCTAGTAGCTTGTCCGATTTTCACTAATCCTAAGTTTGGTTGAATGCATCTATTCGAGGGACGCCTTGAACTAGTGCACCATCCAAGACTTAAGAAAAGGTGAAACTCGAGTGCTAAGACTTCGCTATCACTAAGTTGGTTGACGTGTTCACGCTAGAGGGTACCTTCGAAAGTGCGCACGATCCAGTCTAAGCGATATGCTGATTTTGAAGCTTGTACAAGTGAATATCCAATGAACAAGTACAACGACTTGTCTAGGATTGCCTCAACCCTAGATTACTGCTGTCCTCAGTAAGTCTCGAGGACGAGACTTTTTCTAAGTTGGGTAGGATGTAACACCCCGTTTCGCTCAAGCGGACTGCCGTCTCAATCGGCAATAGTGCAGCTGTCCCGACCTGCTTTGCCTCGATCAAGAAGCAAAGGATATCCAGACTTGTCCCTACAGGAATCCGGCTTAGACTTTCAGAGGCTCGCTCAGACGTATCGCTCTACCGAAGCGAATCATCGCTAAGGTGGGTGGCTACGGTGAACTTGTCTTTGCTTAGCCAGCACATATAAAATCTGGAATATTTATGCTAGTCGCTAGGTGATTTACCCCTGCATGCTAATAAATCTAATGCACCTAGCTAAGGGAATAATCCCAACTTGTATTGCTTGCTAGAACATGAAAATTGAAATACTGCTTATATTCAGACCCTCGCATGCTAAGTCCCTTAACGGTTTCACTTCTCGGCTTACCTTCGGGTCCGAGTAACGTGCCTGCTTATGTTCCTTTAGAAACGCATGCTTGTCTGCTTGATTGTTACCGTGTTTTCATCCAAACCCTGGGAGACTACTACGTAGTCGTTCCGTGCCTGAACGAACCTGCAAGTATTCGGGACCGCTAGGTCACCAAGGCAATCTCCGCCCTAGGAGAATTGCATCAAGGCAAAAGACAGTCACAGAACAACGAAACAGGCAAAGCATCTTATCTTGTACTATTGTTGCCTCAACAGCTTGCCTCTTGTCTTGTACTCTTGTCTTGTACTCTTGTTGCCCCAACCAAGGCCCCGTTCGATCATGGACAACCAATACACAGGGTAACGGTCTCGCGGGCGATGCTGGGGC
Organism: Iris macrosiphon; assembly: GCA_036927795.1. Lineage (NCBI taxonomy): Eukaryota > Viridiplantae > Streptophyta > Magnoliopsida > Asparagales > Iridaceae > Iris > Iris macrosiphon. The sequence goes on from JAYESA010000005.1 coordinate 245,993,907, forward strand.
ACTGGCATCGACCCGGTCCGGGCGAGACCAATTGTTTTTAGTCTCTTGTTCAGGCGAAATAGCTTGCAGCGCCTCTTGTACTTTGTTGCAAAGCATTCTCGTCTAGACTAAATAGTCTCTTGTTCATCGTAATGGCTTGCAGCACCTCTTGTTCTTGTTGCAAACCATCTCGTCTAGACTATACCGTCTATATAGCATACGCCAGTGATCGCCTTGTGATAAACTTATTGCATGCTTGCTTGTAAACGAAAGATAAACAATTCATCCTCGCTTAGCGGCTATCCGCGTGCGAGGCACTGTATCGCATCAAGAGCAACTAAATACCTGAACGATCTTGAAATAAATACTCTTGTTTGCATATGCTATGCCTCCTGAATGTTTTTACATGCCCCTGCTTAAATTAACAATGTTTGCCTTGGATAGGGAAGAGGAGATGGTAAGTTGGTAAGTCTCGTCGTGTTTCCTCTAACATCGCACGGCGCACTGCCCGACACGTTAGGCTATTCAATGTTTGCATGAAACTGATCCTAAGGCAACTAGAAAGACAACTTAATAGTTGTGCACGGAACCTGTATTACGTGTTTGGATTTGTCGAGCGGGCGAGTAGCTTCCCCACTAGTGCATTCAATGTACTGATAATCCACCAGTTTGTATGCAGGGTGCAGGAGAACTTCGTTCGGTGCGGATGCCTCCAACGTGCGTGCTAAGGCCAGGAGTTCCCTCTGAAGCCTTGCAACGGTGCGTCCGGGACTGAAGCACATATACAAGACATAAGTTATGAACATCGCCTGACCATCGCCTGTACATTCATTCCACAGTTGTAGCCACTTGGCACGCTTTATGTTTCAGTAAGAGAGGCTTGAGCGACTTGTAATCTCGGCTATACGTCGCCTGTAACACAAGTTTATATCAATAAAAGAGCTTGCTTTACTTCAACTTGTGTTTCTATGCTTCCGCTATATTTGCCGACTCAGTGAACCTGTTACCGATCGCCTATGCGTTCATGACTCTGCTGCACTCGGACAATCTGTGCGACTCTGTGGCTTAGAACTCTTGCCGCCAGCCAATAAACCATGGCCTTGCACGGGCGTGGATCACGCTCGTACGGCATCACGCCCGGATGGGTTAAGCGATCGTTCCGCGGGAGCGCTGGCGAGGGTGATTCCTGCCTAGCGGGAATGGCCGATTTGCCTGCGGGAGATCGGGGCATGACAGTGTCAACTGATCCTGAGGAAGACGACGAGGATCCACCTGGACTCTTTGAAGTAGAACTATGGACCCAACGCCTAGACGTACAATGGGAGATACGGTTCGAACAACAAGAACCTTCTACTGAGGATAAAATCATATAAATCGATCTGGATGATGAATCCTCCCCTAAACATATCTTCATCAGCAAAATTCTGTCCGATAAGGATCGAGAATCCCTGCTACAGCTAGTCAGGGAATAAATTGATATCTTTGCCTGGAGTTAAGAAGACATGTCGGGACTGGACCCCCAAATTATGGTCCACAAGCGTAACATCTTGTTGAACGCTAAGCCGGTCAAGCAACAGCAACGGCGGTTCCGGCCGGACATCATAAATGACATCGAACCTGAAGTCAACAAACTGATAGCAAGTGGCTTCATCCGCGAGGAACAATAACCGAATTGGATAGCCAACATCATGCCCGTCATCAAAAACAACATAAATATACGGATCTACATTGATTTCCGTGATCTAAATACGGCATGCCCTAAGAACAAGTTTCCCTTTTCGATCATAAAAATAATGATCGATAACACTTATAGCTTCGAGCGCATGTCCTTCATGGACAGATTCTCAGGCTACAATCAAATCAAGATATTTTCCGATGACGAGAATCATACGTCGTTTTGAACGTTGATAGGAGTATACTGCTACACAGTTATGCCCTTCGGTCTGAAGAACGCAGGTGCCACATACCAGCGAGCTATGAGCACCATCTTCCGTAAACATCTACACAAGACGGTAGAGTGTTATGTTGATGACATCGTCGTCAAGAGTTGCTCCAAAGATGATCACCTACGAGACTTAAAGGCCGTGTTCGACCTTATACGTACGCATCAACTCAAGATGAATCCTGCCAAGTCCTTCCTGAGAGTCTCCAGCAAAAAAAATTTGGGTTTTGTCATAACTTCGAAGGGTATCCACGTAGACCCCGACTAGACTAAATCAATCTTTGAAATTCGCCCAACGAAGAACCTCAGAGAACTTCGTGGCCTTCTAAGAAGACTGGAATACATCAGGAGGTTTATATCAAACCTCTCTAGACGTTGCCAACCATTCACTCAGCTCATGAAGAAGTGAGTCTCCTTTGTCTGGAACAAAGAATGCTAATGCGCCTTCAATGACATCAAGGAGTATCTCATAAATCCCGTATTGGTGGCCCCCATTGTGGGAAGACCCTTCTTGATATATATGCGGGCAATGGATCACTCCCTCGGGGCTCTACTAGTCCAGACAAGCGATGTAGGCTACGAATAAGCCATCTACTATATCAGTAGAATGATGGTCGGCGCAGAGCACAGGTACAACCCCATCGAGAAGGAGTGCCTCGCTTTAGTCTTCGTCATTCAGAAGACCCGATATTACGTGGCAGGACAAACCATCCATGTGATCTCGTGAGTTAATCCTCTGAGGGTCCTCATGACTAAACTAGGAGCGCTCAACTCTTGCCTAGCCACATGGGCTATACTACTGTCACCATATGACATAGTATTTGTCCTACAAAAGGCGATTAAAGGCCAAGCATTGGCAAATTTTCTAGCATCCCATCATGTACTGGAAATCTCAAAGCTCTACGAGAAGGTCTCAGATAAAGTAACGGGCTCAAACATGACCACAAGCATAGAGGCCGTTTGGCGAATGTTCTTTGATGGTGCTTCAAGAATAGGGCCTAAAGGTGATATTTTTGCTGGCATCGAGATAGTACTGATTTCCCCGTACGATCTGGTCATCAGCCGTGCTTACTCCCTCATAGAGCCATGTCCCAACAATATGGCAAAGTACAACGCTCTCGTAATTGGGATCCAACTCGCTAAACAAGTGGGAGTATACTACCTGGAAGCCTATGACAATTCCAAGCTAATAGTCAGTCAGATCAGGGGTGAATACGAGGTCTGGCATGAGGACTTGATTCCCTACCACCAAGCCGCACTTGGAATAATCTTCACCTTTGAGGGGTTTCTAATAGAGTACATCCCTCGGCTACAAAACATCGAGACTGACGCCCTGGCCAGCCTCGCTGCCTCTGTGGAAGGTCCCAATCAAAACCCGTCAGCTATCACGGTGGTCGATCAAGAGTTGGTCTAGCCGAAGAACAACCTATGTCTGTGCCTGAGCTACTCAGTAGAGAAAAGCACCGACTCCCAAGACTGGAGACTCTCATTCATCGACTACGCAGTTTATGGAATTCTCCTCGAGAACCCAAATGAAAACACTTTCATCAAAAGACGTTCCCTCCAGTTATATTATTATACGGCTACCAAAATGTTGTATCGACGTTCCTACGATGGTCTTCTACTATGATACCTATTAAATGCATAAGTAAAGCAGGCTCTCCACGAGGCTCACGATGGGGTTTGCCATGCCCATCAGCCCAAACTAAAGCTACAGGACCGTCTCAGGAGAATAGATTACTATTGGCCGACAATGGTATTAGAGGCCGTTGACTATGCAAGGAAGTGCCAAGCATGCCAAATCCACGTAAAGTTTATCCACCAGTCCTCCGAATTCCTATACACAACTGTAGCATCTTGGCCATTTGAAGCATGGAGAATGGACATTATCGGGCTAATTAGTCCACATTCATCTAAGGGACATTGGTTTATCCTTACTATTACCGACTACTTCTCCAAGTGGGCGGAAGTCGTACCACTCGTTGAAGTCAAAACATCAAACGTGATCAGCTTCGTTAAGCATCACGACATATACCACTTCGGCTTACCACGAAGGATCATCCATGACAACGGTCCATAATTCGCAAGTCACATTTTTTACCGATTTGGCGACAAAAATTAAATTTAGAATATATCCTCAACTGCATATAACCCATCAACAAATGGTCTGGCGAAAGCATTCAACAAGACCATCATAAAGCTACTCAAAAAGTTTGTGTCATCCAATAAGCGTGATTGGAATGAGAAACTGGATGAATTTTGCTGGGCTTATCGAACAACAGTCCGGACGTCGACTGGTAGCACGCCATTCTTCTTGGTCTACGGGAGCGAAGCGATCCTCCCCCTCGAGGTCCAAATTCTCTCTCTTTGAGTGGTTCTTTCCAACTGGCTAACCGTCGATGACAATCACCGCCAACAGCTACAAGAGTTAGAAGCACTCGACGAGAAACGTCTCTTAGCTCAATAACACATTCAGTTGTACCAAGTGCGCCACTCAGAAGCCTTCAAAACATGGGTCAAGAAGAGAACTTACCAAGTCGGTGACGTCGTCTAGACAGTAAGAAGGTTGATGGCTATGACCTATAAGACGGTCGGCAAGTTCCAACCCAAATAGGAAGGCCCATTCGTCGTAAAATATGTATTCTCCAACGACACCTACCGACTAGCAAAACCTAATAGAGACTAGCTCCTGATGCCCATCAACAGCAAGTTCCCGAAAAAGTACTATGTCTAAGGCTAGGCATGTACTTCTCTCTTTCTCCAGCAAGACAATAAAGATGTACATGGTTTCCACTTTTTGTTGTTCATCCCTAGCGAGTGCTTATGAACAATATTATCCTTCCTCAACAAGCCATTATCGGTATTCAGGAGTCCTGGATACGCAACAGATAATGGATCCTCAAAAGCTCTACAGCGGAGCAGTCCCCAGGTCCATCTGCACACTCCCGCAGAGACCACAAAAAAATAGTCTCATTAGACGCTAGTTCACGTCCATATTACCTCTAAGCTATCGTTCTAACGATCACCCCAGCAGAGTAACCCTCGGGTCTATCTACATTCCTGGATAGACCACACTCAGCAAACCACTCCTCAGTAAATTTTTCGGATATTGGTTCACGTCCATATTACCGTTGAACTGCACTTTAATTCCGATATTGAAGAGGGTAAAAGAGGTATTGATCAGCTGTTTATGGCAATGCAGGTGAACAAGCAGTAGACAACGCTCGAACGGACTCCTGAAGCACCTCTTTCCTTGTCCCCTCCAACCAACTAAGTGAGTGGCTTATATTCGATTCAGTTGGCCCTTCTTCTAGTCTTCACACCTAAAAATCTTGCATTCTTGTTTGCCCGATCAAACGATACCAAGTAATAACTAAAAGACTTCAAGATAATAAGGGAATAGACTTAGATGATTATGCTTGTCAATCAAACTTGTGAATGGTTACTCATTTGAATGCTTGTTCGCTTGGAATGTTCATCATATGCATAAATACAAGTTAGAATGTATACTCTTCTTTAAATTGTGCTATGTATAGAACTTATCCTGAATGCAATAAACTGAACAGCAAGACTATGCAAAAGTAAATCTAGCCCTGTTACTGTCATGTGCCTAATATTGCCCTGATTTGCCTCAACTGCTAACTTAGTGTACTACGCTTGATCACGGACAACTTGTGCACAAGGTCTTAGTTTCTGTGGACGGTCGTTGGGGCACTGGCACCGATCCGATCCGGACGGAACTCCTGAATAGTTGCATGTATCGGATGGAATGACCTGTGACGCCCCTGTTCATTGCGTTACTTGTTATTTCATTCATGTACTATGCCCAGTCCTTTATGGCATAAGCCAGTGATCCCCTCGTATATTTAAACCTGTTGTAAACTAACTTGTGTCTTCGTAGTAGGGAAGGATATGGTAAGTTTTGTGCAGGTGGTTCAGACGGGTGGATAAATGTCACCGAACGGTGGCAAGTATTTTATTGATTTTTATATATATTGCTTGCTGTAAAATGAACTAAGGCAAGATAGAAAGACCACAAATAATATACATGATTCATCTAAACAACGTGTTGATTGGTATAGTTGGGTTAGCTTGCCTTCACGTACGTTTTGATGTACTGACCCTCGTTGAAACAGGTTTCCCGCACTAAGGAGAGCCGAGCGAGGAGCAGAAGCCAATCCCCCAATCCAGTCCACCTATAGGCACGCCTTGATTCGTGCCATCTTTTGAAGTATTCTGAACAAAGGAGCTAGCTACCCAAAAGCTCAAATGCAGCTCCGTGGAAAGGCCATCATTCCACCATGAGGTCTTTACATTTTGAAGTTTAGTAAAGGATGTAATGTACAAGACTGTTATCTCATTTTGTGTCAACACTTTTGTAAGCTCGGGTGGCAACCTTATGACTTAGTTCAAGAGTTTGTAATAGATGTTCTATTATCAATAAAAGAGAACTTTTCCATGCTTCAAATCTGTGTTTCAATTTATCTGCGTACTCTGAATATGTGCTCGCTATGCAAAAATAAAATACTTAGCCTTGTGCGGTGCGCAACCTAGGCCCGTACGACGGTCACGCCCGGGGGACGACTATCAATTCCACGGAATCAGGGCGTGACATGTTGGTATCAGAGCACATCTTTAAGTTCCTTTGACCCTCGTATGGGAAAAGTTTCTTTAACGATAAAATCCCTGTGCAAAATCTTGAACTCGTTAGGCCAAAATAAGATGCGTTCATACGATAAGTCCATAATACATTATGATCTTGATATAATTTACCTTCTCTTGAAGGAATGGCTCAAGCGCAATCCTCAGTGCAAGCACCGGGCGAGACGCAAGCCCAAGAGAGCAGTTCCGGCACTTCAGGAAGCGAGCCATGTCTCGAGTTGATCCGCTTTAGCAAATGATGCGGATGTTAGAAGCTAACCAACAACGGGTACTTTACAGGTTTAAGTGCTGGCGAAAAACGATAAAGCTCGTTACGAACGGGATGAGAAGCGAGCGGATGAGAGACTACTCAAGTTTTAAGACAACATAGAGATACGATTCTCAGTCCAGCAAAAGCAGGTAGATACCCTGTAGCATATTGTGCAGACTTTGGTCTCCAACCAGTCCGCGACGACAGCAACGACTCAGGTGGAGCAACCCGTGCTTGAAGTTGAGATGCCTCAAACTCCAAGGAAGAAGGAAATAACTGCCTTCGACTTTGGCGACTTCAAGAAAGTCTGCAACACAGCATTTAAGGGGACTGAGGATCCAATTATGGCTCTATATTGGTTGGCAGAACTTGAAGATCATTTCCCACTGCTGGAAGTACCCGAAGAGAAGCGCGTCGCTTGTGCACAACTGCAGCTTCGTCTCAACACGCACGACTGGTGGGACATGCATCGACGATCTCTTCCAGTTGATGATGGAAGGGAGGCGATAGCATGGGCCACTTTCTGTGGCGCATTTGAGGAGGAGTTCATACCCCCACTTGTACGTCAACAGAAGGAAAATGAGTTTGTACAACTACGGCAGGGTAGTATGATGGTTAAACAGTATCCTTCCGAGTTCAATAAGCTTGCCAAGTTTGCAAGCTCCTATCTACCCGATGCAGCGAGTCATGCCAGATGATTCAAAGGAGGTCTACGTCATACCATCCACACTCACGTAGTCGTTGTACAGTATCAAACAATACGGAAAGTCCTGAACCATGCCCTCTCCCTTGAACCGCAGTATCCTCATGTTTCTACCGGCGTCGTGCATACCTCAAATCATAAATGTCATAGCAACGATAGAGGAAACACCGCTGCAAAGTGCCCAAACAATGACGGTTTGCAAAAAGGGGATTAAAGGCTAATTTGCCATTACTGCAACAAGCCGGGGCATACAGCCAATAATTTCTGCCGCAAGCTGGGGACATGCCTCCGTTGCGGTGATTCAACCCATCAGGTCGATGTCTGTTCACTTTCTTATCGCTGCTCTCAGCAACCAAATCAAACTACTGCAACCCAGGCCAATCGAGTTGCACCTCAGCAAGAGCGTCGCCAAGCTCAAGGTCGGGTCTATACGATGACACGAGAGGAAGCTTTGGCCTCAGACACCGTCGTGTCAGGTACTTTGCTTTTCAATAACATACCTACTCGTGTGCTATTTGATTCTGGTGCAACACATAGTTTTATATCCATAAATTTTGCCGTAGAGAACAATATAGAAATGACTATGTTGTATCTAGACTTAAGTGTTAGCACCCCCTCCGGCACGAAAATACCTGTCCGTTCAGTATGCCAAGGTAGTTATGTCTGTATTGGAGGAAGGAAGCTATCGCTTGATGTCTTAGTTCTAGATGTTCAGGACTACGATATCATTTTGGAAATGGATTAGCTCGGCGCCTGCTCGACAACTATTGAATATGCAGAAAAGTGAGTCGTCTTTCGCCTGCCTGGAGAAGCCAAATTTTGCTACACTAGTAGTCCAGCAACTGATGCGACCAGGGCCTGCATGGTGATTTCTTCAATATCTGCTCGGCGAATGCTACACTCAGGATGCACGGGATACCTAGCGTCGATTCGGGACACACAACAGGACTACGCAAACGTCGAGTCTTCTTCCGTTGAGGCGAGTTCCCTGACGTGTTTTCGAGCGAACTACCCGGAATGCCACCAGACCGAGAGATCAAATTCACCGTAGACACCTTCCCGAATACACAGCCGATCTCTAAGCCTCCATACAGAATGGCCCCTGCTGAATTGAAAGAGTTAAAGTGCCAACTGCAAGAGTTACTAGATCGTGGGTTCATCCGTCCGAGTGTGTCTCCTTGGGGCGCACTTATACTCTTCGTGAAGAAGAAAGATGGGACGCTACGCCTCTGTATCGATTATCGGGAGCTGAACATGGTCACTATCAGAAACAAGTATCCTCTGCCAAGGATAGATGACCTGTTTGATCAGCTACAAGGGGCAACGGTATTTTCAAAAAAGATCTTCGCTTGAGCTACCACCAGCTGAAGATTAAGCCAAAAGACATGCCGAAGACTGCCTTCCGACCCATTACGGGCACTACGAGTTTTCCGTTATGCCGTTTGGACTGATGAATGCACCTGCTGCATTCTTGGACTTGATGAATCGAGTGTTCCGGCCATTCATCGATAAATTCGTGGTAGTTTTTATCGATGACATCTTGGTGTACTCGAAAAATATGGATGAACACGCAGGACACCTGCGGATGGTGCTTCAACCCCTTCGAGACAACAAGTTATATGCCAAGTGAAGTAAATACGAGTTTTGGCTGGACAACATAGCCTTTTTAGGGCAAATTATTTCTGTGCAAAGCATTTTAGTTGACCCGAAGAAGATAGAAGCCATCGTGCAGTAGAAACGGCCTGAGTCAGCTAGCGATATACGGAGCTTCCTTGGTCTGGCGGGCTACTACCGGAGATTTATACGAGACTTTACAAAAATTGCATCGCCCTTGACTCAGCTCACTCGGAAGTGAGCAAAGTTCACTTGGACGGACGACTATGAAGCTTCGTTTACGGAGTTAAAGCAGCACCTCGTCTCTGCACCAATTCTTACCCTTTCGGACGGACCTGATGACTTCAAAATATACAGTGATGCGTCAGATAAGGGTCTGGGATGTGTCCTTATACAAAGGGATAAAGTGATAGCCTTCGCGTTGAGGCAGCTAAAGCCTTATGAGAAAAACTACCCAACGCATGATTTAGAACTGGCCACAGTGGTGTTCGCGTTGAAGCTTTGGCGCCACTACCTCTATGGTGTACCGTGTGAGATCTACACGGACCACAAGAGTTTAAAATATCTGTATACACAAAAAGATTTAAATCTTCGCCAACGGCGCTGGCTTGAGCTCCTTAGCGACTTTGACCTCATGATCAGATACATGCCTGGCAAAAGAAACATCGTAGCTGATGTACTGAGTCGAGTGTTCGTTGGGAGTTTGGCTATTGATGACAGGCTGCGCCAAGATCTTGAATCCTTGGACATTATACTACTAATCAGATACAAAAAGAGGGCGCAAGTGGCACAACTGCACCTCGAGCCTGACTTGTTACAAAAGGTCAAGGTCGCTCAGAAGGATGACCTGTTCCTGCAAAAGATGCAAGGTCTTATCTCAGGAGAAAAGACATCTGACTTTATGGTAGGCACGGACGGGACGATCTGAGTGAAGGAAAGACTGTGCATTCCCGACGATGCGGCCCTCAGAAGAGAGATACTCACTGAAGATCATTATGCTAGTTATACTTCTCATCCGGGTAGCACAAAGATGTATCGAGATCTCCGAACAATATTTTGGTGGTACGACTTAAAATGAGATATGGCGATGTTTATGTCGTATTGCATGGCTTGTCAGAGGGTAAAGGCCGAATACCAGAAGCTGGGCAGAGAGATGCAGAACCTCGCTATTCCGGAGTGGAAATGGGAACATATAACAATGGATTTCATTGTTGTCTTGCCAAAGATGCAACGGAGGAATGATATTGTTTGGGTTATTGTTGATCGCCTCACTAAGTCAGCTCACTTCCTGCCTATCAAGAGTACTTGCAGCGCCGATCGCTTGGCTCAAATCTACCTCAATAAAATAATTTGGCTCTACGGTGTGCCCGTATCCATAGTCTCTGATAGAGATAGTCGATTTATATCATGTTTGTGGGAAAGCATGCAGTCAGCAATGGGGACGAAGTTGAAGTTCAACTCCGCCTACCATCCACAGACCGACGATCAAATGGAATGTGTCAACCAGATCCTCGAACACATGCTACGACTCTGTACCTTGGACTTGAAGACAAGTTGGGACCAGCATCTACCGTTAGCTAAATTTGCATACAACAATAGCTTCCAATCCAGCATTCAGATGCGCCGTATGAGGCGTTGTATGGGCGGAAGTGTAGATCCCCGATCTGTTGGGACAAAGTTGGAGAACGACAGATTCTTGGCCCTGAGCTTGTGGAGCAAATCGTTCAAAAGATTCGTTTGATCCGGGAAAGACTGAAGGTAGCCCAAAGTCGCCAAAAGAGCTACGCTGATGCGCATCGACGGCCACTTGAGTTTCTAGAAGGAGACTGTGTATTTCTCAAAGTTTTGCCCATGCGAGGAGTCACCAGATTCAGAGCAAAGGGAAAGATTAGTCCATGATTTGTCAGTCTGTTCGAGATATTAAAGCGAGTCGCCTCAGTTGAATATCAGATTGTCCTACCGCCATCACTATCCAAAGTGCACGATATTTTCCATGTTTCCCAACTTAGAAAGTATGTGTACGACCCGAGCCACATGGTAGATCTGGATCAACTGAATCTTCAGGCCGACTTAACATATGTAGAACAACCTGTGCAAATTTTGGATCGAAAAGAAAAGCTGCTCCGAAGTCGTTCGGTTCCTCTCGTGTGCGTGCTTTGGCAGAATTATTCGGTTGAAGAATCCACTTGGGAGCTTGAATCTGAGATGAGAGAAATTTTCTCCTCATTATTTCCTAGTGGTAGGTTCTATTCCTAAGTTTCGGGGCAAAACTTCCAATTAGTTGGGTAGAATGTGGTGCCCCGTTCCCCCTATTCGGGGAGCGCGACTAAGAAATACAAGACGGTATCGTTCGATCGGGATAGATTGAATCAAGAACTCATCCTCGTTATGGATTTGTTTTTTCGGAATCGATTCCCATATTTAGTGGACCGTGCCCCTAGGATCGACTTAGCGGCAGACTCAAGAGGGACCTCTCCGCTGTATCTTTTGTTGCCTAATTTTTGTTGTCGCTTGTTGCTTTCGTGCCTTCAATTGGTTTTCGGATTTGCTTGCATTTTCTTGAATAATTTTGATGGATTTTATTATTTTTGTTCATTGAACTACACTTTAATTCCGATATTGAAGAGGGTAGAAGAGGTATTGATCAGCTGTTCATGGCAATGCAGGTGAACAAGCAGTACGCAATGCTCGAACGGACTCCTGAAGTACCTCTTTCCTTGTCCCCTCCAACCAACTAAGTGAGTGGCTTATATTCGATTCAGTTGGCCCTTCTTCCAGTCTTCACACCTAAAAATCTTGCATTCTTGTTTGCCCGATCAAATGATACCAAGTAATAACTAAATAACTTCAAGATAATAAGGGAATAGACTTGGATGATTATGCTTGTCAATCAAACTTGTGAATGGTTACTCATTTGCATGCTTGTTCGCTTGGAATGCTCATCATATGCATAAATACAAGTTAGAATGTATACTCTTCTTTAAATTGTGCTATGTATAGAACTCATCCTGAATGCAATAAACTGAACAGGAAGACTATGCAAAAGTAAATCTAGCCATGTTATTGTCATGTGCCTGATATTGCCCTGATTTGGCTCAACTGCTAACTTAGTGTACTATGCTTGATCACGGATAACTTATGCACAAGGTTTTAGTTCCTGCGGACGGTCGCTGGGGCACTGGCACTGATCCAATCCGGACGGAACTCCTGAATAGTTGCCTATATCGGATGGAATAACCTGTGACGCCCCTGTTCATTGTGTTACTTATTATTTCATTCATGTACTATGCCCCATCCTTCATGGCATAAGTTAGTGATCCCCTCGTATATTTAAACCTATTGCAAACTAACTTCTATCTTCATGGCAGGGAAGGACATTGTAAGTTTTGTGCAGGTGGTTCAGACGGGCGGGAAAATGTCACAGAACGGTGGCAAGTATTTTATTGATTTCTATATATATTTTTTGCTGTAAAATAAACTAAGGCAAGATAAAAAGACCACAAATAATATGCATGCTTCATCTAAACAATGTGTTGATTGGTATAGTTGGGTTAGCTTGCCTTCACCAGTATATTTTGATGTACTGACCCTCGTTGAAACATGTTCCCCGAACTAAGGAGAGCCGAGCGAGGAGAAGAAGCCAATCCCCCAATCTAGTCCAGCTGTAGGCACGCCTTGATTCGTGCCACCTTTTAAAGTATTCTGAACAAAGGAGCTAGCTACCCGAAAGCTCAAATGCAGCTCCGTGAAAAGGCCATCATTCCACCGGGAGGTCTTTACATTTTGAAGTTTAGTAAAGGATATAATGTACAGGACTTGTAACACCCCATTTTGCTCTAGCGAACTGCCGATTCAAACGGTAAAAGTGCAATATCCCGACCTGCCTTGCTCAATGAGGCGACCCATTTTGGCAAAGGATTATCCAGACTTGGCCCTTCAAGAGAACCGGCTTAGGCTTTCAGAGGCTCGCTCGGATTATCGCTCAACCGGGGCGAATCATCGCTAAGGTGGGTGGCTACTGTGAACTTGTCTTTGCTTAGCCAGTACACATAAAATACAGAATATTTTATTCTAGTCGCTAGATGAATCACCCCCTGCATGCTAATAAGAATACAACGCACCTAGCTAAGGGAATAATCCCAACTTTTACTGCTTATGATAGAACTTGGAAATAAAATAATTGCTTATGTACAGACCCACGCATGCTACCATTTTCTTGGGCAACTGGACCCTATGCCTCGATAAATCGATATGTGTATTGCTTTTCTTAGTGCACTATTTACCTGGTTATATTGCACGACTCTAGATAATGTCGCTTCTTAAATTCCTTAACGGTTTTACTCCTCGGTCTACCTTCGGGCCCGAGTTATCATGATTGGTAAGTTTGAATGCTTGTCGGCTCGATATGTTAACTGGTAATATTGCCTCAGCCCCGCTATGCCTCGGGTAGGATGATACAAGTACACTATGTTTACTCATTGTACTGCACGACCCTGGAGCATGTCATTCGATAAGTTCTTTTCGGTTTCGCACCTCGGCTTACCTTCGGGCCCGAGCCAGCGTGAATGTTTTAAGTTTCATTGGAATACATGCTTGCCTGTTATATGTTAACTCATACCCTTGCCTCAATTCAATGCTCGTTATATGAAAATATGCCTAAATCAAGTAAAACACTGTTGTATATTGTGCACTCATCTTGTTAGCCAGCAGACTATCAAATAATCTCCTTTTATGAAATATGAGCCACAAGTATCCGGGACCGTTAGGTCGCCAAGGCAATCCCCGAACCTGGGGAGCGCATCAAGTCAAGTTGCATCTGAATAATGAATCATGGAATGTTATATCAACTTGCGTAAAATGCATAACAAATGAATCACTAAGTCAGGAACGACCTAGGATGGCTTGTAGCGAGGATCATGACCTGCGCCTACAACCATTGTCGTTTACTCAGAATAATGGAAGAATAACAAGAACTCATTCATTCAGTCGCGGACGCTTCTGCACAAGTTTGATCTCCTCGGTTCGGGGCATCGGGACACCGGGACCGAACCGGCCTAGGGGGAAGATATGGTAGTCGCGCTAGTTTGTTCCTAGCACGGATAAGTTCGGTCGGGTCACCGGGGCATCGGGACTACCGCCTTATTGCGACTATGTCCATCAATGGCTACGCCAGCGACGCATGTGCATTCATATGATCTTACTCGCTTAGCGGCAATCCGCGTGCGAGTCATTATATTGCATCTATGCATCTGAATCCTAGTATCCTGGTAAAAGAACAATGAATCTGTGAATCAACCTTGAATCTGAGAAATAAGTATACTTGTGTTCCTCGAGTTAAATAGAAGAACTAGTGCACCCGATATGAAATCTCGCTTGAGACACTTACGGTTGCATATGCTAATGCGATGAATGGTTATATATCCTGGTATATGAATTAACTTGGTTTGCCTTGGATAGGAAAGGACAAACGGTAAGTGGGTAAGTCTCGCCGTGGTTCCTTTTATATCGTACGGCGCACTGCCACACGAGTTAGGTTATTCAATATTGCCATGAAACTGATCCTAAGGCACAACTAGAAAGACAATAAAATAGATGGTGCACGGAACCTATATTATGTGTTTGGATTTGTCGAGCGGGCGAGTTGCCTCCCCACCAGTGCATTCATGTACTGATAACCCACCAGATTGCTTGCAGAGTACGGGAGAACCTTGTTCTGTGTGGATGCCTCCTTTGTGCGTGCTAAGGCGTGGAGTTCGACTCTAGAGCCTTGGAGCGCTGCGTCCGAAACTGATGCACATATACAAGACATGATATTGGAACATCGCTTATTCAATCATTTCACAAATGTAGCTACTTGGCACGCTTTTATGTTTCAGAGAGAGAGTGCTCGAACGACTTGTAATCTCGGCTATACGCCACCTGTAACACTTATAACAATATGAATAAAAGAGTTGCCTTACTTCTATACTTGCATACTCAATCTTGCTTCCGCTATTGTTGACTCAGTGAACTTGTTACCATTCGCTTATGCGTTTATACATTTTGCTGCACTCGGACAATCTGTGCGACTCTGTGGCTTAGATTTCTTACCGCCAGCCAATGAACCATGGCCTTGCACGGGCGTAGTTCACGCTCGTACGGCTTCACGCCCGGATGGGTCGAAGCGATCGTCCCACGGGAGCGCTGGCGAGGGTGATTCTTGCCTAGCGGGGACGGCCGATTAGCCTGCGGGAGATCGGGGTATGACATAGTGGTATCAGAGCTTGGCTTATACACCTTTGAACTTCGTTTCGAATGTCTCAGTTTCGAAAGCTCATTTGTGGGTTATGTGCACACACTCTCTCAATGCCTCAGAGGGATGTTCCAAACAATAAGTCTAAATACTTTTAAAAGTTGTATGTGAAATGGTATGATTGCTTGTACGACATTGTGATCGGTAGGCCTTTGTGCCGACCTGTGCTAGACCCTTTGGGGAATGGACTCGTGCTAAGATTTATATGATATGTGCGAACTATGTGCCTATACCTGGTTATCCAACTGGTGAGTACGGAATCCATTATTATCCGAACGGTTTGCTATGCACATAACCTTTTGGCTAAGTTGTGTTCGGTATCGCGCACCAGACCCCTTGATGCAAGCCAGTTACAACAAGATTTGGACATCGTTCAGGAATATAACAAGTCATACTTAGAATTACAACTGATAAAAACTGTACCAGATTTGTCGCTTAGGCGAACATAGATAATCAGGCTTGGATTTCGAGAAATAGCTCGAACGGTATTATGTGTTGAAGGAATACAAATCGAATATAGTAGCTTGGATGACTATTAAATCCAGAACAGATACGAGACTAAGATTTTACTAGGTGATACCTAAATATCGTGCAAGAATTCTTAGGTATGACTTGGTGAATATGCTAGCAATAATGTAAATGTCGAATATTGGTTTATAGGATGACTCGATTCCGAGTGGTGTATGGAATATTTAGAAATGTTCATACAGATTCGAAAGTCTCTTGCGATAGTCGGATTGAATGATTGGAGAATGTCTTGAACCAATTGATAAGGCTTATATCGAATAGAAATTTCGAAAATAGAAAACCAACATCTTAGTTAAGATGAACTTGCTGAAACTTGAGAATTGTGCGAGCGATTTCAGATTGAAACCAAAGGTTTGAACTTGAGTACAATATCGCCCAAATAAGTTAGTTCGAGAATGAATATTGTGGTTCGATGAGAGATATAAGTGATAATGGAAATTGTCTTGATGTTTGTAAGAACGATCTTGAAATCGAGTTTGAAAAGATAACTCTTGAAATCAGTCCCAACGAGAATGATTATCCTGCGGGAGCGCCGGCATGGTGATTCGCGTACGGCAGGGATGATCGGACTCAAGGAAACATGTTCAGTGATTATTCCGAACGGACTCGATGAATGGAACGTATTGAAATAGAAACGACTATAAATAGACGGAAGTATTGAACGGTAATATTGAAGTTGGATGATTTTGCAAGACGAACTATAGAAACTTGTTTCTTGAGGAATGGCATAAGTAGACGGAAGTGTTGAACGGTAATATTGAAGTTGGATGATTTTGCAAGACGAACTATAGTCACTGCATAAACGGATTTGACTTGATGGATATACAGTTGGATGGAACTAAAAGGTTAAAGGATAAGGTGTCTCGATCGTGTCGAAGATAGCCATAACATTCAAACGTTCTTGTCTTGTACAAACGTAACTCTATGCCCGCACATGCGTCACGTCCCGATTAGGACGATTATCCAGCGGGAGCGTTAACGTGATGATCTCACGTCCAACATGGATGATCGGACTTACGGAAGACCGAGGCGTGATAACTTATGGATCGTCTTGACTTTTAGTTCGACACGATGAGACGAACTATAAATGCAGTGAATCAAAAGAGTTTGTGGCCGAGTTAGCACAGAACCTGGATTAAATCATGCTTGATGGTTTTGTGAACGAATATGTAATTCAGGCTGAACGACTTGGGGATATGGTCTAAGAGTTAGAATTGAATTTTGGCTTTGTAGTCTAGACTTGTAATGGAAATGGTTTTGTGTTGGAGAGATAGACTACGTAAACTAATAGGTTGGTCCTGCAACTTGGATATTATGAATTTGTACTGAGCGGACTCATCCCCCGTTTAAACGAACGTGTTAATGAGAGTAGGAAGAATCTGTGCTCGGTGTTTAGAAATCTGAGTGAAACGACCTTGGGTAGATTACCCCGTACAAATGAACAATGATTTGACCCTAGAAACTGGGGCGAGCATCGTGTGACGAATTTGTATAATGTATCGTATGCTTGAACTTGTACCTACGACCTTGTGAGCTGACCTAGCAATTAGGCAGACGACCTTGTACTGAGTGAATGAACCTGTGTAACCGACTTTAGATCGTTGCTTAAACGAGCAAAAGAACTGGGGCAATAAGAATTAGGGTTATACTGGGAGCGGTGAGTGCGTCCTATGTTTGATCCGAGCGGATGGACGCTAGTCGGTTGAATCGAATGAATCGTCCATAATGGGAGTGCAAATACTTGATTGAGTGTAATGGAATGTACTTGGGATTTTATTGACCATATCGGAAGCATCCTTATGATTTCTAGACGGGAACCCTTAAGAATTCGTAAGTAGCTTGCCCGATTTTACTATCTCTAAGTTTGGTTGACTGCATATGTTTGGGGGACACCTTAAACGTATGCACGATCCAAGACTCGATGAGATGTGAATTTCGAGTGCACAGACTTCGCTATCACCAAGTTGGTTGATATGCATGTGTTTGAAGGATGCTTCGGATATGTTCACGATCCAGACTCGCGATATGCTGATCTCGAATGCTAGTGCAAGTGAATATCCTACCGAACAAGAATAATTACTTGTATAAGTTTGCCTTAGCCTTAGATCATCATTCCCGTAGGATTGTATCGTACCCATGCGTTAAGCAATATGTCCCGCGCTAAGGCGCAGTGAGACCGACTCAGAACACACGCAACACGGCGTAAGGAACGAGTAGGTGATGGTGTTCAAATGGTTTTAGGGGTGTCGGTAACTATATTTGGACTAAATTCGATAGAACGACTTGCCCTCAGGAAGTCTCGAGGACAAGACTTTTTCTGAGTGGTGTAAGATGTAACACCCCATTCCGCTCTAGCGGACTGCCGATTCAAACGGCAAAAGTGCAATGTCCCGACCTGCCTTGCTCAGTGAGGTGACTCATTGAGGCAAAGGATTATCCAGACTTGGCCCTTCAAGAGAACCGGCTTAGGCTTTCAGAGGTTCGCTCGGAGTATCGCTCAACCGGGGCGAATCATCGCTAAGGTGGGTGGCTACGGTGAACTTGTCTTTGCTTAGCCAGCACACATAAAATACGGAATATTTCATGCTAGTCGCTAGATGAATCACCCCCTGCATGCTAATAAGAATACAACGCACCTAGCTAAGGGAATAATCCTAACTTTTACTGCTTATGATAGAACTTGGAAATAAAACAATTGCTTATGTACAGACCCTCGCATGCTACCGTTGCCTTGGGCAACTGGACCCTATGCCTCGATAAATCGATATGTGTATTGCTTTTCTTAGTGCACTATTCACCTGGTTACACTGCACGACTCTAGATAATGTCGCTTGTTAAATTCCTTAACGGTTTCACTCCTCGGTCTACCTTTGGGCCCGAGTTATCGTGATTGGTAAGTTTGAATGCTTGTCGGCTCGATATGTTAACTGGTAATGTTGCCTCAGCCCCGCTATGCCTCGGGTAGGATGATACAAGTACACTATGTTTACTTATTGTACGACCCTGGAGCATGTCATTCGATAAGTTTTTTTCGGTTTCGCTCCTCGAATTACCTTCGGGCCCGAGCCAGCGTGAATGTTTTAAGTTTCATTGGAATGCATGCTTGCCTGTTATATGTTAACTCATACCCTTGCCTCGATTCAATGCTCGTTATATGGAAACATGCCTAAATCAAGTAAAACACTGTTGTATATTGTGCACTCATCTTGTTAGCCAGCAGACTATCAAATAATCTCCTTTTATGAAATATGAGCCACAAGTATCCGGGACCGTTAGGTCGCCAAGGCAATCCCCGAACCTGGGGAGCGCATCAAGTCAAGTTGCATCTGAATAATGAATCATGGAATGTTATATCAACTTGCGTAAAATGCATAACAAATGAATCACTAAGTCAGGAACGACCTAGGATGGCTTGTAGCGAGGATCATGACCTGCGCCTACAACCATTGTCATTTACTTAGAATAATGGAAGAACAACAAGAACTCATTCATTCAGTCGCGGACGCTTGTGCACAAGTTTGATCTCCTCAGTTCGGGGCATCGGGGCACCCGGACCGAACCGGCCTAGGGGGGAGATCCCATAGTCGCGCTAGTTTGTTCCTAGCACGGATAAGTTTGGTCGGGTCACCGGGGCATCGGGACCACCGTCTTATTGCGACTATGTCCATCAATGGCTACGCCAGCGACTCCTATGCATTCATATAATCTTACTCGCTTAGCGGCAATCCGTGTGCGAGTCATTGTATTGCATCTATGCATCTGAATCCTAGTATCCTGGTAAAAGAACAATGAATCTGTGAATCAACCTTGAATCTGAGAAATAAGTATACTTGTGTTCCTCGAGTTAAATAGAAGAACTAGTGCACCCGATATGAAATCTCGCTTGAGACACTTACGGTTGCATATGCTAATGCGATGAATGGTTATATATCCTGGTGTATGAATTAACTTGGTTTGCCTTGGACAGGAAGGACAAACGGTAAGTGGGTAAGTCTTGCCGTGGTTCCTTTTATATCGTACGGCGCACTGCCACACGAGTTAGGCTATTCAATATTGCCATGAAACTGATCCTAAGGCACAACTAGAAAGACAACAAAATAGATGGTGCACGGAACCTATATTACGTGTTTGGATTTGTCAAGCGGGCGAGTAGCCTCCCCACAAGTGCATTCATATACTGATAGCCCACCAGATTGCTTGCAGGGTGCGGGAGAACCTCGTTCGGTGCGGATGCCTCATTCGTGCGTGCTAATGTGCGGAGTTCAACTCTGGAGCCTTGGAGCACTGCGTCCGGAACTGATGCACATATACAAGACATGATGTTGGAACATCGCCTATTAAATCATTCCACAAATGTAGCCACTTGGCATGCTTTTATGTTTCAGAGATAGAGTGCTCGAGTGACTTGTAATCTCGGCTATACGCCACCTGTAACACTTATAACAATATGAATAAAAGAGTTGCCTTACTTCTATACTTGCATACTCAATCTTGCTTCCGCTATTGTCGACTCAGTGAACTTGTTACCATTCGCTTATGCGTTTATACATTCCGCTGCACTCGGATAATCTGTGCGACTCTGTGGCTTAGATTTCTTACTTCCAGCCAATGAACCATGGCCTTGCACGGATGCGGTTCACGCTCGTGCGGCATCACGCCCGGATGGGTCGAAGCGATCGTCCAGCGGGAGCGCTGGCGAGGGTGATTCCCGCCTAGCGGGGACGGTCGATTAGCTTGTTGGAGATCGGGGCGTGACAGGACTGCTATCTCATTTTGTGTCAACACTTTTGTAAGCCCGGGTGGCAACCTTATGACTCAGTTCAAGAGTTTGTAATAGATGTTCATATTATCAATAAAAGAGTACTTTTCCATCCTTTAAATATGTATTTCAATTTATCTGTGTACTCTGAATATGTGCTCGCTATGCAAAAATAAAATAGCCTTGTGCGGTGCGCAACCTAGGCCCGCACGACGGTCACGCCCGGGGGACGACTATCGATTCCACGAAATTGGGACGTGATACATATTACCTCTGAGCAAACATTCTGGGTTTAGCTATCAATTATCACGTCTATATTACCTCTGATATCGGTTGTCATCTCAACTTATCATCCGTACTTAACTTTATGTATGCCAGCGGTGTTAAGTCCATAAAACCTGCCACGTCTATATCACCTCTGCCAGGGCTAGTCACGAACCTATTTCTTGCACTCAGGTGTGCAAGAAGTAATGGGTCCACAAAACCTATCACGTCCATATCACCTCTAATATGGTTTCATTTTGAAGTTATTACTTGCAGTCCAGCGTACAAGAAGTAAAAGGTCCACCAAAGAACCTCTTGTAGGATATCCTCAATGAAGCAAATGGTTCACGTCCATATTATCTCTGAATTATAAGCTGCCCATATTATCCATACAAAGAAAACAGCCACGTTTATATTACCTCTGGCTCGTTTCCTTTTTCTTCTAAAAAAATACCATGATCGTACCTAACCTCTCGGTATAACTATCGATTAGCTCACGTCCATGTTACCTCTGAGCTATCGTCCTCATATCCTCCCCAGTAGAGTTTGCCATGTCCTTCTTACCTATGAGAAAACCTCTCTACTACTATCGATTATTATTTCTATATTACCTCTGATATCGGTCGCCATATAAACTTATCACCTGTACTTAACTCTAAGTACGCCAGAGGTGGTAAGTCCATAAAATCTATCATGTTCATATCATCTCTGATAGGGTTTTTTGCTTCGAATATATTACTTACACTCCAAATGCGCAAGAAATAATAGGTCGCAAAGTCCCCTAGTGGAACGTCCTTAACAGACTATAATTTTGTACTATGTCCATATTACCTATAGTACGATATCCAAAGTTCACACAAACAATTACAACAAATAGAATAGATTTTATTTCTTTCGCCTAAGAGAAACAAAAAGCAAACTACATCTGAGGGATTACCAGGGTCCCCAGCCCAAAGTCAAAACAAAAGGCACAAAAAGTGATATTGAAAAAATCAATAGAAGAACTACTGGTGCTACTAGTTAGAGCATAACACTGCTATCCGCTCATGGAGACGGACGATATGGTCATCTAGGCGCACCTGGGCCCGGCGCTCAACCTCTTTGGCTATAACCTCGGGATCCTCGTAGCGAGCGTAGGACTCGTGTATGTCCTCTAGATTTTGCACCATAACCTCAACGACAGTCGTGTTCTTCGCTACTTGGATCTCCTCGGTTCGGATAGCCTCATCTTCCTGTTGGGCCTCCCGCAGCTATTCTCCAACCCATCAAGCTCGACTTGGAGCTATCTAATTTTTTCAGTCAGGCCCTTCCACCGGGAGAGGCACTCTTCTCTGAGATCATTCAGATGATCGTGCTTCTCTTACAAATTTTGGAGGTCACGCTGCAAGCCTTCCTTAGACAAAGAAAAGAAGGCCTTCTTCGAGAAACCAATATACTCGTGGGATATCAGCATTCCCATATCCTCCTGCTGGTACTGTTGTAACTCCATTAGGCATTGCTCCACATCCAATAATTTATGGCCCAAGTGGTTGGATATCTGTTTAAACAGGGCACACCCCTCAGAGAGTGGACTTGGCCCTCGACAAAGTATTTTGCCCAGGCAAAGGATTTGTTGCGCTCCAACATACTGTCATGACCCGATTCCGTAGAATCGTTTGAGGCGTCCCCCGAATCGTGACCGCCGTACGGGCCTGGAGTTGCGCCCGCACAAGGCTTTA
The DNA here is from genome assembly GCA_036927795.1 of Iris macrosiphon. Taxonomy (NCBI): domain Eukaryota; kingdom Viridiplantae; phylum Streptophyta; class Magnoliopsida; order Asparagales; family Iridaceae; genus Iris; species Iris macrosiphon. Next base: position 246,016,618 of record JAYESA010000005.1, read on the forward strand.
ATGATTTGCATAGCAAGCACATATTCAGAGTACGCAGATAAATTGAAACACAGATTTGAAACATGGAAAAGTTCTCTTTATTGATAATGAACATCTATTACAAACTCTTGAACGAGTTAGCTAATATGCCGAACGGCTTACAAAAGAGATGACTCAAAATGAGATAGCAGTCCTGTACATTATATCCCTTTACTAAACTACAAAAGATATAGACCTCCTGGCTGGATGATAGCTTTGCCACGGAGCTGCATTTGTGTATGAAGAGTTGCAAGCTCCGGTCTTCAAAATGCTTCAAGGGGCGCGGTGAAGATGCGCCAACAGCTGGACTGGATCGGGAAGACGACTTCACTCCTTGCTCGGTTCGCCTTGGTGCGGAGAACCTGTTTCAACGAGGGTCAGTATGTCGAAACATACTGGTAAAGGCGAGCTAGCCTGACTATGCCAATCAACACATTGTTTTAATGAAGCTTGCATATTTGTGGATTTCTATCTTGCCTTAGTTCATTTACAAGTAAGCAGCATATAGAATTATACTGAAATGAACTTGCCACCGTTCGGTAGATTTTACCTGCCCATCTGAATTATCTGCACAATACTTACCATGCCTTTCCTGCCACGAAGACACAAGTTAGTTTGCAACAGGTTTAAATATACACGATGATCACTGGCATGATTGTCATAGTGGACGTAGCCGAGGACAAGGATAGCATGCTACGAGAGAACACGATTACGCTGCAAGCTATCCGGTCCCGAACACGAAGACTACACATGAGTTCCGCCCGGATCGGATCGGTGCTAGTGCCCCAGCGACCGTCCGTAGAACTAATACCTTGTGCACAAGTTGTCCATGATCGAACACGATTAACACGTTAACAAGTCATGCATTTGAGGCAACACGATTATATGAACACGAGTACACGACAAGCAGTATTGCATGATTTATTTAACATAGCCTCATTGAACAGTTTAGCGCAATACAATGTGTTCCATACTTAGTACGATTTATAGAACAGTTATAAACGAACAAGCATGCAGTTCAGTATCCGTTCAGGAAGTTATATTGACAAGCATATGGAACCAAGTCTATTCTCTTTTATCTTGGTTTCTTTTATTATTACTTGGTATCGTTTGATCGGGGCAAAGAAGAATGCAGATTTATAGATGTGAAGCTTGGAAGCAGGGCTAGCTAATCGGGTTGGTAGCCACTCACTTAGATTATTGGAAAGGAGATAGAAATAGGTGCTTCACGACTCCGCTCGCAAGCCGCCTACTGCTCGTTCACCTGCACACGAACAGCTCGATTAATATTCTTTCCTCTCTTTCTAATCTCGGAATAGAAGTGCAAGTCAATAAACGAAAATAATGAAGACCATCAAAACCGTTCAAGGAAAACAAGCAAATCCCAAAACCAACTCAAAGCACGAAAGCAACAAGCGACATCAAAAACCGAGGCAATAAAAGATAGCAGTGGAGAGGTCCCTCCTGACTCTGCCGCTAAGCCGATCCTTGGGGCGCAGTCCACTGAATATGGGAATCGATTCCGAAGAAACAAATCCATAACGAGGACGAGTTCTTAATTCAATCTATCCCGATCGAACGATACCGACTTGTGTTTCTTAGCCGCATTCTCCGCACCGGGAGAACGGAGCGCTACACATACCCTCGACCCCTTACTTCAAGAACATGTGGAAGCTCCGTATGAAGAGTCTGATATTTTCTTCAATCTCTTCCAGCATAGCCAGAGTCAAAGGAGACTGCATGGAAGAATAAGCCACAGGCGCAACAGGTTGCACAATGATCCTCGATGACCTTAAAGGTGAAGCAGCAGTAGAGGAGCAATCGGCGGTCCTGCTTGTGATCCAATCCTTGACACATAAAATACCTGGATAAGTGACAGCTGAGCAACAGATGGTAGGGTAGTACCGTAATTTGAGACAGGAGTACCAGGGCGCCCCGCTGCTTTGGCCTCGCATGTGTAACAACCCCAGACTGCGTTACGACAACCTCAGAAGATTATCTAGCGACCATAGTACCGGTGTCACGCCCCAGTCCCAAAATACACGGGACCAGGACACGTGGCATTGGCCAACTGACACGACTCCGAAGGACATCCCAATTTAATGGATCCTATCGAAGCGTGCTATGCTGTCCTAGAATACTAACAAGTCAAATATGCTAATATATAGCAGGTAATGTCTAATCTCATCCACAGAATACAATATCATAATGCTGAAACAAATGCTGGTAAATAAGATACAAGAGTCTGAATATCCATAATACATCTGAAATAGTCTGTTGGGGACAAACCCACTGAAATACAGAAATAAAAATAAAGTACAGAAAGAAGTAAGATAACTGGACTAGGGTATCAACTAGCTAGATATAAAAACTCTAGTCCGAAAGAGCTGCGTACTCAAGTCATGGAAACTCCCCAGGAAATGCCTCGAAGTCCTCAATCAGGAATCTTGTCTCTACTCCTGCTCCGTAGATGGTCGGGTACAAGTGCTTGTCCGGATCTGGAAGGGAACCAGGTCCTCAGAGGGACGTAACAAGATACAAAAATGCATGCCATAAAGTAAATACTGTGTAAACTCAAGGGGTTATCTAACCAGCTATGTGAAATGCACTTTGAAGACAACCCTGGTACGTATAGGTAGGTGAAAGGTATAAAGCGTAGCGTCGAGCCAGAGGCTGAGTACCTGGCATTAGCTGTAAACTGAATGCCAGGAGTATATGCTGACTACATCACCGATCATGATAGCACACAGCTAGTAACCTCTGTTGGATGTATCGACAAGCATATATGCCCATAACCGGGTAACCTGAGCCCATAACCGGGTAACACATGGCCCATAACCGGGTAACACTGAGGCTCACGGCCCCGCAGTTTACTCTGAAACTATGGCGGCCAAATGTCTGTCCCATACGCCTACTAATTGTCTTCCCCGCCCAATGTCAATGTACAAGTCGCGAATACGACGTGGATATCTCATACAATGATGCAAGTCTCTACAGAAAATACACAACTAAGCTAAATGTCGTCACACGTGCTGCTCATGCTGATGGTCAGTCGATCATGAAGCACGCGTCCCTACATGAACTCACTCTGTGACGTGTTAAGATACGTGTCAAGGCCTGGGAAGTCATATCGATAACTCCTCAACTTGAGGTGGGTCTACTAGACACTAGGTCTGACATAAGTCCTAACGTCAACGCCTTCGTTGACTGCACCCGAGTCTTCTCGGACGTGCACAATTAATATTGAAACAATAAAATATGCAACTAGTTAACATCTGAATTTAAACAGTAATAACAAGGCAAGGTATACTTGCCTGGAACTCTGGTGTGCGCAAAAAATGCTCCGGAACTGGCAGTCAAGGTAGCACCGTCTCGAATGTCTACGAACAGATAACCAAAATTATAAATCACTACATTGCACTAAGCTTAACTACTTATGCTAACATAGAGTAGGTATACATACACAACACCTATACATGTATCTACATTAAATAATTTAATAACATACATACATATATTCAATTATGTATTTAGACATATTTATATTTATTCATTATATATATATATATATATATATATATATATATATAGTATAACACTTATATACCTATATACATAGTACATATATAACTAATACAATACATGACATATCTACATATATACACAATTACATATATATACATAAGTCACATATATATATATATAGCAACAATACATTATATATCATATATGCATATATGTAAAAATAACACTTTCCATACATTATATTTACGTAATTTCAAATTTACATAAAATATACATTTATATATACATGTATATTTAACACAAATATAACACTTATTTTTATGTATACATTTGATAATACATATATACATATATTTACAATTGTACCTATATGCAAATATACAATATATATATATATATATATATATATATATATATATATATATATATATATATATATATACACAAATGTACACCATACGTATATATGAAATTATGCATCTTTATACATATACATACATATAGATTATATAATACATATACACATGAAATATATATATACACATATATATTTATACATTTATATATATACATATATACACAATATATATATAAATATATACTATATACATATACAATTTACTAATTACACAATATATATATATATATATATATATATATATATATATATATATATATATATATATATACACACACAAATTATATATTTATATATATACATAATATACATATATATTTTATACCAAATACACTACATATATATATATATATATATATATATATATATATATATATATATATATAATAGACATTAATACATACAATATTTTAAATACAAGTATACAATATATACTATGTATATACGAAATACATATATACATATATATATATATATATATATATATATATATATATATATATTATATATAAAATACACAGAATATACAGAATACAGTATATTTATACTTAAATACTAAAACAGAATACTTTTATTAGTATATAAACAACACAATACCAAATATACCATGTATAATACACTGTATTCATATATTAAATGTATACCTAGGTGCAGGGGGTCGAGGTGGGTCCACCGGGCGGGTCGTCGCCGGCAAGGGTGGCCGGACGGAGCTCCGGCACGCGGGGGGGTCATCGTCAACAGCAGCGGCAGTCAGCAGTTGCTGTCGCTGCGGGAGCTGTGCCGGCCGGCTGCGAGGGCGACCGGGGCTGAGTTGTGGCAGGGACGGAGGAGACTGGCTGGGCGGGTCGTCGACAGAGTGGGGTGGCCGACCGAGCTGCGTTGGCTAGCTGGGGGGCGTTCGGGTGGTCGGCTCGGCTACGGGGGGGTGATGGCTGTGGGTGAGGACGGGGGTGAGGGCGGTGGCTATAGGCGAAGCTGTGGCAGGTGACGGTGGCTGGAGGTAGGGGAGTGGGTGTTGGTCGGAGGGGGAACCTTCGTGGTGGTGGCCGGACGCGATGGTGGCCAGGAGGAGGCTGCGGCAATGGTCGGGTCGGGGAAGAGGGAGTCGGGGGTGGTAAAGAGGGGCTGTTGTGGCAGTGGTTCAGGCAGAGGCGGCGGTCGTGGTGGTCGTGGCGGTGGCTCAGTTGGTAGTGGCGGGGATGGCGGTGACACTGGTGGCGATCGTTGCCAGAGATGGCGGAGGCGGCGGGCTGAGGAAGGTGTCGGGTAGTGGTGAAGGTGAGTGGTGAGGGTGGTGGTGTTGGTATTTAATTTCTAGGTTTTTTTCTTTGTGTGTGGGTGTTTTAGAGAGAGGATGTAGGTAGCTTATGTAGGAGAGAGAGAGGGAGGGGGGCTCCTTGGGATTAGGGCCGGCTGGGTAGTTTTTCTAGGGATGAGGGAGGCTTCATCATGATGAGGGGAGGGCTAGTGTTGAAGGGGTTTGAAATGGAGGGTGGTGATAGAGTTGGAGAAAATTGTACCAAGTACAATCAAATGAGTGGGAAAATAATGTTGACCGGTCAATTGGAGGGGGGTTTGTGTTCTTCATGTGGTTGGACCAATGAGAGGGGGCACCTCATTGCTTAATTGCATAAAAGCCCCTGAATAATTAGAAAATTGCACAATAATTGGAAATTGGGATTTGATGTGACAAAACACCATGTTTGGTGTTTTATAGTAGACTAGAATGGTTTAGGGTGTTTAGTATGAGGCTTGAGGGTGTGTGTGTGGGTTTAGGTTGGAGTTGGGTCTAATTTGAGTGAGGTTGGATCACTACATTAATTTAACTACAATTAATGCACCGGGTGTTCCTAAATTAATTTAAAAATACATGGAGTCTAAATTGGGTGGGCACATGCGCCATGGGCATGGTAGGCTTAGAGTATAATAATGTCATAATTGGGGTTGGTCAAAACGGGTTGATGTTGGGTCTTAATTTTGATTGGAACGGACAAAGAACGCAAATATGCAAATAATTGAATTTACCTACGAACGTTTGTAACGACTTTTGTGCGACTAAAATGAAGCACAAGAAAGAGCGTTTGTGAGTTACACAAGGGTCAGAATAGTAGGCTGGTATGTCTAGGCAAGGTGTAAGGAATTTGTTTCAGGGTAATAGCTAGTGTAGTGTCCTAAATATTGGGACAACGGTAAGGTGTCCTAAGTAATAAAAACACTGCACAAATATTTAATACTCTGTATAATAAATTCTAATAGCATCTAATTAACCCTAATCATGCTATCTAAGTTAATTAAACCTGAATTTTGGTCGAGGAGGTTTACAATCTACCCAACTTATAAGAATTCCATCCTCAAAATTAAAATAACACATAATAAGCTATAAATCATCAAGCAATGCTACGGACATACCTAGGGCTGGTGGGGCTAGCGTTTGTACTATCTGCCGAGCTCTTTCGCTATACTGAGAACACTCCTGAGCTTGATGTTGGGTCGATCCGCACCTCAAGCACAGTCCTAATCTTCTTCTGCAATCTTTTTGGACATGTCCCTTCTTTCTGCAAAAGTGACACGTCGATAGCTCTCTCTGTTGATATGGCACAATCTTCTGTTGCGTCTGCACTCCTGGATGACGAATCAGTCCTCCTGCTCCGGACTGAGCTCTGGCTGGTGCAGTCATGCTGGAACGTCTTGATCCTTTGCTAATAGCCTCCTAGATCCTAGCCTCTGACAGAACTTCCTCATAAGAGATCCTCGCCTGAGTAGTATTATACCTCTGCAGCTCGAAGGTAAGGCCGTGATGGAATCTCCTGGCCTTCTCCAGGTCGTTGGGTATCAGGGCGGCACCAAATCGGCTAAGCCTACTAAACTCCGTGTCGTATGCGTCTACGGACAGATTCCCTTGCTCCAGGTGCAGGAATTGGGAGTAGAGGGCATTCCTGATCGTAGCCGAGAAATACTGCACATTGAAGTACTCTAAAAACTGGTCCCACGTCTGCGTCTTACCTACGCTGCGCTCTATGGAGTCCCACCAGTGATGGACATTGCCTTTCAGCTGGTCCCTCACTGCGGTCATCCAGAGGTCTGGGTGTAACTGAGAAGCCTCTAGTAGCATCTCCGTATTGGCGACCCAATCGGAGATCTCTTCTGCGATCTCGCTGCCCGAAAAAGTATCCGGGCCCATCTAGCGGAACCATCGCACCGTACCAACTGCCTGAGCTGGTGGAGGTGCTGGTACGGGTGCTGGGGCAGGTGTCCTCTCTATTACTGCTATCAAACTCTATCTCAATATCTCGGTTTGATGCCATTGAGCCTGCATCATAGTCTGGAAGAGTTGGAACATCTGCGGCTGTTCCTCTGGACGTGGCATCTGTGGTGGAAAGGACGGAGGTGATGGCAATGGGGCCTCTGGCTGTGTCGTAGGAGTCTCCTCAGATGTCGATCTCTCAGACTGAGGCATCGGCGTAGCTCTGGACGTCTGGCCCTTGAAGTGCTGCGGGACAGTCTGAGAAGTCTGGCCCTCCGGCTGTTGCGTTCTATCGTCAGGAGAAGCCTGGTGCCAATGTATCATCGGAGCCTGGGGAATCACCGGTGCCTGTGGTGGAGGCTGCTCTCCGGGTGGTCCAGGGGGTGTATCCTCCCTTGGTACAGTGGTGGATGGCACAATAGCGTCGTATGCTTCGCGTCTGCTGAGCAAGTTCATCTTGCTGCAAGAAATATAACTTCGTTAAAAGAGTACAGAAATAACAAGCAGGATACAGATATTTAATTAATCAAATGCGAAGAAGGTTCAAAGGCGGAAATCAAAGTGGATGAGATCTATTAATTTCTATCCTATTGCAGGCTCGTTGGGCATGTTACCATACCACAAGCGATAAACATGACCCGCATGGGCCACCACTAAAACCATGTCACGCCCCAGTCCTAAAATACACGGGACCAAGCCACGTGGCATTGGCCAGCTGACACGACTCCGAAGGATATCCCAATTTAATAGATTCTATCGAAGCGTGCTACGCTGTCCTAGAATACTAACAAGTCTAATATGCTAATATATAGCAGGTAATGTCTAATCTCATCCACAGAATAAAATATCATAATGCTGAAACAAATACTGGTAAATAAAATACAAGAGTCTGAATATCCATAATACATCTGAAATAGTCTGTTGGGGACAAACCCACTAAAATACAGAAATGGAAATAAAGTGCAGAAAGAATTAAGATAACTGGACTATGGTATCAACTAGCTAGATATGAAAACTCTAGTCCAAAACAGCTGCGTACTCAAGTCACGAAAACTCCCCTGGAAATGCCTCGAAGTCCTCAATCAGAAATCATGTCTCTACTCCTGCTCCGTAGATGGTCGGGTACAAGTGCTTGTCCAGATCTGGAAGGGAACCAGGTCCTCAGAGGGACGTAACAAGATACAAAAATACATG
>JAYESA010000005.1:246027516-246047516 GCA_036927795.1 Iris macrosiphon
GCTCGGCTGCGGGGGGGTGATGGTTGTGGGTGAGGACGGGGGTGAGGGCGGTGGCTGTAGGCGGAACTGTGGCGAGTGGCGGTGGCTGGAGGTAGGGGAGTGGGTGCTGGTCGGAGGGGGAACCGTCGTGGTGGTGGCCGGATGCGGTGGTGGCCGGGAGGAGGCTGCAAGAATGGTCGGGTCGGGGAAGAGGGAGTCGGGGGTGGTGAAGAGGGGCTGATGTGGCAGTGGTTCAGGCGGAGGCAGCGGTCGTGGTGGCCGTGGCGGTGGCTCAGTTGGTAGTTGCGGGGATGGCGGTAACACTGGTGGCGGTCGTTGCCGGAGATAGCAGAGGCGGCGGGCTGAGGAAGGGGTCGGGTAGTGGTGAAGGTGAGTGGTGAGGGTGGTGGTGTTGGTATTTAATTTCTAGGTTTTTTCTTTGTGTGCGGGTGGGTATTTTAGAGAGAGGGTGTAGGTAGCTTATATAGGAGAGAGAGAGGGGGGCTCCTTGGGATTAGGGCCGGCTGGGTAGTTTTTCCAGGGATGAGGGAGGCTTCATCATGATGAGGGGAGGGCTAGTGTTGAAGGGGTTTGAAATGGAGGATGGTGATGGAGTTGGGAAAAATTGTACCAAGTACAATCAAATGAGTGAGAAAATGATGTTGATCGGTCAATTGGAGAGGGTTTGTATTCTTTATGTGGTTGGACCAATGAAAGGGGGACACCTCATTGCTTAATTGCATAAAAGCCTCTGAACAATTAGGAAATTATACAATAATTGGAAATTGGGATTTGATGTGACAAAACACCATGTTTGGTGTTTTGTAGTGGACTAGAATGGTGTAGGATGTTTAGTATGAGGCTTGAGGGTGTGTGTGTGGGTTTGGGTTGGAGTTGGATCTAATTTGAGTGAGGTTGGGTCACTACATTAATTTAACTACAATTAGTGCACCGGGTGTTCCTAAATTAATTTAAAAATACATGGAGTCTAAATTGGGTGGACACAAGCGTCATGGGCATGGTAGGCTTAGAGTATAATAATGTCATGATTGGGGTTGGTCAAAACGGGTTGATGTTGGGTCTCAATTTCGATTGGAACGGACAAAGAACGCAAATATGCAATTAATTGAATTTACGTACGGACGTTTGTAATGACTTTTTTGTGACTAAAATGAAGCACAAGAAAGAGCGTTTGTGAGTTACACAAGGGTCAAAATAGTAGGCTGGTATGTCTAGGCAAGGTGTATGGAATTTGTTTCAGGGTAATAGCTAGTGTAGTGTCCTAAATATCGGGACAACGGTAAGGTGTCCTAAGTAATAAAAATATTGCACAAATATTTAATACTCTGTATAATAAATTCTAATAGCATCTAATTAACCCTAATCATGCTATGTAAGTTAATTAAACCCGAATTTTGGTCGAGGGGGTTTACAACCGGGAACATCGGGAATAGCCTCCTCGCGACAGCTTCCCACCTCGCTATCCAGAGAGGCTTCAGACGCGGAGCCCCCATCAGAAATGATTGGGGGAGCAACTGCCACACCATAAGGACTTGCAATAGTAGGAATCTCCTCCACCGCAGCCTCCGTAGGGGGCACTGCATGGGGTCCTTAACCAGAGCTAGGGAGAGACTTAGGCATCTTCCTAACAAGCTCACTGCTCCCTTCTTCCATGACACCCTCCTCGGCAGCCACGTCCACGGTCCTCAAGAAAAAGGCGGGGTCTACAGAACCAGAACAACCAGTAATTAACTCCACCCGAAGAATTAAAATCTTAAGCTAGAAAATTTTATCTCTTGAGAAGTTGCGAAATGACATACCCGAAGGAGGCATCACATGTTGTGGCTCGTCCAGCATTGTCATAGACTTCCGCATGGCATCTATGTATCTATGGATATGTGCTCCAAAGGGGTATAAGGCTGCTCCGCTGAAGTTGCATCCGAGCCCTAAGCTACTGAGGCCTCAGGAACTGGTTCCGAGGCACCCACATCGGACTTCAGGGGGGTTTTCTCTTCGATTTTGACGTAAGAAACAACCGAAGCGATAATTCGTCGGGACGGTCCCTTCTCTCCTGTGTCTGCAAATTTTCAAACAGACCAGAAGAGAGATATTTATATAAAGGACCAGGCAAAATCAAACTAAGAGGGTTTATGCATACCGTCATAGGATATAAAGTGGACTCTGCTTCAGAAACCACTAGTGCAAGGGGTCCTACCTCTTTGTTCACAGTCCCCTTCGCAAAGGACTTCGACTTTGCCATAGGTTCCATCTCTGGGACCACATCCATCGTCGACTTCTTAGAGTAGCGAGCATGATGTGTATCGACCTTTGATTTGTACTTAGAATGCGGGGAATCATCAGAAGGAGACGTTGTTTTCTCCCCGGTTGACGGTTTTAGCTCTACAGTCAGAGGTCTGGCCACTCCCTTGCCCTTCTTGGGCATCCTACGCGCTTTTGCATCCGGAGGCATCAACATGGTTCCTTCGATATAACTCCTCTCCAGGTCGAAGTTAGCCTGCGGAGCATTCATCGTGCAATAATACTTCTTCACTTTGTACATCATTTTTGGCACGACTCTGGATGTTGGCAATTGAAACCGGACTTGGGTGCCAATAGCGTTATAGTGACTCCATGCTCGGGCCCCGTCGAGCAAACTGTCACTGTATCCGAGAGAAGCACTTGGATAACCCAGTAAGAGCTGAGTGTAACCGAACTGACGAGCAAACCGGCTGGGCAGGTAAGGTTCCACGAAAATAGTAGCCTTATTCTGATACACTAGATGAGAAGGACGGATAGCTTGGAGCCAGCGAAAGAGCCGGTCAGACAAACTTCGAGGCGACCCCCCATCCCCCCCCCCCCCCCCCCGTCATCGTAGTAAATAATGTTTCTTTCGTCGTCAGTAAACTATGGCTCGGACATGAAAAATGTTCAGCCAGTCATGAAGGAGAGCTCTCTCCTACCAGCGTGGACCATATCACACTTTTACTTCATCATCCGATACTTGCAGATCAAGTCATCGACGGCCACTATGTCCTCATCGGTCCCAGGGCTCATCAAGGACCCATGGTGTAGGAGAAGCCAACCCATCAAATATTGGTAAGAGAGCTCGACCCTGTTGAAATGCCCAAGGATGGTCCTCCACCTTCTCAGCAAAGTTGTAGAGACCACGATGGATGCAACACACATGGCCGGTAGAAGGGCCAGCTTGTGGCCGAAATAAAACTTCAGGGTAGGTAGAATGAGGGTACGGCTGGTCATTTCTATCATTCCTGACCCGTCAGGGACTACGCAGTTGCGCAACCAAATAATCAGGTATCCCGCCAGCATGGCCTTAGGGGTCAACTTGTGCATGTCAATATAAAATAGTTGAGTTCCTCTTCGATGCTACTCAGCTCGTCAAGGGGTTCTTCCTCTTCTTTCGAGGACCCTCAATTTTCTTACCCCTGGCAGACAGTTTCTTCTATGCATGGATGGAATCAGCCACTTTCTGTTGGGACCATGGCGCTCGAACATGAACTCTATTAGACCCCTTTGGCTCCGGATAGAGGTAGCGAGTCCAAGTGGTGATGTGAGGAGAAGACCCCTCAGTAGACTTCTTCTTCTTCTTCTTCGAAGACCTCTGGGAAATACCATGATGGCATAGCAATTCTTGGTATACCGTCAGGATCTTCGAGTTCTCTGCTTCCAAATCTCCGAGTTTTTTATTACTCGGGGTATACTCTTCGTAAGGTTCGTCACCCCAGGGGGGTTTTAAGACGACATGCATCTCATGCATGGCCAGTCCCATCTCGTCGCCGGGAGTAAAAAAGGTTCTCATGCGAAGGTTGTACAACTCCATCAGGGCAACGAATAGGGGGTGGTTCATCTCCAAACCGTAATACGTACCCCTCATAGTGAAGAACAAGTCTGCGGCCCTGAGCTCCCACTCGTACTTTTTTAGAATCCACTGGGTCAGGCGGCACCAGGAGGGATTATAATGTGCCTAGCTGAGAGTTCGCAACTGTCCTGTGGGATAGGTCCCCTTCTTGGCAACTTGATGAAGGAATGTGCCCACCGCATATATGGTGAGGTTTGGTCCCAGTTCACTTCTGACGAGACCAGGCTTCAGTCCTAGCAAGAAGTACGAAGGCGACTCCTTCGTGCTATAAAACCTTCCTTTGTTCTTTCTGGTACCATCGGATATTGCCAAGGAGTGCCCTATATGGCTCAGGGGTCAAATTCTAGTCCATATATCGTTGACCCATTATCATCTTAAGTTCCGACAAAGGCAGGTGAAGTTCAAAGGCAGAAAATGACATCTCCATTTTGCGAAATGTGAAAGACCAATTCTCCCTGGTTGTTCCCATCTCGGGCTGAGAAGATTCCAGTGCATCTCCAAACAGGAAGTATGGCTTCTTGAAGAAGTGCTTCCCGTCTTTAGCAGGGATCTCCCCCGAGTTGATATGCCTCAACAAGAAGAAAGGAGTCTGATCGGCGATCTTTTCTTGTCGCTCAGGTGAGAGATCATTGTCAATATGTTTCTAGAGAACCGCAACCAGGTCCCCAAGATTCATGTTCAAAGGTAGCAGGTTGTCCCTGAAGACCAGTTCTCCAAAAGGTGTGGCAGGCAAACTCACTGCAAAAAAGCACAAAGGAGTTAGATCAGAACCATTGAGAAGTATCAATGAGGATATACATATCCGGCCTAGGCACTCATGCGGCCATTCAAACCATGCGGCCTAGGCACCCATGCGGCCAAGTCGGCCATGCGGCAGAGCTCGTCCATGCGACATGGTTGTCCATGCGGTAATGAGAAGTTGGCGCATAGACGTATCCATGCGTCCAACTGATAATATGTGTTCCAGAACCTAACTTCGTCTCCACAAGATCTACCCATGATCGGCAATTGAACATCGGCGGGGAGCGACGAAGGGTCCGCTGCAGCAGCACGACCTTTCCCCTTTCTTTTGGCCTTGCCCTTGTCCGTAGGGGCTATCTTGGCAGCGACGGCGGGGGAGGAGGCAACCTTGGGATCCATGGCAGCAGCAGAGAGGAAGAAGAGAAGAAAGTTTGGTAAAAAAAAATCTCTCACCTCAACCCCACTACATAGAGGCCGACGACATACGTCTAGGGATAATAATGGCGAACGACTCGAATCCCAATCCGCCTCGATCCATGTAACGCTTTACCCCCTGACGGCGCAGAATCTCCAGAAGATCCGCTCGAGGATCGAAGTAAATCAAGGCATTAAATGATCTGACAGCCTATCAGTGACATCTATGTGTCCATGATACCATGCGACCACGCTTTTTATTCAAAGTATTCCAAACTTATCATTTTAAAAACTTTGAAGGGGGTCTTGTAGAAGCATAAAAATTATACAGGCTGCATAAAGGTCATGCCCCCTCAAAAATAAAAACAGGCCGCAGAACAACCTAGCCGCAGAGGAGCCACATGCGGCATGATCAACCAAGGAGATTGAAGCCGCATAGTACACCCTATGCGACCTAAATAACTACAGATCATAGGGGCCACTTAAGACCCCCTTGACATGACATTCAATGCCTAACAGACTCTCTGACACATCACTCATCACACTGAGACGCTTCGAGACTTGTGAAGACGATGGCTCAAAAAGAGATAAAAAGTCACATCAACTCATTGATGGCCTCGTCAGACATGCAATGCCACGTGCTCACTCATATGAGACTACATACCCATGTGGCCTCGTTATCATGCGACCAGAGTGTCCATCCGACCAAGGCCAAACTAGAGCACGTATGCGGGCACAATATCGTACGGCTAGAGTGTCCATCTGAACAAGGCTAAATGAGAGCACGCATGCGGCCATAACGCTATGTGGCCAGGACGTTATGCGACTCTTAACTTACAGGATCTTTTCGTTACAACCGAAGAAAATTTCTTGCATGATCAGTGCTTACTACGTGTCCAGCTGACCAAGTCACGCACACAATGGGTTAAAAATAACTCCGAGATCTCATCAACAACATATCTTAACCAAGACCACGTGGAAGCCTGCCCGTGGCATGCGACTACAGTTATAATCGCATTCTGTTGAAGGAGCCCTATGCGGCCACCAAACAGAGGTATATGCGGCATCGATAGTCCGTCAGCACAACGACTATAAATAGCAGGGTAGCATGCCCACAAGAGGGGGGCGAGCTATGTACTTGTACACAAGCTCATGAGAGAGAAAACAGAGAGAATATCTTCATTCCCTCGTCAGGCCGTCAACAGAGTAAAGAAGTCGCTGTAGTGCTCGATCTCCATCATCACGACCCAGATAAAAAATATTGTACTTAGATATTCTGTCTAGGATCTCTTCGTACTTTTTTGTTCATTATTTAAAAAAGTTCATTAACAACTTGTAATGGCAAACAATGTCATCACCCAAATTTGTTGGATAATGAATGGCATTATTGAAAGGGAAAAAAAAACATTAATCGATGGAGAGAGTTACAATCTCTGATACTTCACCAAGCAAGTAGCGCAAATTCTTCTTCATCCATGTCATACAAAAGAAGTTTCTCATTTTCCCCTCAGGTCTAAAAATCTCTTTTATTTATAACCAAGATAACATTCTACAAAATAAATAAAGGGAATATTTAAACTTGGAACTCGAATAAGTTAGGATATTTGTGTTTAGATTTCCAAAATAGACATAATTAATATTTGGATCTCCAATAAGTTAGAATATTTGTATTTGGGTTTCCATAATAGATATAATTAGTGTTTGTGTCTTGAACTAACGGTTGACAGTCAAAACCCAACTAAAAAATAAACAAAAAATATGGAGAAAAACGAAAAAAATAAGAAGGGTTGCTTTTTTAGTTTTTGTTTATCCTTTTTTTCGTTTTTCCGTCATTTTTTCCCTCGTTTTTTTCATTTTTTTTTTTTTAGTTGGATTTTAACAGTCAACTATTAGTCTAGAATCAAAATACTAATTATGTCTATTATGGACATCCAAACACTAATTATGTCTATTATGAAAATTCAAATACAAATATTCTAACTTATTCGAAATTCAAAATCTAAATATCCCTAATATATATATATATATATATATATATATATATATATATATATATATATATATATATATATATATATATATTGACAAGCTAATAGGGTGTGCTCGCATATGAAGTTTACCCTGATAATTGTATTTGCAAAAACCAAAAAAAGCAAACAAATCCGAGTCTAGACCCAACTTTTTAATCAGTGGCCCGGACCTCGTCTGCTCGGTCCAGAGTACGCCTCCGCCGCCACGAACGCCGGAGACGGCGACGCGGTGGAAAAATCACCGGAATCATCGCTGCTACTTATCTGCCTCGATCCCTCCACGGTCGAGAAAGGATAAGGCAGTACAAGGAAGAACAAGACAAGAAGAAAGATGGACGTCATACTCTTAGAGCAATTAATCATCTCAGATATTGCAGCAGTATCAGCAATTACTAGTTGAAGGCTTAATTTACGATGAACGTCCTTATAAAGATGCATACGTGACGCACACGGTTTGAATATGTGCATGCGTCGAACAAGTGAAGGGAGTTGACAATTGAGCTTAGGGTTCGGTAGGCACCAAAGTCCCCTCCATTGTAAAGATGCATTCTCACTGCTTTATTGTGCACTTCTTCATCATAATGTGTATACATTTTTTTAGTTTAACAATATTTTTCCTAGTCCTCTCCATTCTTATGTTAGTTATAGAAATACTCGTCGAAATTAGTTATAAGGTTTGACTATAAGTGTCGTGACCGTAACCTACCACCATTAGTCTCTTCCCACAATCCTCTCAAGACTGCCACCAAACCTAATTGCACGTACCATCGCGAACCAGAAATTCGAATTCGGATTAAATGAAGTAGACTAGATGTGAACTAACTTTATAATATATATATATATATATATATATATATGGTCTGATGGGTATACGAGTAAATTCTTCAAGGTGCACTAGGAGGAGCTTAAGGAATCGATGTGCGAGGTGGTTGATGATTTCCTGGCAATGGATCGACTCTTGAAGGAAATTAATCATACCTTTCTTAAACTCATTCCTAAGAAGGAAGGAACAGTTTCGTCGGTAGACTACAGGCCTATAGTCTGTTGTAATTTTTTGTACAAGATATATCTCTCAAGTTATGTGTAACCGTATGGTACTATTATACAGGAACTAATTTCACCAAATCAAGTGGCATTTATCAAGGGGAGATCCATCTTGGAAAATAACTTACTGGCTCATGAGTTATTAAGTGAGTTCAATAAAAAAAGGTGGAAGTAAAGCTTGCTTGAAACTTGATCTGCGCAAAGCTTATGACACGGTCAATAGTGAATTTGTCTGCAAACTCATGACAGCAATGGAATTTGATAGTTGGTGGGTGGATAGAATCTGAGAGTGCATCACTACTCCATCGTTCTCAGTTCTGATTGATGGGACTCCACATGGTTTCTTCAAAGGTAAACGGGGGCTGCGCCAGGGAGATCCGTTGTCACCGTATATGTTCACAATAGTTATGGAGTACTTCACAAACCTGATGGACATTACGGTGCATAGACATGTAATAAAACCATTATATGCTAAAATTGAACCAGTTGTTTAACATCTGATATACACAGACGACCTGTTGGTGTTCATAGCTCTAACCGATAGGGGAGTGGATGCTACTAAAATTATAGTGGAACAGTTCGGTAGATTGACGGGACTGCAAATGAATAGAGATAATAGTAGTGATTTCTTTAATAAACACTGCCCGAAACATGAGCAGATTGCAGGGAGATTCTAGATACAGAGGGGTCAACTGCCTGTTAAATACTTGGGACTGCCCTTATCTGTCAACTATGCCAAAGCTACTGGATCAGAGTGTTATTGAGTATGTCCAACGTCGGATCGAAGGTTGACAAGCTCGTACGCTATAATTTGGAGGGAGAATAGAACTGGTGAAGACAGTGATATTTGTTATCATGATGTATTGGCTCCAAGCCATAATTCTACCGACAACTGTGATTGCTAAGATCGAGAAATTATGTGCGGACTTCATTTGGAGAGGGGAAATCCATGGCATAGCTTGGTCAGTTTTATGTCAACCGAAACGTGAAGGAGGAGTTGGTATCAGAAGTCTATATACAATGAGGGATGCTGCCAGGATAAAGTTGGCTTAGAAATTTATAAAGGGCAAATCATTATGGTCAGAGTGGCTTAAAAACAGATATGTCAAGTTGGAAAGTTTATATGGGTGATGAGGGTTAATAACAATTTTTCGGTTACGTTCAAGACGATTCTGTAGGCCAGACAACAGATCAAACAAATTATAACCAAGATGATAAGGGGTTGAGAGGCAACCAGCTTATGATTCAATCCATGGCTACAGGATAAGCGTCTGATAGATATATTAGGATGGCAGGCGTTCGAAGTATATAGAAGAGATGAGGGGTTGGCGGCCTTGATAAGGGATGGGCAGTGGAGGTTGGACGATCATCGGATCGGAAGACAACTAAGAGCAAAAATTTTGGAAGTCCACATCAACAAGGAAGCCCCAACAGATGGCTGGATATGGGATCTCCACAACTCAGGCAAGTTCACGATGAAGTCCATGTGCAAATGGTGCAACCAGAGGGGCCTAAAATGGCGTTTGTTGAGTTTGTGTGGTTCAAATACATAACTAATAAGATAAGCTTTTGTGTGTACAAAGTTCTAACTGGCAAGCTGCTGACGCGGGACTGTCTTCAATGGTTTGGCTTACATATTCCAAATACGCAATGCATCCTCTGTCTGCGTAGTACAGAAACGATAAAGCATATGTTCTTCGAATGCGACGTGTCTTAGCATATTATGCAAATATAATGGAATAGATTAGACCTGAGTGGGATTCACAGGAGAGATGTGACAGGGATTATGGAGGAGATTGGAAGGCAGAGGACACGGAGAGACAGTTGGTTTACAGAAGCGAGAGCTCGCCTAGTAGCTGGAAGGAGCACAACAATCAGATTTTTGAGGGCCATAGTTCTCCCACAATTGGAATTGTTCATAATATCGATGCTGACATCTCCTGTATGATAGCTGGTAGGGTGTACTACCACCTACATGATTGTATTAGTAGTTTTTTTGTCATGACCCGCACCTGCATGATCGGGCACGAGTATGTGGGTACATCCAGCCTACGCCGCAGCATCGGTGGTAGAACGTTGTCTAGGTCATCAATATCTAGCTATCAATCTTACTAATACAACTAGTTCTATCATATACTCAATCACCATAATCTAAAAGCAGAATAAATAAGAAAGATAAACCAAAGAAAAGAAACTAGACATAATATAGAATAAAAAGTACTAGCCTAGATCTCTACAATTGTCACCTCAAGGTCCACAGTGTAATAGCAGTCCTTTCTATAGCATCACTCTAAAATTCTAAAATATAGAGCACAACAATCCCTGAAAATATTATCCAGTCAGGATTAAAGCGAAGCACACCTCTAACAGCAGTTCCAATAAATAATAAAGACTATGAAGCAATAAATAGAGAGAATATACAAGATATATAGAGCATGGCATAAAATATACAAGAATAAGGAATACAAAGAATACATACAAGAGATATGAGCATTATATATAAGAGTCAGAAAATACAACTAACTAAGTGAGTGAGTACTAGATTCAACATGTAATCGGCATGAAAACTTGCTCAGGAATAAGGAATAAAAAAAAATACATACAAGAGAGATGAGCATCATATATAAGAGTCAGAAAATACAACTAACTAAGTGAGTGAGTACTAGCTTCAACATGTGATCGGCTTAAAAACTTGCTTAGGAATCATATGTGCGGTGTATGATTAATACTATGCAGGAAAACATGAACTGCGGGGGTATCATCACATATCTACACTAACACTCTCCGCCCCCAACTGGTATAGTGGATCCAACCATGGCACGCTATGACACATAATTCTATGAGGAGGGCGCTAATCTTCTCATGAATCAGTGTCCATACATGTACAGAATAACAGGGTTGCACAGGAATATGCCAGAAACTACTAGAAATAATATCTCATGATGAGATCCAAAAAATACCAATTCGTGTAACCATGTATCAAAAAGTCAAGGATATATACACTAAATATAAGAAACATAAAGGATATCATAAATGAAAAACTATCAGAGAATGTACTCGCCTGAGGTCCGGAGTAATGAATATCAAATAGTATCTGAACTAGAGTCCAAGTGACCTTTACATGATGTATCAAGGTCAAATAGTATTTTGAAGTCAACAATAAATTTAATTAACTCAAAACTAGATTTCTAGGTCAATAGTCAAAGTAGGTCAAATCTAGGTCAACACAATTAAACTAGGTTATTTTCTAGTTTCTAGGTTAATTTTATCAATTTACAAGGTTTATAAAGTTATACTAGGTCTTAACAAGTCACTATTTGGTTTTTAGGTGTTAACTAGGTCAAACTAGTTAATACTAGGCTAATACTGGATTTCTAGGCTATACTAATAAGTTACTAGCATATATTACCCTAATATATACTTCTATCTATAATTTCTTGCAATAGCTTGGCCTATATCTATTTACCTTACTCGTATCACACATTTACCTAATACCTTAGCCCGTATCTCAAATACATTAACCATTAGTCAATACCTTAGTTCTAGGGACAATACCGTGGCTAAACTAGGTTTTAAAGTCATACGAGTTAGCTATGATATAATAATATCATATATACTATATAGATATACTAATATATATAATAACTTAGTCTAACACTTAATACCTAGTCAATACCTTAGTATTACCTCATTACATAGCTATTATCTTAGTATTACCTCATTAACTTAACCAATACCTTAACATATTATCTCGTATCCTAGTTTCTAGACTAATACCTTAGCCAATACTGTCACGCCCCAGTCCCAAAATACGTAGGACTAGGAATACGTAACACGCCAGCCGTATGTATACGAACTCCAATATATGGAAACCATATACACACGTACGTTGTACATGAATATCCAATCCACAGTGGTAAATATATGTCACAACAAGTCACACGCAGTTCTATATCTCATCCACAACACAAATAATAGAATAATGGAAATCAATAACTGAATATCAAAGAAGTAGTCTCAAATAGTAATCTCAAAGTATGATAGTCGGGTGGAAACAAATCCACTGCAAATCGACTATAATAAACTACTAAAGAGAGAAGAGAATAAACTCTAATATAAGAATAAATGTCTAGAAGAGAATAGCAACTAGAATCTCTAAACAGCTGCAAATGAATCACATATAATCAGAAGATAAGATCGTCTCAGACTGATAGGTAGCGTCAGGTCCAGGTCCATACTCCTGTGGATACTCCTGCTCATCTATATCTGGAAAATGGACTAGGTCCTCAGAGGGACGTAACAAGTATACTTAAACACATGCCAATAAAGTACTGAAAGTAAACATCCATTGGGGTCGCCTAACCATCTATGTGAATGCAGTTAAGAACACCTTTCCCCACAAGTGAGCTATCTGGCTGAAAACTGGGATTTGGCATGGTTCTCTTTTGAAGAGCCAGGGGCCTAAAAGGCACGTCGTCTTTTGAACGCCGGTGGCCCGCCTGATAGTACATAATATATAGTGGTCATCATCACCCGTATCTCCAGCGGAGAATCCGGGCTTCACAGAAAAAGTGTAAAGGAGCTCAAATGCGGTACTTGTTGTTCTCCCCACCCAATGCTCTAAGCATGTCATGTCCATGACACGATAAACCTCTAATAACCGCCAGGTCTACTAGTATGCAAAGTTTCTATTGGCAGTTATCCCTATCCGTCGCACGACCTATACGTACCAGTGGCCAGCCGAGTACGCAAGTCCGTGTCCTACATGTGACTCACACTCGTGTAAGAATAGTGTCATGGCCAATGAAACATAAATGCCTCATGAAGATGGGGTAGTCTCATAAAGTAGGTCCAATGCATGTACATAACTAAAAACATAGTACGACGACACCGTCGTTGCACCCAAGTTTCTTTGGACGCGCAGTTTATATAGCAGTTAAAATAAATGAACTAAATAAGCAGAAAATAAACATGCATGCCTCATATGGAATGTAAAAACAGTACAATGGCAAGGTATACTTGCCTGACAAGAAATCTGTAAAGTGTACGCGCCCAAATGTCAAGGACCCTGAACCTGGAACTAAGGACTCTGAACAAACGTCTCCGGATGTTGAAATAAATATCACCAACATTTCTGGAATGAGCAAAATAGCTAAAAAACACATCCCTTTCGTCCCATTTGGACACAGGGGCAAAACGGTAATTTCAGGCAAAAGTGGGGTCCACGTGTGGCCCACTTTGCACCGAAAAGCGTGCCGAGGGTAACAGTCTCTAAATGGAACAAACTATGGGTCAAACAACTCTAGATGTCAATACGAACCCAACGGTATGTCCAAATTTGGATTCCGATGAGCCGAACAAAATTTGGTCCAAAAAGTCAACTGTGGGACCCGCCAATTGGCGATCTGGTCAACCGTCTCAGAAATGCGTGAAAATTGGGTCACAGGACCAGCGTGTTATCACGAGTCCAGTGGCGCAAGTTTTGTCGCAATCTGACAAGCGTGCACAAAATACGTGCGAGTTCCACAAAAGTGGCCACGAATTTTCACGTGTCCCGTTATGCTGTGTGCACCATTTGATACACTTGGCACACGGCGGGGCGGTCCCGTTTGGCGGAGCGCGCTCCGATCTCCAACTTTTGGAAAACCGGAAAAAGTGGGTGCGCACAGTTTTGTGACGAATATATTTTTGTCCACAGCAACTAATAGCACAAAGTTATAATACAGAAAATAAACTAGGTTATGTAATCTACAGGTATCAAAAAGAATCACCGAATTCGGATCTCTGTGGTGGGAGATACGAACTCGGCAATATGGGTGGTCAATCTGGAATTCTGCGATTGCAGAATTCTGTCTGCTCGTCCAACTTTGGACGCTATTTTTCACCTAGGGGCACACGTTTTCCGAGGTTGACTATAAAACAAATACTGGAGAGGGTTGAGAGAAGATCATACCTATGAAAATGGAACAGCGTTTGGTCGAGCGAGTCGACGGGAAATCACGCCGGAGCGAAGGTGCTTCGAGTGGGAAACTGCAGTTCGCGATGTCGGCGTCGACGGGATGGTTGGATGGCTTGGCGGGGCTTCTCTGGCTGCGGTGACGGCTCTAGATGGGAAGGGGAAGTCTGGAGTTTCTAGGTTAGGGTTTTAGAGAACTATTATATATATATTATATATATTAGGAGAGAGAGGGAGGAGGCGGGTCCGTGGGCTAAGGGGCGTTGGAGGAATAGGAGCGGGTCTAAGAGTTGACCGCTGAATGGTTTGCTAAGGGAGAAAAGCAAATGGCGCTGAATGGTTTGCTGCAGCAAGGGATTTGCTAATGAGAATATGGCAGGATGCCTACTTAGTAACTATTTGTTATTAATACTATTACTAACATTATTATATTATTATACTTATTATTAACTTCTTTTGCTTTCTTTTCTTTTCTTTTACTTTCTTTATAAAATATATATACATATATATATATATTTGTATATATATATATACTCATAAGAAAATTTATATATTAGGGTATTGCACATCGTTAGGCTAGCAACTGCTTGAGGGGTCTCCTACATAGAATAAATTCCGAAAAATTCCTGATGGTCCCACAAGTCATCTAAGTGCCCGAACACCTAACATAAAAATTATTAAAAATCTATTTCTCCTATTTAGACCTAATTACTACAATTTAATTAACAATTAATAATTAAAAGGGTTTATACGATTTTTTAGGAAGGGGGTTTTACAAATACCATTGTCTTGACCAATATCCAATACCTTAACTCATACGTTGGTACCTAACCCATTACCCAAGCTAGACACTACTCTTACCATGGTTCTTAATCTAATACCTAATATCATAACCTTACCTTAGTATCCTAGTATTACCTTATACTAGTTCTAATATTTTGGTATTTTGGTATTCTAAATACCTTGATACATCCTAAGATAACACACTCCAATTTACCTCATACATATCCCACTTATTTGTACATGGTACCATGGTACCACATTAAGTACCATATGATACCAACCCCCAAGATACTAACACATGATCATAACCTAAACTTATCTTACATCCAAGATACTCACCCTACTATTGGCACTTGACATCTTAATATTACCCATTATCTAGTTCTAATACCCAATATCTTAGTATCTTGACCAATACATTATCCTCCTAGGTACTTACCCAACTAACTCTAATACTAATACTTGATACAAAATAGCATACCTTACTCAAGCCTCAATACTCACTTACCCTCACTCATGATACTTGAATGTCAAGATACCAATATCCTCATGTTACCCAAGTATCACACTAGTACCTTGTCCCAAACTCTAATATCTTGACACATAACTTACCTATACTTGGCTCACTTGATAATCACTTGTATCAACACTAACACGCACACTAGCTAACACTTATTACCTAACACTTATATATATATATATATATATATATATATATATATATATATATATATATATATATATATGCTTGGCAACCTATGATACCTACTCTCAGTTGATATTCTTACTACCTGGTCTCATAGGATACATAAAATGCCTATGTCGTATAGTCAGTTCTCTACTTGTAACCAATACTGCACATATTAGACATATTCAATAAATTCTAGGATTAAAGTATGTCGTAGTCCTTCATATTATCTTTCCGAAACTTCAAACAGATCGCATTTTTATGTCCGGAAACTCCCGAAATAGCAAAAATATCGAAACATGTTCGTCTTTCGGACACCTGATACTCAAACAGTTTTACACAAAGTTCCAGAACTAATTTGGCCTATTAATTTATATATTTGAAAAGCTAACTTCGATACGGTTCTTTTAAAAAAATAGAATATTAATCTGAGTCCTGATTTAGGAGTTGTGGCATTTCTAAGTTGCTTTGGCTGCTAAAAATAAGGCTGAATACTATGACAAATTTGGGTTATTTTGGACAAAAGAACACATGTATACACCCTATTTATCAATTCCACTTATACGTATCATGGTGTATCATGATACGGACTCTACGTATCTAATTGTGGACATAAGAACACCTTCACACCATCAAATAAATATCACTAGTCCTCATTAGGACACAATACACACACTCAATGGACACAATTGGGGTTTTCTCCAAATTGAGCCCCAAAATCATAACATCAACTTAGATCTATCAAATTGAGGGCTTATAGTGCCTAGATCTACCATTGGATTGTCAAATATATCCATTTGAAGGTTTCTACATGACCAATGGGTGTTTTTAAGCATAAATTTGATAAAATTGAGAGAATTACCTAGTGTTTTAGTAGCTTCTTTGGAGAATTTCGAATTTGGACACGGAAGAGGAAGAGTCGGGCATGATCTCCTAACAAGCTCCTCTTCTATGGATCTTCTTGTGCTCTTCAATGCTCTAGGCCTTTATGATGGTGAGAATGAGTGGAATTGAAAGTGAATTGAGTGGAATTGGTAGAAAATTTGGTTTGCTTGGGAAAGAAGAAGCTTTAGAAAAAAAAAAATAAGGCTAATGAGTAAAATGAAATGAATTGATGAGCCCTAAACTGAATTTATCTCTTATAGTAAGGTTTGGTCATGTCAAAATATCAAATTTGCCCATCTCCATTTGTCATGAATGGAATCTAATTAACTAAAGAAATGAATATCTACAACTAAGAGGAATATTCTCTTCATGACAACTAAACTTAATTAATTCTAATTACTAAAGTCATAACTAACAATAATTAGCACTAACTAATACTTGCAAATTCTAATTGGCTAACCACTAACTAACACTAATATAATTATAGGCAATCACTAATATAAAAAAATATAAAAATATATAAAAAAATATAAAAAAAATTAACAACATGTAAAATTATCAAATTACTCATATAGTGAAAAGTGGTAGTTACATTTTTAGTAGCAATAAAATTACTTTCTTCCAATATATATATATATATATATATATATATATATATATATATATATATATATATATATATATATAAGGAAAAAAATTGGGGTGCTCTCCAACGCACCCCTGTTCTTATGTGGTTTTCTGCATGCCAACGATAACACTTGACCGCGAGCCCTTTAATGTTTTACAATTATGTTGATTCCTGGAGAAATTTTTGCAGATATATACTGATAAGGACTTCAATCTATAACTGAACAATGTCTCTATAGTATCTATGCGGTATCACTACCAGAAAAAGTCAAATTAGCGACGACCAAAGACGTCGCTAAATGACAAAAAAAAACGTCGCTAATAACGTTTAGCGACGTAATTAGCGACGTTTTACAGAAGTCGATAATAATTACGTCGTTGAAAGAAAAAATATCACTAAACGTCGCTATACCGACATTTTTTAGCGACTTAGACGTGTCGCTAACTTAGCGACGTTTAGCGACTCTGAGTCACTAATCAGCGACGTAATTAAATGTCGCTAAACGTCACTAATTAGCGACTTATATAGCGACGTAACAGCGACATCTTTAATGACCTGGCAGTACTGCCATGTCAGCAATTTGCGACGTACAGCGACATATTTAGCGACGTTTAGCGACATCTTTAGCGACGGCTAATGACACGTCGCTAAGTAGCGACTTGTTTAGCGACTTATAAAAACGTCGCTAAATACGTCGCTAATTTTATAAAAAAAACTGAATTGTTCCAAACTATTATTCCTGCAATTTATAAATTTCTAATTAAAAATAGACCTGGAGCAACCCTCCGTTGAATTCTATGGGTTCGCCGACCCCTTCGGTGGAACACTCAACACCGGATTAACAATATTTAATATAAATAAAAGTATCACAGTCATACAATTAATACACACAAATATTATAGACAGGCAATAAAAGTATCACAGTCATAAAAGTATCACAGTATCACAGTCACACAAAATGGGCATAAACAGCGTCACAAAATACATAATATATAAGTATCAGAGTATCACAGTAACACAAAATGCATAATATATAAGTATATGAAATATCACAGTATCAATCTCGAGGATATCCAAAACGGGGCAGATACCAGTCCCTCAAATACTGCGCATAAACAACGTTTATGTTATCAAGCTCCGCTATGGGTGCTGGGTGACTGGAACTCCCCATCTGAGATACAGCCGTTATAGGTGCTGGGTAACTGGAACTCCCCGTCTGAGATACAGCAGGTGGTATCTCTTCCTCCTTAACAGTAGGAGGCATCACTTCCTCCGTAACAATAGGAGGTGTCGCTCTCTTGGGTGCCATCTGGTAAGATAGATAAAAATAAAGAATATAATTGATAACAGATATTACTTAAGACATATCCTTAATAATGCGGAATGGAAGAATTAGATGACTCACAAAGAATTAGCTGTTTGTTGCAGTATAATAATGATACCATAATATCTATTGCTCAACATTTTGTCCTAACAATAAAAATACTATAAGATGTATCTAGTCAACCAACAGATACAAATCTATTGGTAGTGTTGATGATGGAGATGATAATACGAATGATGATGAATATTTATCCCTTTCAGTTTTGAGAAAGGTGATTATGGACATTAATAAATCATCTGTATGTTTGTATTATAAAATAATGTATTTAACATTAATCAATCATGTTTAAGAGATTCTAAAGATAATATTAATCCCAAATACATGTGGCACCTTAGGCTAGAATGTATTTGTGAAGATAAGATTAACAAGCAAGATGAAAACATTATTTTTCATTTCTGTTATATCCTACTAGTGAATTTTTTATCATAGGTAAAATACTCGAACTTTTTTTCATTAAAAAAAAAGGAGAAAGAGCCACTAGTTCATAGGACAATCGATATAGAGTAGAGAAACAAATCAGCAAGAGTGTTTGAATTAGATCAAAATAGTGAACACTTAATAAAAATTAACCAATATACATATGCTACATATAAGTGAATATGACAACTAAACATATTTTAAATATGTTGATCGTTCAATCAACCTAGACAATAATTTCTAGCATGTGTTGCAATTTCTAATACTTAAAAATTAACATAGGAAAGTATTAAGAAATTGATATTAAACAGTAAAAATAGATAATGTTTGGTTTATGAATGTATAGGAATCAATCCTGATCAAAAACCCTAAACCTAACCCTAACCCTAACCCCAGGTCAAAAAACCTAACCCTAACCCTAAACCCAACCCTAACCCTAATCTGCGTCTGTGTGTGTGTCTGCGTCTGTGTGTGTGTGTTTGCGTCTTGTGTGTGTGTGTCGTATGTGTGTGTCTGCGTCTGTGTGTGTGTGTCGTGTGTGTCGTGTGTGTCGTGTGTCTGTCAGTGTCTGTATGCGTGTGTCGTGTCTGTGTGCGTGTGTCGTGTTTGTCAAGTGTGTCTTGTGTCAGTGTCATATGAGAGAGAGAGAGAGAGATTACCTAGAGCTCGAGGAGTAGGAGGGGGATGTCGGAGTAGCCGCAGCCGTGGAGAGCCGGTCGCCGGAGAGGGGGGGAGAGGGCGGGGGAAATCGAAAAGTTTTGGAATTTTCGACAGATGGGGGAAAAGAAAACTGAGCCCTAATTAACCAAAATTTAGCGACGTTTAGCGACGTCAAATAAAAACGTCGCTAAATATAAAAATCTGCGACGTCAAAGACGTCGCTAAATACGTTGCTAAATATTTTTGATATATACGTCGCTAATTACGACGCTAAACGTCGCTAAATTAGATATATTAGCGACGTTTAGCGACCTTAATTGAACTTATAGCGACTAATCTTTTAAAAATCTTAATAAAAGTCGCTAAATGTCGCTAAATGTCGCCATTTAGCGACGTCTAGCGACGATTTTTACGGAGTCACTAATTTAGCGACGTTTTTACTTGGAGTCGCTAAAATACGTCGCTAATCCCGCTTTTTCTAGTAGTGTATATTTTTTTGAGTTAATACTACTCA